>JAJLSW010000005.1:0-535192 GCA_030567875.1 Wenyingozyma nitratophila
CTTGACCTCTGACAGCAAAAGCACCAACAATACCATTGTTGTTGTTTTCACCGTAGACGACCATACAACCGAACATGTATTTGGTAGAAGCAGATAATCTGTTGAAGAAACCACCAACTAAGTTGTTAGACATGAAGGTCAAGGTTAATTCATCGTTGTACTTGTAGTCAACTCTGTAGATGGACCATTCTTCAGCGTTGTAGAAGGTGTTCCAGAAATATGGTAAAGCAACTTCTCTGGTGTCAGCATTAGAGTATTGTCTCTTCCAGTCATCTAATGGGATAGTAGATTTACCTAAAAGTTCACAGGGATGCTTGGCTTTCTTTTCTTCAACTGGTTCTTCGGCAGCTGGGGCTGGGGCAGCCTTTGCAGCCTTTGGAGCAGCAGCCTTTTGAGCGGATTCTGGCTTAGCAGCTTTTTCCTTCTTAGCACCCTTTGGAGCTTCAACTGGTTTTTCTAAGAATTTGAAGTCGGCGAAGAACCAACTGATGATAGAAGAAGCAGTGACGGTTTTCCACCATCTGACTAAAGCTGGGTGTTTGGCTAACCATTCTTTACCGTATAAGACGGTGAATGGTTTGTAGAAACAGGTAGCAAGGAATAAATCAGCAATGGTTAATCTTTCACCAACTAAGAAAGTGTAATCCTTTAGTCTGGATTCAATAACGGCAACGAATTCATCTAAGGCTTCGTAACTGGTATCAACAGCCTTCTTGTTGAATGGAGCATTACCGGTAAGAGGCTTGATAGCACCTGAGGCGGTGGTTAAGAAATCGGAAGTACCGAAGGAAACCCATTTTAAGACTTGAGCGTATTCCTTGGTGTTCTTACCTAATAACTTGGAGTTTTCTTCCTTTAAAGAAATTACTGTATTCAAAAATGAAAAAAATGTTAGTAAATTTGAATCATTTGATGAAAAATGGGGGGTTTTTCCCCAATTGTTTTTCGATTTTTCCAGTTACAAAAAAATCTTTTTCCGATAATACATTATTTCAGATTCTAAATACACTCGACACTATTTATTAAGACAGGGATAACTGTTTAAATTGATAATATGACTCATCATTGTAAAATCGGAGGGAAAGATAAGTTTTGCAAAAAAAAAAAAGTTGAATATTTTTGACAATTGAGAAGAAGGAATTGGTTAAGTTTATACATACAGTAAATGATGACAGCAATGACTTCGGTTAATTTGTAACCTTTGGCATCAATGAAAGCTGGAACTTTACCTAATGGGAAGTTCTTTAAGTGAGCATCAGAGGAAGCCTTTTCAACCTTGATATCTAAATCAAAGTGTTTGACTAAACCTCTAACTAAAATACATCTGGTGTGATCACCGGCGAATAAAGTACCCTGAGACATGTTAGTAGTTGTTAAGAGTAATATGAAGAGAAGAAGAGAAATTAAAATATTAAAAGCGAAGAAGAAAGATCAAATGAGGAAAGAAGATCGTACATATATATAGTTGAAGTCTAACTGAAACTTTGCGCAAATGTTGTGGCTACTGGAAAATTTTTTACTCAGTGAATCGGACATTTTGATTAACACAGTGGGATTTTTTAATGCTAGTTGCGCGCGGGTAATCCCTGGCCAACACATCTCTACACCTGTTTCTCTCGCATGTAGTGTACATCATCTCATAAGAAGTCAGTCGACTTTCTAGATATAGAATTAGGTTCTGATCAATGAGTATGTACCCTATATAGTATCCATCCAGGTATTGACTTTGGAAAGTATAGCGATAGCGGTGAAATTGCAAACCTTTTCTTCGAAGGAACAGTCTTTCACCAATCATTCCACAAAATGTTCGTGATAAGGAAAGGAAGTCCGTTTCTCACAAGAGAACTTAGGCATTTTTCAACTACTCCAGGTAAGGGCAATTCCATAAAGGTTCGTGATTTACCACCGAAGGAAACTACCATTAGCAAGTTCACATTCAAGAAGCAGAGCCATACAGTGTCGCAGATATCTGCAAATTTCGAACAGTTTATAGCCGAGGAGAAAAAAGTAGTACTTAATGGTTGGATTGATGGAGTAGCTCGTAAACTCTCCAAGAATTTATACTTTGCGAGTTTTAGAGATACTAATGGTGATATAGCACAAATCGTGGGAAAATCCGAGGAACTTGTGAAATCATTAAGAAACTTGAAGCCTGAAGATTCCGTAACCCTTGAATGTTTTGTTAGAAATACAAAGAGCACAAAAGTGTCGTATGAACTTGATGTCGAAGACTTTGAAATTCTTAACAAGTCAAATGGTATTGCAGCTCAACTAGAGTCATTGAAGGATGCAGATTCCAGCACCTTCCCACCTGAGCGTAGATATCTACAATTGAGATCTCAGTTTTTCCAAAATGCATTGAAAATGAGATCGAAGACAGCTGGTGTTATTAGAGACACTTTCAGATCACTAGAGTTCACAGAAGTCGAGACTCCATTATTGTTTAAGTCAACACCAGAGGGCGCCAAGGAGTTCTTGGTCCCAACAAGATCCAATGGTTTATTCTATGCTCTCCCACAATCACCACAACAGTATAAGCAACTTTTGATGGCTAGTGGTGTTAAGAATTATTTCCAAATAGCCAAATGTTTCAGAGATGAAGATTTGAGAAGTGATAGACAACCAGAGTTTACTCAAATTGATATGGAGATGTCGTTTGCCACTGCTGATGATGTGAAATCAGTTGTTCAGAAAGTTGTTACCGAAATCTGGGACAAGATAAGAGGATTGAAATTGTATAAACCTGTTGGTACAGATTACATACAAGAGTTAAAGGAAGGTGAACGATTCCCAGACTTGTCATATGCAACAGCGTTATCTTTATATGGTATAGATAAACCAGACTTGAGATCGTCAATTTCATTCAAAGATGTTTCAGAATACTTCAGCCCTAAATTTCCTGAATTTGAAGTCGTTGAGTTATGTGTATTGAAAGAGGCATTTGACTCTTCTAAAAGTTGCAAATTCCCAAAGGCATTATCCGATCCCCAAGAATACAAGAGCAGAAAACCGATTATCATCCCAATCAAAACCAAGATCGATTTATTGACTTGGAAGGATAAAGTAGATTCAAGAT
Organism: Wenyingozyma nitratophila; assembly: GCA_030567875.1. NCBI lineage: Eukaryota > Fungi > Ascomycota > Pichiomycetes > Pichiales > Pichiaceae > Wenyingozyma > Wenyingozyma nitratophila. Next base: position 3,077 of record JAJLSW010000005.1, read on the forward strand.
TCAAGATTAAAGACGAGAAGTTTGATTTCCATAAATTGAACGTGGAACTTAATTTACAGCCAGGTGATATACTATCGGTTTGTGATCGTTCACAGCAACCTTACGAGAACCCAACGCCATTGGGAAGATTTAGACAAATAGCTATCAAGGAGTTCCCTGGAAAATGGCAGAGACAAATATTAGGCCAAGAAATTGAAGTTTTACCACAGGACATATTTGTTGCCTCTTGGGTTGTCAATTTCCCACTTTTCAGTCCCATAGAAGAAGGCTCCAATAGTGTTGAATCAGGATACCCAGGATACGACTATGAGAGATTTGAATCTACGCATCATCCGTTCACAATGGCCCAGTTGGCAGATTACGACTACCTAGCAAGTGAACCATTAAAGGTACATGGCGATCATTATGATCTTGTTGTGAATGGCGTTGAATTGGGAGGTGGATCAAGAAGAGTACATGACTCAGAGTTACAAAGATACATTTTCACGAATGTCTTGAAGATCCAAGATCCAGATTATCTGTTTGGTCATTTATTGACGGCATTGGCTACAGGATGTCCTCCACATGCAGGATTGGCCATTGGATTTGATAGAATGTGTGCCATGTTGCTTAACAGTGGTACCATCAGGGACGTGATTGCCTTCCCTAAGACCCAGTCAGGATCGGACCCAGTGGTGGGCAGTCCTAGTGAAGTGCCTAGTGAAAGTCTGGCCACCTACCACATCAGGACCATATGTACCAAAAAGGAAGAAGCTTGAAAGATAGAGGAAGAGAGGAAAAAGGAAACAATAGAAGGTTAGATGAAGGTAATGAAGGTTAAAAAAAAATATGTACATAGATAGTTAGATAGAGACGGGCAGTGGAGGGAAAGACAAGGTGGTGCGGGTAACCGTATCCGTCAGCTCAGCTCACCCCACCGCACCCGCCACGCTGGAAACAGACCCGCCATCACCTTGCCGCTTTGGGCGAAAAGGTGGACGAGTGGTGTGGCGCGCGCAGAGAAGAGTTGTCGAGTCCTGCCGTTTGCCACCGACGAAGTTTTTGAATGTTGTCGAGTTTTCTTTCCTGTAAATAGAGACGATTTTATCATTTATAGTGACTTGTGACCATTAATACACTGTATAAGCACTTTACGCTCCATAAGAGGGATTAACTTCCTTATCTTATACACTAACATATATCGATTGCACTCTATTAGCCTCCATTTCAGCTCAAACAACTGTCCCGGAAGTACTGTGTCCCCTCAATAAAACCAGTGCTCACTGCTTTTTTCCTCCCCCTTAGTCTCGCCCCGTGAACTTGGGAGATTTTACATAGTTAAGAAGGAAAACGTCCAGATAGAAAGCAATATTTATCGATATCTTGTACTTACAAATACATCAATCCATTACTCGATACATCGAACACGCATATCAAGCTACAATTTAAAGCAATAATCAATCCAATAGACACGCTACTCGTCTAATCACAACAGTTCACAAAAACTACCATAACACGATGGTTCACCCATCCTCAACCTCTGGTGCTCGTTTCCGTCAGCGAAAAATCTCTGTTAAACAAACTGTACAAATTTGGAAACAAAAAGATTTACCTGATTTGGAAACCGAAGACCAGCAAAGAGAGTTACAACAAATTGAAACTGGTGTTGAAAAGGGTGAAGAAGAAGAACATCATTTACAAGCTGTTATCAATGCCGCTCAGGCTAAGATATCTGGTGAAAATGTCGAACAAGTATATATTCCTACCCCAGATGCTTCAAAAGTTTGGCCAGAGGCTTCAAAATTCTACAAAGAGAATTTTGTATCTCCAGCTACCTATATACGATTCTCCGCTACTGTAGAGGATACAGTAGGTTGTCCATATAATATGGATGAAATTGATGAAGAATATCTTGGTAAGAAATTGAATCCTTCTGTTGGTAAAGAAAAATGTACCGAAGATGAATTCGAGATAATATGTCATAGATTCGAAAATGTTATCAATGAAAAACAACCTTTCCTTACCATGGATCCAGAACAAATACTACCATATGATGAAATCGTGTCTATAGCTTTGGTACCTGATAAGACTGATCCAACTGATGTTGCAAGATCTTTAGAGAATCAATTAAACATTCATCCATTCCGTACATTATTAGATGCAGATCCTACAAGTGGGAAACAACCAAGACCTTTGAATAAACTTTTTGATCTGTTTGGTAAACAGATCTATGAACATTGGAAATCAAGAAGAATTGAGAATAAAGGTAAACCGGTTTTCCCTGTGGTTAAATTCGAAGATCCATCTGCAAAAGATGACAATGATCCATACGTTTGTTTCAGAAGAAGAGAATTCAGACAAGCAAGAAAGACAAGAAGAACAGATACCCAAGGTTTTGAAAGATTAAGACTATTCTATCGTGATTTAAGACAAGCCAGATCTTTAGTCTTTATGTGTGCTGAAAGAGAAGTGAAACGTATGAATCAATTGAATAATGAACTGGAAGTTTTCAATTTGAGATGTCAAGTTAAAAATGTCAAGAGAACTTTAGGTATTAAAGGTAATGAAGAAGACCTTGTTTCTCATAGAAAGAAAAAAGTTATCCCACCTCCTCCTCCTCCAGTAGAAACGGAGAAACAAACTGATGATAGTAAGTCTTTGACAAAAGAACAACTTCGTAAGCAAAAACTATTGGCTGCTCAACAAAGAGATGCAAATAGTAAGAAACTTGCTGGTACTAGCAATACTAACGTTAATAACAACCAAATTCCAGGTGCGCAAGATCCAACTGGTAATGGTGGTGTCGCTATCAATGGTCAGAATAATCCAATTGCCGTTCAACCATATGTCAAATTACCAAGTTCTAGAATTCCTGATTTGGACCTTCAAACTGTTGATACCGTTTTACGTGATAAATTAGAAAACATTCAAAAGGCAGTCAGTGATAAATTGAACAAGAGAAAATCACTTGATGATGGTTGGGTAAATTTTACAGATGATGTATATAACCCATACTTTGACATTGCTTCAAACGATGAGATGTTCTTCAAAGAAAGATCTCATTTACCTTATTCATCTATAGCATCCTCTTTCTATGAAGTTGAAGATTCGAAACAAATTGATTATAGTTCAACCTTCAGAGATCAAAAGGCATATAACGAAGATATTATCAAGATTAATGCCGCTACCGGTCAATTAATCAACAAGAATGATAAATCTGTATTCCTACCCGAGTTTTACAATCTTTCTGGTAAAGATGAAGATTTCAAGTTCATCGATGAACAATACGACGATGATGATAAAGAATATCATTACGATACTTTGGAGTGCAAGAACAAATTGAACGTTTCTAATACACTTTTCAAAGTACGTAAGAGAGTCGGTAGAGCGGGTAGAATCTGGATCGATAGAAAGAGAACTACAAGAAACCCATTGATTGATGATTACTTGAATTTTTCGGAGTCTGACTCCGAAAATGATGAATTTGATTCGGATGGATTTGATGTTGATACTGAAATGACAGATGTTACACCTGCCTCATCACCTATCAAGGAATCCGATGAATTGGATAGAGAAGCCGAATTGAGTCCAGAAAAAGGGGAAAAGCTAAGAGAAGATGAAGTACCCAATAAGAAAAGGTATAGAAATGTCTATGACTCTAAAGTTGAAAAGAAGAGAAGACTAAATTCAAGATTTTATTTCGATTCAGATATACCAAGGTATGAACCTTTAAATCCAAGTAAACTGAACCAAATCTCAACTCAGACTCAATCAATTAGATTTGGGTGTATGTTATTATCGAAAGCCTATGATAATATGCATCATATCAAACAAAAACAAATCGAAGCTCATCAACAAAGGCTAATCCAGCAGAAATTGCTTCAACAGAAACAAATGCAACAGAAACAATTGGCGGCCCAAGCTCAAGCCCAGGGACAATCAGTCAATGGTAATGGAAATACCAATGGAACTATCCCTTCAAATAACTCAACTCCTCAACCACATTCGAAGAACGCATCGGCAGCAGTCGCAGCTTCTTCTGCTTCTTCTTCAACTTTGCAACAGAACAAACTCACAAAACAGATGTTGAAACAACAGTCGAAACAACAACAACAACAATTGCAAATGCAACAGCAGGCTCAAGCGCAAATTCAGCAGCAGCAGCAGCAACAACAACAGCAGCAACAACAGCAGCAGCAGCAGCAGCAGCAGCAACAATCAAAGCAAAATCAACAACAGCAGAAAGTGTAGTATGCTAGGTTTCACTATTTTTGCTATTATGTATATTTCTTTTTTGTCTTTAGTATAGTACCATCTCATTTATGTACTTAGTGTAATATATCGTTTATTTATTGTCTTTTTATAAAGTCATTCAACGTAAATCCCACAAGGACGCAAAAACACCTAACCTGCCCACCTTTAGTTTAGGTTTATCCAAGTCTAGGTTTAGTTTAGCTTAGGTTAGTTTAGTTTAGTTTAGTTTTAAATCAGTAAGTATGATAAAATCGTACAATACTAGTGAATTAAAAATAATAAATAAAACCGTATATAATAATAACTATAACATAAATAATATATAATATAATAGGAAACAAACGGCACAATGACGATGAAAATGGGTTCAAAGATCTATTTCTTCTTACCATTGACGTTCAAACTCCCATTACTCATCCTCGTTCTATTCTTGCCCTTGTTGGAATTCAAAGATAACGAGGAAGATGACTTACTTAGTCTGTGCCCATTTCCATTACCATTGAATTGACTTGGAGGTTGGACGTAATAACCCATTGAATACTGTTCTTCTTGACCCATATTCTCATACTCATAACTGGCAAATCCATTCGAAGGTTGCTGCTGAGAATGTTGTTGTTGTTGTTGTTGGTGTGCTGGTGGTGGTGGTGGTGGTATTGATTGCTCATAGCCTACACCATTCATGTTGCCATTTTGCTGATAAGCTGCGAATTCCTGATAATAGCCTGGATCATATGGATTGGATCCATGTGGCGATGACGATTGTTGCAACATTTGTAAATGGGACAACTGTGGTGCCTGTGGATAATGCCCATACATACCTTGAAGTTCAGGTGGTGGATAATAAACGACAGTTTGACGAGTTGCTCCATTGTACATTTGTTGTTGTTGTTGTTGGAACATCAGTTGTTGTTGATGCTTCAAATTACCCTTGGATTGTCTACGAACCGGTTGCTTGTATGAATCGGTATAATAATTCTTGTTGATATACGAGACGTTGAATTCATTAACAGTAGACTTTGGTTCGTTTATATTAGATGATACCATATGAATAGGTTCATCATCATTACTGGTATTTTCCTCAATTATAGTACCAGGAGGCGGAGCAGTTGGAGTAACAAGGATCTTATTTCCATCATTTTCAACATTATCGTCATTTTCACTCTCATTCTCATTTTCATTCTCATTCTCATTTTCATCATCACCATCAATGGCAACATCGTCAACCTCGGCCGATACTAGATCAGGGGTCTTCTCGATATTTTCGGTTTGCTTTGAACGTTGTTGAAAGATTCTTTCGTCTGATCCAGATGGTGATTCAGATTCAGATCTTGAACCCGATCTCAACATTGACACCGAATTGTTGGAACTCGAATAAGAAGCCAATGAACTTTTAGAATTTCTATGCATCCTTTGTTGTTGGTCCGTCTGTTGCACTTGAAGTTGTTGTTGCTGCTGTTGTTGATGGTATTGATAATTCTGTTGTTCAGAGGGCAAGTATCCATTAGCTTCAAACCTATTTTGATTCTGAGAAGATTTATTATTGGGTTGATTTCTAGAAGCATTATTGGACCTTGGGTTGTTCAACATGAATGTTTGATTTATAGGAGATGGTTGAAGAGGAGGAGCGGCATATTGATTCATATATTCGGATGAATAACTAGGTGATAACATAGGTTGTTGTAGACCAGGTTGATTCAAATGTGAGAATGGAGGTTGGATTGGTCCAGCAGAGAAGAAATGTTGTTGATATTGTTGAGGGTATACTAGCATCTGTTGGGGATTAGGTGCCATACCGTGTTGTGGACGATAACTAAGCGATGTTGTCGAGGAAGATCTAGAAAATGTCTTTATTGAACCTCTTCTTGAATTGCTATAACCAAAATTGGAATTAATAGCCTTGTTCAAGTTATTGTTATTGTTCGATCTAAATTTGGCATTTGCCTTACTCTGTTGTTCAGGATTCAATTTAACCTTTCCAAATGCTCCATTACCGTTTGAGTTTGTGGTTTCCTTACCATTTAAACTCAACAGTGTAGATTCAGAGCCATTGGATTCAATTTTTTGTTCATCATTTGACTTGGAATCGGGTGATGGTTGTAATGACGTTTCAGTACCATTGGCATGAGTCTCGGAGTCAGCATTCTGTTTCAAAGTGATGATTTCAATATCATCCTCGTCTTCAGAGGAACCATCATCATCACTATCGCCAAGATCACTTTTATTATCGATTGTATTACTATACTCCTCGACAAAAGTGGTAGAATCAGCAATTTCATCGTTTTCAGAATTCATAGCGTTACTCTTCAATTCGGCAAATCTCTTTGATGTGATGCCGATACTTTCAAAAGCTTCGACTAATCCGGGATTACCATTGGTATCATCCATTTCAGATTGACCATCTTTGTATTCCGACATTCTCTTTAATTTCATCTTTTCTCTTCTCTTTCTATTCTTGTTTTTACGAGTCTTGCGTGATTTTGGAGGATTTCCACATCTATCCTTACCATAATTGATCTTGAAATCGGCGTATTTATTATCGAATGATTTGTGGAATTCGTCGGCGTTTTCACCATGAGCTTCATTCACTACAGTGATAGCAGATCTAATGTTGATGAAGTTAACAAAGGCACATTGACCATCTTTGAAATAGTTGATTTGTTCAATCTCGCCAAATGATGAGAAATCTCTTCTCAATGTTTCAATATCAGGGATCATCAATATGCTTTCATTACTTGGGATAGAAGAATCTGTAATGGTATTAGAGATAATACCCTTTTCAACTTCACCATCTTTTTCCTTTTGTTTCTTTTTATCCTCATCATCTTCATCTTCGTCGTCATCTTCACTATCATCATTATGGTGATCATCTTCATTCTCTTCAACTATACCAATGTAAAGATTTCTAGAAGCATTATTTTCAGAGACTTCTCTATCGACTTCTGCAGATAATTTAGGGGATTTCTTACCCCATGAAACCTTGATATGTTTACCGTTAATAATCAATGGATTCTGAGCGGAAACGTTTGATCTAAGGTAAAAATCGGCAGCATCGGAAGATGAAACAAACGTAACAAAACAAATATGTTTATCGATTAACAAATTAATGCAATCCAAGATACCACCTCTGATATTGTTACAGATATCTTCTATTGTAGTACTCGAGGGTAAATTACCCAAGTAAACAGTTCTATTGTTAACATTGTTGAAATTTGTTGCCTGTTGATTGTTTGGTGAATAATAACTATTTGAATAAGGACTAGGTGGAGGAATTTGATGGTAAACCGGTTGAGGATACCCAAATTCATTATACGACTCATAATAATCATTTGATTCGTTCATCATTTGATTGTTCATTACACCGTTATTCAAGTAGGATAAATCGACAACCGATGAACTACGACTATTTGAATAAAAAGTAGGTAAATTCCTTAAATTATTGTAGCTGTTACCATTGTTGGGTATTTGACTTAAACTTACAAATGAATTTGATATCTTTGGTGATGATATTGAAGTTGATGGTGTAGAATCTATATCGATTTGATTTGAGTTTGAAGAAGATCTTGAGTTTTGCATTTCAGCTTCTGTGGCGGCATCATATGACAAGTATGTATCTTTATTAGAAGAGTTTGATTCGTTGGAAAGCGGTTGTTGTTGTTGTTGTTGTTGTTGTCGCTGGCTATTGGATATTATTATGTTTCTATCCTTACCGTAGAATATAAAGCAATTCGATAATATAGAATCACTTATAGGTAATTGTTCAACACATTTCATTGCCGATGCGATGGAAGTAAAATACATGAAAGCGGAATTATAATTTGGTAATAGTTTAATTGATTCGATAACACCAAATTTTTCAAATTCATTGACCAAGATCTTTTGAATTTTCTTGACATTTAAATTAAGATTGTTGTTGTGCAATAATGATTCATATTTGATGAAAGCTACTCTCGAAGCACCTTCATTTTCAATTGCATTTTTGATTATTGGTAATAATTTTGCTGATTTTGTAGGTTTTATTATTAAATTTGGAGATTTTAATGTATCAGATAGAGTCGAAAGGTATTTGAACGAATGTTTATAACACTTGTCTGCTATTATTGAATTTGTAAAAGAGACAGTGATTGATTTGGATGGATATACCAATTTTTTATTAACTCCGAAATCTCTATCTTCTTCATCATCATCATCTTCCTTTTCTTCTTTTGATTCTTCTACTTTTTCTTCGTCTTCCTCTTCAACTGTAGAAAGTTCATTATTGGACATGACTTCCATAAAACAGTTTTCTATTGGTCCGAAATTGATAGCGTCCAGAAATGTATTTAGCTTGATATCATCTCTTAAATTGAGGAATAGTAGAGTTCTTGTTGAGATAAAGGAGTCATTTGATCTTGATTGTTCCAATAAAGGAGTTGATTTTGTCGAATAATTTTTCAAAGTCGGAGAAGGAGAGAGTTCTATATCATCGTATGAGTTATCGGGACTCAACAATAGCGATGTATCTTCTTTTCCTTCGTCATCATCCTCGTCATCATCATCTTCATTTTCCAAATCTGAACCTGAGCCACTTGATATGCTGTTACTATTTGTAACGTTTCCGCTATTACTGGCATTGGTATTTGAATTATGATTACCATTGCCATTGTTGTTATGATTATTATTATTGTTATTATTATTAGAGGAAGCAGAATTTATCTTGTTCAATTTAGAGTTCAAATTTTTGGAGAAAGAACGCTTTCGTGATTTATTAGATTTATCAGTATTCAAACTTGAATTACTCGAAGCGTAATTTGAAGCGTCCATCTGTGGGAAGAATTCAGGTTGAGAGCCATTTGATTGTATAAAAGGAGATGAGACTAATAAGTTTTTAGGTAGCATAGATTTGCCATATTGAACGTCAAATGGGGTCATAGGAGATGGAGGTACCATCTGTACCTGAACGGGATGATGAGAATGAGGATGAGGATGATAATAAATGGTTTGATTGTTCGGCTGCATAGGAGAACCTAGATATTGATTTGAATAAAGACGTAAAGGAGCCCCCGAGTTGTTCATTGTGACACCATTTGTAGCAGTACCAGAAGGTTGATTAGAATACCCTATATATTGAGGCTGCTGCTGCTGCTGCTGCTGCTGATGATGATGATGCGTGGTGTCATACATTGCATAATTTGGGTTATAGTGTATATGATGAGGGGGAACTTGTATGGAAAGGTTCTCGTGGCCAGAGTAATTACTACGACGTCTTGCGTTATTATTCGACGACATAGTTGTAGTATTGCAATCAAATTAAATAAAAATAAAAAGACGCCTTGAGTTGTAAATAGTTGATTATCAGGGAGAAGTAAAAAAGAAAAAAAAAATTACTTGGTATAATGTAATAAAAACGAATGGAGTGTAATGACACAATTAAAAACTTTAAACGCGAAGCAAAGTACGGTTGGTACGATGAGTAGTCGATGGATGGATAAAATATGAATACAAATGGGATAGTATCGATGTACAATAATAGGATTATTCAAAAAACCAACGTAACGGGGGGAAAAAAAGAGGCTCTAATGAAACTCAACCAAGTTGTACTGAAACGATGATTGACAAGTAAACAAAACACACACGATGATGAAATAAGGTACGGTTAAATAAGAGGAAACTTTAAAGACCGATAGGGGGGGGATAAAGAACGGGGGTTGTGAATAGATGAGAGTATAAAGTAAAGATAGGAGATAGATATATGGGAAGCGTTGCAATAAGAAAGTGATAGGATTGAAGCGTGAAGAATTAAGTATACCTTGTATAGAGAGGGGAGTGCAGAGAGTGGTGGGTGGTGGTGAGCCAAGTTTTAACGAGATACCAAAAATAGCAGTGGCTTTCCCTTTCTTTCTTGGGATGGAATTGCAATGGAAGTGAAATTGGTTGAAATTGGTTGAATTTACTGCAAACTGCGCGAGGTTTTTCTCTTTTTTCTCTCTCTGGCTGCGAGGAACAGGCGCAAATTTCAAATTTGTCCCGCTGTTATTAACAGTTTTGGCTGGGAGGTTGCGAATTGTGGACGGTGGTGGTGCAGGGGTGCGCCAGGCCAGGACGCCTTGCGACGCGTAGAACTATTACAGGGTAACCAATTTTGAGGCGTCTGTATGTCACGTGACTGACTCGTATAATTATCTATCTCCATATATAATAGGGTGTGCTATAGCCATTAGCGACTACTCTAACTCTATAAAGTATTAAAACAATAAAACTCTCGTAGATAATATATATATATATACTGATTAGATACAAAAGTGATGGGATCACAAAACCAATTATTAAATCAATACGATATATTTTTTTTTTAGAAACGCTAATAAATAGTCAATTCATTAATAAATAAGCTAAATAAATAAGTTATATAAGTTATGTTTAATCTGAAAGGATAAGATGGGGGGATTCGAGATATGTTTTATAGATCAAAATCACATTTAAGCGGTCTTGGCAACGTGTTCTAATAAATCAACAACTCTGGTGGAGTAACCGAATTCGTTATCGTACCATGAGATTAATTTAACAAAAGTAGAGGTCAATAAGATACCGGCTTTAGCATCAAAGATAGATGATCTGGTATCAGAAAGGAAATCAGTAGAAACAACTTGTTCATCGGTGTAACCCAAGATACCCTTTAATTCACCTTCAGAAGCCTTCTTCATAGCGGCACAAATCTCTTCGTAAGTGGTTTCTTTCTTTAAGTTGACGGTTAAATCAACAACAGAAACATCGGTGGTTGGGACTCTAATAGACATACCGGTTAATTTACCGTTTAATTCAGGTAAAACCTTACCAACAGCCTTGGCAGCACCAGTAGAAGATGGAATAATGTTACCAGAAGCAGTTCTACCACCTCTCCAGTCCTTATGGGATGGACCATCAACGGTCTTTTGAGTAGCGGTAATGGAATGAACAGTGGTCATTAAACCAGATTCAATACCAAAGTTATCATTGACAACCTTAGCTAATGGAGCTAAACAATTGGTAGTACAAGAAGCATTGGAAATAATCTTGATATCAGAAGTATATTTGTCAGAGTTAACACCCATAACGAACATTGGAGCATCAGCAGATGGAGCAGTGATGATAACTTTCTTGGCACCAGCATCAATATGCTTTTGAGCACCTTCTAAAGTGGTAAAGACACCAGTGGAGTCAATAACGTAATCAACACCTTCTTTACCCCATGGGATGTTAGATGGGTCACGTTCTTGATGGACTAAGATTTCATGACCATCAATGACAATGTGGTTATCCTTGGAAGTAACTTCACCTTTGTATTTACCGTGAGTGGAATCATATTTGAACATGTAAGCGGCATATTCTGGGGAGATGAATGGATCGTTAATGGCAACGACCTTAATATCCTTTCTTGAAAGGGCAACTCTAAGGACAAGTCTACCAATTCTACCGAAACCGTTAATACCGACTGTAATAGACATTTTTGTGTGTAATAGTTATAAGTTATAAGTAATATAAATTAAGAGTGTTAATTAAATTAATTAATAAATCAATTGATCGAAAGGTTAATAAAGTAGACAATCGATGAATAATTGAAAAGATTAGGGAACAGGCAAGGGTATTTATACAGGGATGACACACAGACAGCCAACACCCGACAGCCATCCAATAGCCACCCAGAGAGAGGGAGACAGGTGATTCAGAAATTGGGGAGTGACAACTCCGGGACACTGAAAAGCGAGATTCCGAAATATTTCAGCGGCTTGCCATAGTTAATTCGAGCCCTTGTAAGGAAGGTGTCGTTATAAGGGTAAGGGTGAAAAGTGGGTTAAATTACCGGATTACACGTTACAGTTTACACTTTGAGTGTATATAAAATTCATATATACACATATAATTGCAATTGAGTTGTATCTGATAAAATAAATCTACAAACCATCAAAATTTTATCGCCTTGAGTAATGAAATCTTTCACTTTATCGAGTCCCATTTAATCCGAGAATGACGATTGATTTTGCCTCAGTCACACCGCTTTGAGTAACTGATTGATTAATTAATCAGTTAATCAATTCAAATTGACTGATCTGATATTTCAAGTGTTTACTAAGGTAAATAGATTTATATCCTAGAGTGGTGGATCTGGAAGAATGGCAAGCGCCGTTGAATTGTACCATGTTAATTTCGGTTATTTGGTATCCAAATTGTATGATGTCGTCGCACATGTTACAATTATTTTTAAAATTAAAAGCTCTTCTCAGACTATTTACATTTACCTCATCTAGTATATATGGTGATGCTCTCGATATGTAACAACAGGCAATGATCATCTGATAAGCAAGAAAATCAACTTATCATTCATTAAATTTATACGTACAACATGTGGTTCTGCCAATCCCAATTCTTACTACTGCTGCCCTCGCCACTATTGCAGAAAGGTGGAGTTGAGCTCAAATACGAAGTAACTTAATTAATTAATCACCTTGCGGTAATGTTACTAATTAATATTAATTAATCAATTAACTAGGACAAGTTTACTCCGGGTAAGGTGGAGTGAAGGGTGCAATGACAGCATACCCCGTAGGTACTGCTTACTTAATTGGGTCTCGGAGATGAGTGACTGGAAACCACGGCGAGCTCCAGGCCTCCTCACTGCTTGCTCGTCAGATCCCGAGATGGTCAGCTTTTTTAATTCGACAAAGTCCGGGTTATCCTATACTGCAACATTAGACTACTGTTGTAAGACGCCCGGGCATATTCTGTGTTTTTTGCTTTTTCTTTACAGTTCAAGAGTCGATCGGCGCAACACGATGATTAGATATCGCCTCCTAAAATATTTCAGATATTTAGTATATGACAATAATATTAAGATCAAATATACATTTATAAACAATTATAGTACTACTAGTCTACAATAACAAACTATAATAAACTGCTCACCAATAAATGACCCACATATTACTCTAATTAAATGAGCTTTGCTGTCAGATTATTACAACGGAAATCGCATAAAGTACCACTTATAATCAACCTTTACTCGTCAATCAAATTCAAATCTTTAAATTACTCGACTCTTATCAACAGCAGCAATATCAATTATAAGTTAGACTCTATATCAATGGGTGATCTCAATATATATGAGTCTATTGAATTCTCAGATGACTCAAATGATTCCCCTGTTCTACCCATAATTAACGAAAATGTTCTAGATGATATAATATCCCGCACCCCTATTCCCCCTCATTCTCCATCTGTATGCTCTAATGGTTCAATTGATTCAAATGAAAGTTTTCACTCCACACTTTCTCGCATCCAAACGATACATAATACTACCAATAATGGCACCAACAATAATCTAGATCGTTATCATGGATCAAATAATCGCTCATCCAACATAGCATCATTGACAAGTGATGACAGATTTCGTATCACTTGTGATTTCCTCAAGGAGTTTCAAGTTACGTACCCTAACCCAGCTAGAAATCAGATGATTAAACAACTATTGAATGAGATTATGGATGTCACTAATCAGTCCACACAACTTGCAGATACAGATCTCCGCGATGCCCAAGATATAAGAGATGAATATCTCTTATCTCTATTGAAAGATGAGCAAAATGAAGAGAAAGTGAATGTCACAAGAGAGCTAATTCCATCATCTAAGAGTAAACACACCCCGACTCGTCCATCCCAGCATGCTAACCTCTTTGGTTCCTCGTCTCTTAATCCTCCTCATTATGCATCCTCACCTTCCAATCAGCCAGTTGATGTGAATCCACTGACTCAAATGCCCAAGGCCAAACCCTCTTCAGCTGGTATAGGTAAAGGTGCCGTTGCTGCTACTGCTAAGAAATTAGACCAATTGATTAACGGTAATACCGATAACGTCGTCAAAAACGCTATATCTGCTCAAATGAGCAGTAAACCAACTTTATTGGACCAAAAAAGAGCTTATTCTACCTCCGCCACAACCTCAGATTTAGCTAATACTAGCATGTCCAGGAAATCAATACAGTTATCTGAGGAACAGCAACTTGTACTTGACTTGGTTATGGCTGGTAAAAACATTTTTTACACAGGTTCTGCTGGTACCGGTAAGTCCTTATTGTTGAAGTCGTTGATCGCAGAACTAAGACGTAAGCATCCAAAAGGTACCGTTGGTGTTACCGCATCTACAGGTTTGGCCTCCTGTAACATTGGTGGTCAAACTTTGAATTCCTTTGCCGGTATTGGGTTAGGTGTAGGTACAGCTGAAGCTCTTCTGAAAAAAGTGAGAACTGCAAAGACTTTCAAAGATAAGTGGCTGAAACTAAAAGTATTGATCATTGATGAAATCTCGATGGTTGAAGGTGAATTGCTCGACAAGCTCGATTATATTGCCAAATCCATCAAAAAAAATAACTACCCTTTTGGTGGAATACAACTCATTATATGTGGAGATTTCTTCCAGCTTCCACCCGTTAATAAATTGAAAGAACCGACTTTTGCGTTTGAATCAAGGGCTTGGAAAGAAGCAATCAAGATAAATATCAATTTGTCTACTGTCTTCAGACAACAATCGGATCAAACTTTTATCGAGATGTTGAACGAGGTTAGAAATGGTAATGTTTCACCAAAAGTAGAATACGGTTTCAAATTACTCAATAGAAAAATAACAAATGTTCCCCCAGGTATAACACCCTCTGAATTATACCCTACAAGAAGAGAAGTTGACCATGCAAACAATCGAATGTTGAATAGATTACCTGGTCCTCCAATTGAGTTCAAGGCAGTTGATAGTGGTTCAATTCGAGATGAATCCCACAGAAGTGCAATGTTAAGTAATTTCTTAGCTGCTCCTACTGTTTATTTGAAAAAAGGAGCTCAGGTTATGATGATCAAAAACATTGATGAAACATTAGTCAATGGAACTTTGGGAAAAGTTATTGATTTCATCGATCCCAATACATATTCGACCTACAAGTCTTTCAGAGATAATCCCGAAGTGAATGATGAGGAGACTATATCCGCAATGGAAGATATGTTCAGTAATTACATGGGTAAAAAGAAGGACGGTACTTCTTTAATCTCAAATGTGAGCGATTTGGACTATGAGTTGGATGAGTCTGTATTTTCGTTCTTGTTTAAAGATACTGATACTGTGGAAGATAAACCCTTACATCCTTCCCACGAAAACAGAGATGCTCTATTAGAGCAAGATAGTTTTGTAATGTTAGAATCTGTCGTGAAGGACACTGCTGAAATGTCGGAAGTAAACATTCGAAGAAAGAGAGAGTTGATCAAGGCACTATATTCCAGTTGTAGAGGTAGAAGATTGCCATTGGTTAGATTCAACTTGGTAGATGGTACCACCCGTGATGTATTAGTGGAACCTGAAACATTCAGTATAGAAGACGAGAATCAGAAACCTTTGGCTGCAAGGTTACAAATCCCATTGATGTTAGCATGGTCTATCTCCATCCATAAATCACAAGGTCAGACTCTTAACTTTGTCAAAATCGATTTGCAAAAAATTTTTGAAAAGGGTCAAGCATACGTTGCTCTATCAAGAGCCACTGCTCGTAAAGGTTTACAAGTGTTAAATTTCAATTCTGCAAAAGTTCAAACAAACCAAAAAGTTATTGAATTTTATGAGGATTTGATCTCAGCAGATCAAGCGATGTTGCATCATGCCAAGCAAGACGATATAGGACAACGCGATATGGATTTTGCTTCCCCAGATACCCAAGAAGACCTCGTACCAGGTACGAAATTGTTCAGACAAGACACAAATGACAAACCAAAACGTGAACCGGAAGACTATAACTTTCTCGTTATTCCCAAATCCCCATTTTTCCCACCTTTGAATAAAGAAGGAATTGATAAGTTAGAAGAGATGAATAGGATGAACTATAAGAAACCAGAACCTTTAGCCCAGGATTATCTTACCTCCGTTTCGGACCCATATACACTTGATCCTAGTAGCACAAAACGCAGAAAGCTTGAGGGGCAAAGCGTACTTGATGCCCTCTTAGGTTTTCGAAAACCGCCTAAAGATGGTCCAACAAACTCTACGATACCCACTACAAGTTCAGCTACTAATCCCACCATTCCAATGACATCCAATTTCAACGGTGATGGTATCATTGAAATCAACTCTTCGAATCAAGAGAACGTAAACCCCATGGTTGAAGAAGAGTCACTGTTGAAGATGACAAACAACAAACTCAAGGATATGGAGCCTATTGATTTCGATTCATTCCAAGAGAATGAATTTGATCAGTTTGTCGAAGGCGATGATAGCATTGGTTCTTTGGATACTACTAAGAAAAAATATCACTGATTAAGTTGCTGCTTCATTTTCTTTGTTACAGTTATAATTCTTGTTATTGTTTTTGTAAACTTATATCTAAACAACTGTACATACATACACATCATTAAGTAATTGGTTGATTTATAGATTAGACATATATATATATATATATATAGATTGAAACTAATGCATGATATATACCCCCAATTCGATCAATTGGCACCGATAACCCAACCTACTATATTTTTACCGATCCCACCACCGGAAGATGCAGATGGAGATGAAGATGAATCATGGTTACCATCCGCCTCGGAATGAGGTGGAGGAGTAGGGGAATTGAAAACTTCAAAAGCAGCTGAGTTCAAAGACCTTTGTAATCTATCCTGGAAGGATAAATGACCCTTCTGACTATTCGATGAGTTGGTATTGTTGACGTTCAACACACTGGATATGGAACCTAAGTTGAAACCAGATTCAGATCCATCTGGAGTCTCGGTTACTTTATCCTGAGATTCTTCTTCGTATTGTTGTTGCAATTGATGAATAAACATCCATTGATCGATGACATTACTGTTGAATTCGCATGGCACAATGAGTAATAACTTGCTCAGTATATCCAATTTCATCAAAATGGTCAGATGTTCTGTATCTAGTGCGTTAAAATGCTGGTATTGCTCAATTTTCAAAGATGATGAGGAAGAATAAGAAGGTGAAGGTGAATCACTTTCATAGTATTCATTCTTCGTGATCTGTAAGAAAGTGAACCATTGAGAAGTTATCAACTCCTTGGTCTTGTCTTCTGGGGGTAGGTTAACTGCTCTGTCTAATAATACGATTGACCTTTTGTATGAGTATTCGAAATCATTATTCACCGATGCATGGTCAATACATAAAAGTTCCAACTTCACGTATAATGGATTGAGACTAGATTTAGCAAGTGGATCTAAAGCGTATTCGTACAACTCATCCTGATCCAATAAATTGTTGGTTGACTCATTGTGTAGACATCTGATCAGTTTACAAAGAATTGTGAATAATGTATCCGTTTCCTTGTAAGCATCCGGGTTTAGCTCTAAGATCTTCGTTATCAATTTCATAGGATCGTCGATCTCATTGATCCTTTTGGGAGTTAATGGGATACCCGCCTGGAAATAGACCTTATAGTCCTGTAATGTTGTGTTCACGGATATCAATTCAAGTAGTATGGCCTTTGAAGCGTTTTGGTTGGTACTATCATCAATCAGTCTCAAAAGATTATTACAAGCATTCATATGGCCTATAGTAACGTCACCGTTCGTAGCAAGGTTGTACTCCTTCCATGCCTCTTTCAAAACTGCATCATTAAATTCTGATATGTCTAATTTCATTAACTGATTCATGAATACATTTGTAATAACATCAACTAGTTTCCTTCTCAAAAGCTCACCTAGTACCATTTGATCAAGGTCATTAGTATCAATCTTAGAGAAGATGATTGTATTGTTGAAAATCCAGTAAATGGAGCCCAACAAATTCTGCCACTGCTTAAGCTTTTCCGAGGTTGCATATTTTGCTTCGTTCGATATGAACTTCTCCAATTCCTGGAGCTGTCTTTCCTTAGATTCACGGCTTAATTGAAATACCTCAATCAACGATAGTTCATTTGCATAAAGCCTTTCGCCTGTCTCGACTAGCTTTTCGATGTATCTTATCATGGAGTTGGTTGGCTTTGGGGGCATAGAATCTGACATTTCCTTTACTGATGTCCTTGTTGGCAGCTCAAATGAAGAGTCTATATCAAGTCCGTCGTCTAGCGGCAATGTTTTGAGTATCACCAGTATTTCTTTCATTGTCATGAATATTCTCAAGGAGGCTTTTGGAGTTAGGTATATTATCGATAAGATACTATTGACTAGTTGGTTCAACATCTCGCCATTATCATCTAACTTCTTCATCGATACCAAGAAAGAATCTTCTCTGATTATGTCTAGAACAATTTGTAGATTTTCCTGTAATTGATGTCTTGTACCGTTGTTCAAATGCAATATTCTGTTATCGCCTAATGATTGTAACCAGTCAATGAAATATTGGTACGAATCGTCTTGGACTGCGTATATCGAATGAGGTACTAATGTTTTTGGCACTATGTTTCCAATTTGCTTCAGATCAACAGCCAGGTTCATGATGAAATGGATTTTTTCAGACTCCAATTTTTGATCCCAATCAACTAAGATTAGTGGGGTATGGCAAAATACCGATAAGATGGATACTGGCTTATAAAATCCATTTAACCAATTGAGCAAATCATCTGAAACGTACGGTAGTTTCACCAATGTGTCAATTGCCGAATCGATAACCGACAAATCATCGATAATGACATTGATCTTGAATATCGTGGACTTAATATAGTGGTAAAAGAGAACGGTTGGATCGGTAGTTGAATCCGTAACAGACCAACTGAATACAGTACTATGCACTCTTGCGGCCTTGGATGCGTTACTAGACCTCTCATGGATATCTTTTTCGTTGTAGCCAACAATATACTTCAGATTTGAGAATTCTTGGTCAAACTCTTGACAGATGCTATTTGTTTCGAACTCAACGGAATTGCTAGCGCTTTCATAATCTTCTAGCAGTTCAGAAGCAATAGAGAACAAATCACTTGGTGAGATAGTTTCTGGGAGATAAACCAATAGCGATTCAAGTATCTGTGATATGGTACATTCATGAGTTCCTATTTTGCTACTTCCGGATACATTTGAACTGCTTTCCTTGATAATTGGCATGAACCTCTTCAAATCATTTCTCAAAGTACTTATTGACGTGGTGTTCGAAATCAGATGCTGTATCACTAAATAAGCCTTGCTAGAGGGGTCAAAACCCGTCATTTTCCTCTCAGGAGTTATTGACTCGGTGAATTATTGTGCCTACTGACGACCGTGTTTGCTTTGAACTACCAATGTTCTAGACAACACCGCACAGACATACTACTCTCTCTTTTGAAGTCATACAATTAAACGTAGAAAACAAAAGCTCCAGTGTCAAGATCTCGAGTTGATCGTCTCTCGTCGAGGCGTCGATTTCCCTGCCTCTTCGTCATGTCTCTTGTGGGGTTGTCATCGAAGCTACAGTGGGTGGGGACTGGGTTCGGCTTCAACTTCAAGATGGCCTGGCGTAGGATATTCCGTTTACTCTGGTGTCTTATATAGCTTAGTGATTAGCGCATGCGTATAAGATATATTCAGGTAAAATAGCTAGTTTTAATTACGTAGGTTTCGGAAAGGCTAATTAGTTTATAAATCAAGCTGGGTAGGAGTAGAAGGGGCGGTCAACGCCAATACTTTAGCGTCAGCTTCTTCCTTTTCTCTCCGTAATCGATCGAGTTTGGAATCTATTTCATCCAATACTCTTTTATGCCATTCTATGTGTCTTTTCAAATCGTACTCTTTTTTAAACCTTCTGGTACACTTATTAGAAAAGGAACATGGGATTCTTTTTTCTTCGACATTAGATAGCAATAATTGAAGAGTTGATGGCGAACCTGGGCGTAATAGGTTCGTTGTAGAGAGTTTCACAGATGCGTTAGTCACTGGAATCTCGTATTCGGATATATGATTCACCACGGAGGAGCCTGGTTCAGCGGGTTGAACAACAGACGTAGGTGGTGTATCTGGTTGCGGCAAAGATTCTACATCGGACACATACTCATCGTCAACCTTTGTTGCCAAAGCGGGAGCAACAACAGGAGGTTTCAATAACTCAGATGGTATTTCGAAGGAAAGATGCAGTTCCTGGTAATGTTTGATAAGATCGTCCTTTTTGAGATATGAAGTGCTACAGACTTGACATTTCCATAGTTTGATTATAGTCGATTCGTTATGGATTTTCATGTGATTGCTCAGCCCAGTAGTACCAAGACATTTCTTACCACAAATTGAGCACTCTAACTTTGGGTGGTCTATCTTTGTGTGTAGTTGCAGAGCAGACCAGGTCTTGAACGATTGAGCACAGGTGGGGAAATCACACGAGAACTTAGTAGGATTGGAATGGGTTCTGTCCATATGATCGGAGAGTCTACTTGGTCTTGGGAACACTTTCCCACATTCCTTACATTTGAACCTGTCTGAAAGATGTTCCGAGTTAATATGAGCTTTCAAAGACTGGTGTTTATAAAACTTCTCGTTACAATCTTCGTAGTTGCATTCGAAGGTGGGGGAGTGGGTCCTTTCATGTCTTTTCAAGTGTTGAACAGTATTCACACCTTTACCACATATTGAGCAATGGAGGGGTTTCTCTTCTTCGTCAGTATGTTTCAGTATATGCCTCTCCAGATGATCCTTTCTTGTAAACGACTGATCACAGCCTATAACCATACAAACGTACGGCCTTTCGTTGGAATGCGTTCTGATATGTTGTTCCAACAGTGAGGGTCTATTATATGCTTTTCCACAACCTTCTGCGTCACATATGTACTTTTTGGGTCTTGATGGAGAGCTGGTTCTGGAGCTAGTTCTTGAGCTTGAATTACTCTCCGTCTTCTGTACCTTTCTTGCTTCGCTGTCTGAATCTGATATTTCTCTCTTACGACCTGTTCTTTCGTCATCAATGAACTCATGTCGTACTGTCCCTTCACATGGGATTGTGTCGGACATGTCGTACGTGTTTCAAAGTAGTGTAACTAATCTGTATATATCAGCTCTAGTGTACCTCTACCCTGAAGATAATGTAGCCCAGGTTATCTGATAAGTAATCAAAATAAAATAATTTCTCCATCGCCTCACTTACCCGCAAAAAATTTTCAAGGAAAATTTTGTTCAGCTGCTACATCTGAGACTGGATGAGATAACAGATCTTCATCGTTTATATCGCTCGTCTATATTCACATCAGGGTCCTTGTAAACTAGTACTGAATACATAGAGCTCGCAACATGTCTGATTACGGTGACGACGGAAACAACTACGCTGATTACGACGGTGCATCCCGTTACAACGACGAAGATGCCTTCAGTAACGATGAAGAATTCAGTGATTCAGAAAAGGCTCAACCTCAATACGATGAACAAGGAAGACAAATAATCAAGGGAGGTTTCGAAGCTAGTGAACATGACTTTGGTGCCAAGAAGGCAGGTGTTAGATCCCTTGCAATTGCCAAAGACCAAAGAACCACTACTCCATACATGACTAAATACGAAAGAGCAAGAATATTAGGTACAAGAGCCTTACAAATCTCAATGAATGCTCCTGTCTTAGTCGACATCGAAGGTGAAACCGATCCTTTACAAATCGCCATGAAAGAATTAGCTCAAAAGAAAATTCCATTAGTCATCAGAAGATACTTACCAGATAACTCATACGAAGATTGGGGTGTCGATGAATTAATCATCGATCAATAGGTTAATCAGATTATAATTATCTGTTGTTTACTCTAAGTCATGGCTAAACTTCACCATCAATTAATCAAATCAAAAGGATGCTCTCCATTCACTTCCCACCATTCACATTCCCCTTTCCATTCGCCCGTTTCTTATCTTGAAATTAGACTCGATCAAGTGATTCGGCACATACAAAATATCAAAATCAAAATATAAACCAAAAACTAAAGAAAAGGAAAAATAATGTTATTAATAGGAATTTCATCATCTTTATCCATTATTTTATGAAAGTCTATACTTCTGATAAGGCGGAATAGCCTTCAACATATTATAGAATAAATATTTGTACAATATTACACACATCAATAAAAAAAAATAACAGCTGTAACGTTAGTTTAACGAAGGAAGTAAAAAGTAAATATAATATTGTAAAGCAGTACATAAAAGGTATATAAGGAATTAATCGAAGCGAAGCATTCTAGTTCTTGATTGTCTCTATGAATTTAGAAGCGTTGAAGTTAGACTTTCCGGTCATATCATTTTTTGAGCTGAAATCCTTCAATACATCTTTGATCTCTTTGGCAGATATCTTCTCGTCGGCTTCTTGGCTCCTTTTGCTAACATCCATAATGGCATTTCCTATATCTTTCGACTCGCAAACAATACCGGTATGCTCTCCTGATTTGTTGAAGATACCGAATGCATCTTTCAAATCCTGTTCATTGCTGAATTTAGAGTATTTTGATGCCATTAACTTTAGAAAAGAAGGAAATTCAAGAGAAGAATCGCTAGAAGATAACATGCTTTTCAGATCTTCATCTTTAGTTTTCTCACCAATACTAGAATAAGTTTTCTTTAAATCGTCGAACGATATCTTCCCGTCGTGGTCTTGGTCAATTAAGTCGAACAAAGAACGAAATGTGGACACTTGGTCTTGCGAAAGTTGATTTACTTGAGGTTCAGTCTGTTGTCATGAGTCAGTAATTAGATTAGTAAAAAGAAAATGACTCTTGTCCTTCTGTTTCTTGAAACGCATATACATACCATTTCCTGTGTGGGTTGTACCTTCAGTGGAATATACCTATATGAGCTTTAGATGCAATAGAGGAGAAAACATGAAGAAGATGCTTGACATAAACCTGTGAAAGGTAAACAAATTACTCGATTTGGACCCAAGTCGAATTGACTAAACGCGAGGGTCTCGGATCTCCAGCATGGCTCGATCTCAACCTCTGACAATGTCAAAAGAAGGCAAGAAACACTTGGAACTTATGAATGACTATAAGTTTGGTAAAGAAAGATCCTGTTAAAGAACTATTATACGTCCTTTGATAACAATGTCGAACGTCAAGACTCTGTTGAAGACGGCAAGACAGGCTTTACTGGACAATGACCCTGAGAATGCCATATATCTGAGTGACAAAGTGATAGAAGATTATGATAAAGACAATTTTTACGCACATATATTCAAGGGTAAAGCCCTAACCATATTGGAGAAGTACAAGGAAGCTATGGAAAGCTACTATCAAGCTTCAAAGATTAACCCCGATGATTTAGCTTCGTGGAAAGGTATGATCTTGATAGTGAAGGAATCTGATGAACTTGATGCTTTTTTCGGAGTTGTCACGGGCTATGCTGAAGCAATCAATAAAAAAGGTGACAATTTGCTGGAAATTGCAAATCTTATCACAGTGTACAAGTTAAACTTTGGCACTAAAATAACCGACTTCGAAGAAAAGTATTTACGTTATTTATTTCCTGGTTCTCAGTTGGGTGATTTGGTCGGTGTTATGTTAGATAAACCATACAACTTTGTTCTTAGATTGGCCACCATCTTAAAAAATAGAGAAGATGCACTCGTCAAGGGCTCGACCAGAACATTTAGAATGTCTACTTCGAGGGTCTTAACTGATGAACAACAATCGAAGTTGAATGCCATATTATGGAATATCTACAAAGATTCAGAGGTTCCTACATTGTACCAACAGTTCATTAATACCTGTGACGATGACGACAAGAGAAGAGAAATCGAAGAATTGCTTCTGAAATATGAGATTGAATGTCTAGCCGTTTGCCCAGCCGAATTTAAAGACCAACTGAAGACTGAGGTATTTGATATGGCTTCGGGTATGATTGTGGTCAAGCATCCTTCTAAGTTTGCTTGGGATTTATATTTTGACTGGTGCGATTATAAATCTTTGAATGACTTGGATTTGAGTACCGTGGCAGACTATATCAAATTGTTTGGTACTACCGGTTTGGGTTCTGTCTTTTATGCGTTTATTCTCTCAGAAATGTCTCCATTCGAAATAAAAAAAGTTAGAAGTTATTTAAAAGATGAGGAATCTACCAAGAAACAATCTAAGAATAAGAAAAAGATTGCAAAGGCCAAGTTACAGGTGGATGAAGATGAGGAAGACGACAACGAAGAAGAAGGAGATAGCCTTGAAGCCGAAAAATTACAGGAAGATAAAGATCAAACCGAATCTATCGATATCCTTTCTCATGATGAGATCGTTGATTTCCTATCCGAAGGTCTAGCGGAAGCATCTTCTTCTATTCTTGCATTCAGAATAGCTGTAGGATACTACATTCACCTGAAAGAGTACGAGGCAGCTATAAAATACTCGAATACCCTTTTGAATATGCTAAGGAAAAGTATCTTATCCACTTCCCATCAATTTCCCAACTCTAAGAATGATACTTTTTTGAGTTTAGCCATTGGTTATACGTATCACGAGTCTCCAAAGAACTTCTCAAAGGCTTTGAGACTTTATGATCATATTTTGAGCAAGCATCCAGATGAGGTAAGAGCCAAAGTTGGAAAAGTTTTGATTTTGATAGAAGCTGACAAATATTCAGAGGCTGAAATGTTATTAAGAGATGTTGTGGAAGAGTATCCAGATAATTATGAAGCTTTGTTGCATTACAGTTGGTGTAAAATTCAAATGAATCACTTCCAAGATGGTAGAGTAGGTTTACAAAAAGTTCTCGATAAATTTGAAGGAAACTCAACTAGTGCTTATGAGATGAGAGCTGCTACTCTCTGGAAATTGGGTCAATCGTACTTGCTCGAGTTGAACAAAGGTTTGATAGAAGATCCCGAACATGTCAAACAGTCACTCAAAACATCGTATGACACATTCATTAAAGTCTTGAAGCAAATGAATACATATGCGCCTGCGTACTCTTCATTGGGTTTCATTTATTTGAAATACTATAATAATAAACCAAAGGCACTCAAATGTTTTTATAAGGCATTTGAACTTGACTCTGCAGAGGTTGAAGCTGCGAAGGAACTGGTAGCAGAATTCAGTGAAAAGGGAGATTGGCCTTTGGTAGAAATCTTTTGTCAACGAGTAGTTGATTCCCAATCTGCTAGAAGGTATTTGACCGGCACAGATGATGACTCTTGGCCATTTAGAATGCTTGGGTGTGTTTCATTAGAAGGTCAAGATGACTCGAAGGCAATTGAACATTTCCAGAATGCAGTTCGTATAAATTCAAGTGATGTTGAAGCCTGGCTCGGTCTTGGTGAAGCATATCTATCATGTGGTAGACTGGAGTCGGCGGCCAAAGTTTTTGTTCATGTTATTGAACTAGATGAAGAGAAGTGGCAAGCAAAATACATGTTAGCTGTAGTTCAATCGCTAATGGGCGACTACCAGGAGAGTGTTTATCAATTGAAGACTTTGTGCTACTTGAGACCAAATGAATCGTGTATTCTAATCTCTCTTCTCGATGCTTTGATTATGAAGGCCGAAAATGAAATCAGTGGCGGCTTATTGGGCAGATTTTTGGAGACTGCATTGCAAGCTATTGACATTGTGAAGACAGCAGTAGATGTAGATAGAAAATCTCAAAAAACATGGAAGGCTTTGGTTGATGTTCTTTGTTTACTTCTACGTGTTGAAAGTCATCTGGGTAAGGTTCCATTTGAATTGGTTTTGTCTATTATCGACTCTGTTAACGATCAAACTAACTCATTGATTGAATCATTTCCACTGGAAGATAGTCTCCGTAGTGAAGTGATTTTGGAAAACGCCAAAAATGGTAAGTTCTTCGACGCAACCACTTCACTTCTTATCTTGGCAGCCAGAGCAGCTCTCAAATGTCTAACAAATTCATCAGCAAGGCCATTGAAAGCGTCATCCGTCTACAACTTAGGTATAACATACCTTGAAAGTTTCAAAATCTTGAACAAACTGCAATACAGAGACTCGTCTATCAGTGTCCTGAAAAGAGCCATTGAACTAGAATCAAATACCGCTGATTTCTGGGTTGCTCTAGGTAATGCATCATTAACCAAAAATGCAAAAGTATCCCAACATTGTTTCATTAGGGCAGACTCATTAGCTCCTAAAGAGCCTTCGATTTGGACAAATTTAGCTGTGTTGTACTTACATTATGACGATGCAGCATTGGCTAAGGATTGTTTTGTCAAGGCTCAAAGTATAGCTCCTCAATACTCTGCTTCTTGGGCCGGTCAAGCTTTAATTGCAGAGGCATCTGGTGAAAAGGAAAGAGCATCTCAGTTATTCATACATTCTTTGGTAGTTTCAAATGGTGCAGATCCATCTTCCATGTTACTATATGGTCTTTCAGTATTGAAGAAATTGATCAGAAACCAATCTGATATCAGAATGCTTGATCTTGTGCAAGAGATTAATGTTGCTACGTTCTCGTTGTTGAATTACTTAAAGTATCATGAAAGTGACGCATTGGCTTTGAATATCACAGTTTCTATCATTGAAAGAATAAATGATTTTGAGACTGGTATCAAGCTCTCTACCAAACTCTGTGAAGTTTTAGAAGGAATTTATGAGGATTCAGAAGATCCAAATGTTCTTATTCAATATTCGAAAGCTAAATCACAACAGGCTAGATTATATTTGGGTAACAAAGAATATCCCGAAGCTGTAATTGCTTCCCAAACTGCATTGGATTTACTAAGCGGCACCACAGATACAACCGCTGAGATACAGAGATGTATACTTTCATCACATACCGTTATGGGGCTAGCTTATTTCTTTAACAACGGTTATGAAGAAGCATTGGAGAAATTCAACCTATGTCTCGAAATCGCACCTGAAAGTGAAAGAATTGTCGTCACTGTAGCTCAGTTATTGTATGAGCTAAAGGAAAATCAAACATCCATAGACCTACTCTTTGAAAACATTGAAAAATTAGGATCATCGTTGCTCATTGTATTGACATTAGCAGCTGTTGCTATTGTCGATGGCATTGTCGATTATTTTTCAGCTATTAAAGATGAGCTGTGTAGATTACCTCTTTCAGATCTTATAAAAGATAGTTTCCACGATGTTCCATTTGTCATCTCTGAGCTGAACAAGAGAATGTCTTTGGATGATGCCAACTACAAGATATGGCAAAGAGCAGCTTATCTATTCCCTGCTGATGTATCAATTTGGAAGAATCTAAGTGATGCAGTAACACTAAACGTTGCTTCAAAATCGAAGAGGATAGACTCTTCTACCCTATCGAGTGCATACGTAAAGTCGGGTGATTTAAGAGAAGTTCAACGTGCTTTGTTCTTGAACCCTACAAACGTACAAGGTTATCAAGCTTTACAAAACTGTATACATGACTAGAAATATATAGAACTTAAAATTAATACAAACTTAATAAGTTAAAAAAGCTTTTCATTTTGTATATCTATATAGTAAGGAATAATTAATTAATAAGTCAAGAGTCTATTGGGAAGTTGCGGCAGTTGATGAGATATTACCTAGAGTACCACCAGCAAGAGGAACGTAAGCATTGAAGGCAGGTTTTTCAGTATTGATGGCAATACCATCGTTAATGGAACCAAATCCACCACCACCTGGAGTTCTAATACAGACGATATCACCTTTATTTAAGTCAATTTCTGAGAAACCAGGTAAATGAATCCATTGAGTTGATCCATCTGCCTTCTTCTTACCTAATCTGGTTTGACCTCTGGCACCCTCTGCACCACCGGCCATACCATAAGGAGCATTGGTTCTTCTATATGCAGAGACACTACAATGGAGATCTGTGGTGAATTCAACCATTCTTTGCATACCATCACCACCATTCCATTGACCTTTACCACCAGTTCCCTTACGAATAGAGAAATCAAGTAAGACACATGGATATCTCTTTTCTAAGACTTCTGGATCGGTAATCTTGGTGTTTGTCATATGAACTTGGGTACCAGACCAACCATCACAGCCTTCACATGCACCTGAACCACCACCAATGGTTTCAACCATACCGAAACCTTCCACTAACTTACCATCGACCATACCACCCATACCAAAAGCTAAGACATTCATGGAGCCTGTACCAGCACCACATACACCGAATGCTTTCATGATAGTATCGTTAATTCTTTGAGAAGTGTGACCATTACCGGCATTGACAGCAGCGTCTTCACTTGGGTTTAAGATGGTTCCTTCAGGAATAATAATCTTAATAGGAACTAAACAACCTTCGTTCAATGGGATTTCAGCATTGATCAAAGTACGTAAACCATAGATGACACAAGCATAAGTGACGGCGGATGGAGCATTGTAACAGTTGTAAGCTTGTTCTGATGTACCAGTGAAATCATAAACGGCAGTACCATCTTCCTCGTTGATTGAGATAGAACAACAAAGCTTAGAACCATCATCCAAATATTCTTCACTTGTTAATGGCAATTGACCTCTTCTTTCCTTGGCCAATCTCTTCAAGAAAGTTCTGACGGCTAATTCAGCAGACTTCTTGACGTTACTCATATAGAATAAAACGGTTTCAACACCATATTCTTCGAACAAATCTTGTAATAAGTTAACACCTCTTTGATTGGCAGCAATTTGAGCTTTCAAATCAGAGATGTTATCTTGAAGTTTTCTAGTAGCTGAACTACGTGGGTATTGAGCTGGCTCTTCAATGAAATACTTATCAACACCTTCATAATCAAACTTACCTTCAGAGACAAGCTTCCAAGCAACAAAACTTGCACCTTCTTCCCATAAATGTTTTGCATCAGAAGGCGAAGAACCAGGAGCAGTACCACCAATTTCAGCATGATGGGCTCTTGAAGCAGTAAAGAATCTAATCTTACCATCGATAAAGACAGGAGAGATTAAAGTGATATCTGGTAAATGGGTACCACCAGCGGATGGATGGTTGGTAGCCAAGACATCACCTGGTTTGATATTATCACCCCAGTAGTTCTTAGCATATTTGATAGCAAATGACATAGAACCAAGATGAACTGGAACATGAGGAGCGTTGGCGGTTAAGTTACCATCTTGATCGAATAAAGCACATGAGAAGTCCATTCTTTCCTTGATGTTAGCCGAAACAGAAATCTTTTGTAATGTTCTACCCATATCTTCAGCAATAAACATGAATCTGTTGGAGAAGACAGCTAATTGAATTGGATCAACGTAATCAACACTGACATCTGATTTAACATCGGTCTTCAAGTTCATGATGACATGCTTTGGTAAGATGGTAGCTGTGGAAGTTGGAGTAACTAAGATAGTTTGAGTAGTATCTAAGATTAAAGCAGGACCTGAAACAATCGAACCAACTGGTAAGTTATCTAAGAAGAAAACTCTTGAATCTAATTCACCTTCTTCAAAGACCATCTTCTTTGTGGTTTCAACGTATTTGTCGACATTTTCTAATCTTGTGATAGCAGCCAAGTCATCATAAGGAGATGAGACATCTTCTTTGGAAACGACAGAAGAACCTCTAACACGAATATCATGAACGTTAATGTTTCTTGTGTCATCGTTGAAGGAAAATTCTCTTTCGTGGGTGTTCAAGAAATCGGTTAAGAAATCACCATTTTCAGGCATCTTGATCATAAGTTTGGTTTCCGAACCAGAGTAACCCATGTTGAAGAAGATTTCATACTTGAGTGTTTTTGGATCACAACCTTGAGCAATTAAACCTTCAGAAACCTTTGCCTTCAAGACATCACATCTCTTTAATAATTCAGCTTTGGTTTCATCCGAGTATATACCAGCAGATGGTTCCTGGACGTCTTTAACGACATCGGCCAATGCAATACCATAGGCAGAGAGGATAGAAGAGTATTTGTGGATAATAACTCTGTTTATCTTCAAGATTTGAGCTAAAGATGCGGCATGTTGACCACCGGCACCACCAAATGAAGCTAAAGTATGTCTCGAAACATCGTAACCCTTAGACTCGGTTAAAGATCTAATTGGCTTAGCCATGTTGAAGTTAGCAACTTTCAAGAAACCTAAGGCAACCTCAAATGGAGTCTTAGGGTTTTCGGGGTTATCATTGTTGATTTGTTCGGTGAATTCTTCAAACTTCTTCTTGGTGATATCATAATCTAATGGAAGATCTTCATTTGGACCAAAAATTTTAGGGAAAAATTCAGGTAAAATTCTACCTGTGAATAAATTGGCATCAGTAACAGTTAATGGACCACCCTTTCTGTAACAAGCTGGACCTGGATGAGAAGAAGCGGACTCTGGACCTACTCTTAAGACACCATTTTCGTAGAATAAGATGGATCCACCACCAGCGGCAACGGTATTGATATCTAATTGAGGAGCGGCAACGTTGATACCAGCAGTTAAAGTTTCAAAGACATGTTCGTACTGACCGGCAAAACGAGATACATCGGTGGAAGTACCACCCATATCGAAACCAACAATTGGAGATTTTTCTTTTTCATCGTAACAGGTTACGGCAGCACCAACGACACCACCGGCTGGTCCTGATAATAATGAACGTAAACCGGAGAAATGTTCATGTGATGAAAGACCACCATCGGATTGCATGAATTCGATTCTGGTATGTTTTTCAAAACCTGATTTGAAACCAGATAAGAAATTTTGAATGTAGAGCTTAATAACTGGAGTCAAATAAGCGTCGACGACTGTAGATTGACCTCTTGGGATGGCTTTGATGGTGGCTAAAGTTTCATGGGAAGTTAAAGCGGTGAAGCCCATTGATTCGGCTAACTCTTTAACTTTAATTTCATGGAGTTGATAGTTGTAACCATGAATAAAACAGATGGCAACCGTGTGGAAACCTTCTTCTTTCAATTTAACCAATTCTGCTTTACATTGATCCATATCAATTGGGTTGATAACATGGATAACTTCGGTGGTAGCACCAAGAACATAATCCTTACCATTTACCTTTGGAGTACAATCATCATGGTCTGGATCTTCGGTGTAAGCAGCTAATGTAACTCTTTCGTCGATTTCAACGACTTTTTCGTATAGGACACCTGGTTTAACAATTTTCAAGGAGAATAAATCGGGTCTAGATTGATCACCAATATAGAGATAATCTTTGAAACCCTTGGTAGTTAAAAAAGCAACTTTTTCACCTTTTCTTTCGAGTAGAGCATTTGTTGCCACTGTTGTACCTAACTTGATCGAAGATATACAAGTGGTATCTAATGGTTCACCTCTTGGGACTGGCTTCTTGTGAATGTACTCCAAGACTCTTCTGATACCTTCGATATTGGCATCTTTATAATTACTTGGATCGACGGACAAGAGTTTGAAGACATAATCTTCTTGACCTGGGATAATGGCAATAACATCGGTGACTGAAAGTAGTTAATGAGTTAGTATTAAGGTTTGCGATTGGTAGATCTGATAAATTTTCAAATAAGCGAACTGCGAACATACAAGTTCCACCTCTGTCAATGGCGATTTTAATATTTTCTACTGTCATTGTAAGTGATGATTTCTAAGTGGATAATATGACGGAGGAAGTATAGTTAATATTGACGAAGAATTGAAAGACTTGAAGAGATATTGGTGGAGTTATATACCAGTTGAACCAACCGTTGATGTAGGTACATCAGCTAAAATAAAGTTATCGTATGCGCCGATAACGAGAACTCTTAAGAAAGTTTGTATGCGATAGTCTCGAGGCACATATTGATAACGATATAAATGGCGCACTCGA
Organism: Wenyingozyma nitratophila; assembly: GCA_030567875.1. Taxonomy (NCBI): domain Eukaryota; kingdom Fungi; phylum Ascomycota; class Pichiomycetes; order Pichiales; family Pichiaceae; genus Wenyingozyma; species Wenyingozyma nitratophila. The sequence continues at coordinate 34,874 of JAJLSW010000005.1, forward strand.
TATCTAAAATTAAATTCACTTTTATCGCACCTACCTCCACAATTTGTAGAGCGCTTAGGTTAGTCAATATCAAAACCTTTAACAAAAATATACCTTATTAGGACGATTTAGCGCACTACGGCTGTGCTGCGACACTATGCAATGTGTACGCTGTGTAGTCAATATTTATATATTCGTGCCAACTCCATATACGTAATAGACTAGAGGTAAGGCACACAATGAGATTCCATACACCTTACTAATGTCCGAGAACGGTAGGGCATATGGTATAGGGAACAAGCAGTTGTGGCCCCGATCAGCTAGACATCGGAAATATGTGATAATGGTTGGTGGCCGATAATCGATAATCGATAATCGATAATCCATCAGCCTCTGTCCACTGGCCAACACGTCAGCACGCGCCACGGTGCGCCCGCCACTGGGGCCTGCGAGAGCAAGAGCAAGAGCAAGAGCAAGAACGATAAAACAGCCGAGCGACGCCTCTGCCCAATCACTCCCTCACTCACTGCTGGACCCACCGAGAGATGGCCCACACTTAAGCGAATTCGGCGCGACGCATTTACGTTGCCTGAGAATAAGACTGAGACTGCAAGGACTGCAAAACCAAAGAGAGAGGAAAAGAGCGAAGGAACAATAAAGAATTCAACGGGCAACGAAAGAAAATTGATTAAAAAAGGTTCAACAATCAACCAACGCCATTTCACCGTCCCTTTATCATTATTTTCAACCCCATAATCATATCTCATCTAATCTAATTTATCCACATAGACATCAATACGCCCACTCCCTACCTTTGCCATCATTTGTATCGAATTTTAGATCATTTATAAACACAAATTCGATAATCTCACAGAGTCACATTTGAAGAAGCACATACGCCATTTGACCATTTATTTTTGAACACAGAATTTATCAAAATATTTATCAATTGGTTTCATTTAATCCCCTAGTTGTTGAGAACTTAGTAATAAACCGTCCATTGTTTTTGTATTTTCAACTATAGATATCACGTTTTAAAGTTTTTTGCTTTTACTTCTCAATTTAACCCCATACTACTTCCGGACTCTGTCGAAAGTATTTTAGTTTCTCCCTATCACATACTACAATAATATTCTTTACTACACATTCAAGTATCCACCCGGAATATAATAAAGCAATTTATCGGTGACTTATCTTATAAATCATGAACTCAACTGAAAGAAGACACTCCATGGCTGAAAGACGACCATCTATGGCTGAAAGACGTTCCTCGGTGACCGCTTCCACGGCTTCCGCTAGGAGACCTTCTGTTATCCCTTATCTTGCCGGTATCGAGAAGCCAAGTTTACCTAAACCTCCAAAAAAATGTGATGTTCTCATTTGTGGTACAGGTTTAGTGGAAAGTGTATTAGCTGCTGCCTTAGCATGGCAAGGTACCAATGTCTTACACGTTGATTCAAATCCTTATTATGGTGATACTTGCTCCACCTTAACCATCGAACAATTGAGAGCTTGGTGTGACAATGTCAACCAAAAAGTCCATGGCTTCCAGGGATTCTCAAAGGCCTCTCTTTATATTCCTAGACCAAAGGAATTGAATTCAAGAGAATATTCAATAGATTTAACTCCAAGAATCTTATTTGCTAAGTCAGACTTGTTGGCTTTATTGATTAAATCTAGAGTTTACCGTTACTTGGAATTCCAACCATTGAGTAACTTCCATACTTTTGAAAATGAGTTATTCGGTAAAATGTCTTCGTCACAAGAAGACATTTTCACTGATCAATCTTTATCTTTGAACTCCAAGCGAACATTGATGAAGTTTATGAAATTCGTCTTGGATTTTGAAAGTCCCGATAATCAAGCACTCTTGGAGCCTTATAGGCATAGATCTTTCTTGGAGTTCTTAAGTGAAAAGTTCAAGTTATCAGCTGCCCAAATCAACGAGATTGTTTTCACTCTTGGTTTAGCTCCTTCGATCAATATAACCGCTCCACAAGGTTTATCGCGTATAAGACGTTATCTACTATCAATGAATGTCTACGGTAGTTTCCCAGCATTGTATTCGAAATTTGGTGGACCAGGTGAATTATCACAAGGTTTCTGTAGATCTGCAGCAGTTGGTGGTGCAATTTACAAATTGGATTCTACTTTACAAAATTATGATCCTGAAAATAAGATTGCTACTTTCACTGATGGCTCAAAGGCTTCTATCACTGAGAAAGTTATCTGTTCCCCATCACAAGCTCCTGTTGGAGCAAAACACTTGCCTCCTACAAAATATGCAATCACTAGATTGATCACAATCGTATCCAAATCATGTAAAGAATGGATTGCCGAAGGTGAGTCAAGTGCAGTTGTTGTATTCCCACCTGCAAGTTTAGCCTCTAATAATAAATATCCAGTTCAGGTGATAATTATGGGGTCTGGTTCGGGTTGCTGTCCTGCTAACCAATGTATTTGGTATTTGTCTACAATTGAGAAAAATGAAAAGGCAAGACAAGATTTAGAAGCTGGTTTGACTAAATTAGAGGAAAGTATATTGAGAGAAAGTGAGGATGGAGGATTTGATGTTGATTTAGATGAATCGGATGTATTAGTTAAACCAGATGGTACCTTGAGTGTCATCAATTCAGTCAAATTGGGTAAATCATTTAAAGAATTTGTACCAAAGCAGAAATTGACTTATTTGTTCAAGCTTTGTTTTACCCAATTTACAGCAGTTGAGCCATTTGGTGTCGTAAATGAACAAGTATTCAGAAGGGCATCAAGAGTTGGAATCGACGAGAAGGAACAATCCGAATCTCCAGAGCCTGCTTCTGCCACATCCTCTTCAGCACCAGATAATGGAATAATCTACTCTAATATGCCATCGACCGAAATTTCATACGATGGAGTTATTACAGAAGCAAAATTATTATACTCAAAGATTGTTGGATCGGACGATGATTTCTTCGATGTTGATTTTGAAGATGAAGATGAAGAAAGTACTGGAAATGAAACTGGTTTTGGTTCTGGAGGAAGCAATTCAAACTCAAATAATATTGGAGATATTGGATCTGGTAAAAATGATTCCAATAATTCATCATCGGGTCTTAACGCTGGATTCTTAAGGGCTGCTGGTTCAGATACCATTAATGAAGACGCTATTGTCGATGATGACGACGAAGATGATGAAGGTGGTAAAGAGTTCAAAGATGAAATGGATTTTGAATTATAAGTCCTCCTGCGTGTACCTTTATGTTCCAATTACTTTTGTTCTTGGTGAAAGAAAAGTTAATACTATTTGAGTCTCTGGTTGCTTTTTATTGTTTGTAACTTGTTTATCATTAATATTATATATAGTATATTATATACGAATTAAATTGTTTTTTATATGTTTTGAAACCCCAAGTATAACATTGTTAGATTCTTCGCCAAAATAAATCTGTTTTGGGAATTTTAATTCGATTTACTCTTATTTTTTTTTGTTTTCAAACAATTATTATATTGATAATTAAATAAATTATATATAACTATTGAAATAAAAAGAATTTTAGAAAGACCCACTTAAACGAATAAGTGAGATCTTCGATAAAAGACTTAATCTAGAATGATAAACTATTAACTTTTTAGAAGTTAAATAATCTATTGTTGAGATAAGTATTCTAATAAGACGTTTCTTTCTTCAGAGTCAGCACCCCAGTTGGTGATGACGACACATGAAGCACCAACGACCTTCTTGGCTTCGCCGTTTCTGTCTAAAGAACATAAACCGGCCCATTCACCTAATTGCTTAGCGTCAGAGACCTTGATGAATGGAGTTGGTTCTTTACCTTCATCGGATGATTCGTTACATAAAGCTTCGACTAATTTAACGATGGATTCTTCAGTGACGGATTCACATAAGACACATAATTGACCTTCACCCTTGGATAAAGCCTTGGTGGATTCTCTTAAACCTCTGGCTAAACCATCGTGAACTAAAGCAGTTCTTAAGACTTTTTGTAAACAGTCTTCAATGGAGACAGAAGTGGATTCTTCAACGGCAACTTCTTCGACAATTTGTTGTTCTTCAACGTCAGACATTTTTATTTATAATAATTTATTGATTAATTTGGTAACTTCTTCCTCAGAGATTCTGGTCAGTCAATAATTAAAAGAGAAAATCAAAAGAGGGTTTCATATACTATTGGCTGGTAAGTTACCACTTGAAAAAATTCCACGAAATAATTTTTCAAATTTCTCACCAAAAGAGGGACCCTACCAAAATGAGAAAATTGGTAACCCTGCCGAGAAAATGTTTAACTAGCGAGACAGAGCGCTCTCCTCCCAGAAACATCTCCACGTGATCAGAGCGAGGGTGTATAGACCTGCACGTGATTGGAATATATTTATTATACGTATGCGTACAACTTTGTTCTTCTGTGTGTAAGCAATTGTCGCAATCGATGGAGTATTTGTACAGGGTATATAGCGTTATAAACTACGTAAATTATATAAAGAGAGGGATCTCAATAGCACCCCCAACAGTTTGGACTTCTTCTTTATCACCCCCTTTCTTGTTGTTCTTCTTCTTATTACCATTAGCATTGGAATTTCCTCCTTTCCTCTTCTTCTTAACTTGTTGTTCGTAATCTGATTCGTGAGTGATGTTGTTGTCGTTATTTTCATTGGCGTTATTGGCACTATTTGATTCTTTGCCTCCTCCGTTCTTACCTTTACTACCGGATGTAAAGTTCATCAACGATTCCAATTGGTTACTGATTGGTCCCTGGCCGATCATTGTATCTATAGAGACAGGAACAATACCAATCTCGTCGGTCCCTAAATCAACACCATAGTTGGTTGTGTGGTCCAGAGTTGTATGCATATTGCTGTTGGTATCGATGAAGCGCCTCATATAGTCATTTGGTCTTCTAACGGGTTGGTAAAAGTCGTCAAGCGTAGTTAATTGACCATTTCCAGACACTTTAATAATTTTTATGTTTTCGTCGTCTTTGATCAACTTTTGAATCGATTTATTATGAAAACCATAGCTTTGCAATTCAGGATCTACTTCATCTTGTGTCATTCCTAATGTAGGTGGTAGCGACTGCTGGGGGTCAAGATTGGAGAATAGACGTTCCTCGATAGGAACTGATTCCAGCGTAATGAACTCGATACTCGTACCCAGATAACTCGAAGCTGGATTATTCCCATTGGAATCACCATTATTCTCAGGTTTATACTGTACACCCAACGAGTTTGAGTCTATCAACATTGATAATGAGGTGATACCACGTAAATCTTTCCTTATCTTGATCAAATTCGATAATTTAATCGATTTAATAATCTTAGAGAAATACGCAAAGTTGTAAAAAGATGAGATATTAGTATTACTCTCTTCTTTCATAACTACTTCATTCTGTAAGAAGTTTGCCTCATCATCACTCTCTACATCCGTTGGGTCGTCTTCCCCCCTTGATCCCTCCTTGAAAATGGGTTTCCAAATCTCCAAGTTCTTCAAGAAGACATTGTTGTTAGGAACCATTAATTTCGAATAACCAATTGAATCATCTTCGGATTTGGATAAAAACACGAGTTTCTTACACTGATCCATGGCAAATCTAACTGAGTTGCTATTCCCATTGTTTTCATTTTGTGCAGGTCCCTCTTTGGAGCAATAAATAATGAAATCTTTGGTCCTCAGATCATTCATGTCTTTGAGGACATCAAACAAGATTGAAGATTTTAGAACGACTTCAAATATGATCTCGGTAGAGTCAATTTGGAAAATCCTACCATTATCCATATCATTATATTGATTCTCATCGTCTAAGTATAAAGTCAATAACTCGGATCGCTCAATCATCAGCTCATCTTCAAAAGTTAACACAAACGGGTATCCATCTCTCTTGTAACTTAATACACATTTCACTTTAGACTCATGTTCTCTATCGGATGAAATGTGAATATTTATAGTTTCAATAAACGATTTCAGATCAAGATGAACTAATATGGTTTTGCTTGACTTATTTGGCCGCTGGTTTGCATCCAAATTATCAGCCATTTCATCATCACTATCTCTATCTCCAGCTCCATTTTCGCCTTCGTCATCATCATCATCATCCTCCTCAGATGAGAGAGGATTGAAAATGTAGTTGGAAAACAATTTCCTATCCAAGTTCAGTATTATCTTACAAATATTGTTATCCATTATACTGAAACATATACCATCCTCGGTGATTGTGAGCAAACAATTCTTACCAAATGGTAATATTGATGAAACTAGATGATGCAAGGTAAGAATATTTGAGGTCGTTGCAGCAAATTGAATCTCGGACAATTCATCTTCGATAGACATCGTGAGTCTGATTCATCTACCTTACGTTAACGGTACGCTTGGGCTGTATTTCGACTAACGACTCTGAAGATCATTTATGTTCTTTAACGATTGTATTTAAGGATGGATCAGTTGTGATATATATCATGTAATCAAACGGGTCAGAGAGACCGATCTACGACGCGTCGCGATTTCTCAACATAATTTCTCCATATTTATTATTACTATCATTTATATCTAACTCGTAGGCAATATTACAATATATCTATATACCATCTATATATGAAGCTAGAAAGACTTTTCGAATAAATAACATATTCCTGATATCAAACCCAGAAAACCAAAAAAATGAGAATCAAAAATTGAAACCAAGGAAAAGGAAGAGGAAACTGACCAAACAGTTAAAAATCAAGTTTAACAACCATAAATTTCACCGATTTCATACTTTTCAACATCCCTGATTGCATCAGCTAAGATCTTAATACCCTTTGTTAAGTCCTCATCAGATATGATAACAGGTGGACAAACTCTAACCCTCTTACCATATCCTGCCTTGTTTACCATAAACCCGTTTTTAGAACACAAAGCAGCTATTCTCTTTGAGTTGTATTTGTCACTGATCTTAGATTCATTCAATACAATAGCACTCAACATACCTGCACCACTAACATGGGAGATATAACCTTCTTCTACTAATTTTTCCTTTGCAATCAAATCTCTCATCAATTCACCCTTTCTTTTTGCCATTTGAGGGATGTTATCTCTGAGGATAACTTTCAAAGAAGCTACAGCAGCGCTGGTAGCAGGTGGGTTACCAGCCATAGTGGAACCCATTTCATCGTACTCAATGATATCCATGATTTCTTTGGTTCCCATGACCAATGACATTGGTGAAACACCGTTACATATACCTTTACCTAAAGTGACTAAATCTGGTTTGATTCCGTAGAAATCGGAACGCAATAAAGTACCAGTTCTACCTAAACCGGTTTGAACTTCATCAGCAATGAACAAGATGTTGTATTTCTTACATAAATCGAATGCCTTCTTGATATAGTCGGTTTCTATAGGATCAATGATACCGGCGGAACCTTGGATTGGTTCGACGATGAAAGCAGAGATGACTTCATGATCTTTTTCGATGGCCTCTTTTAGAGATTCAAAATGACCGTATTTGACGTAAACACCTGATGGAGATACAGGACCAACGTTACTGACCATGGTACCTACTTGATGTAAGTATTCTAAATGTTCATATTGAGATGACAATGGATGGGTACCAAGGGTAAGACCATGGTAACATTCAGAGGCACTTAATATGAAACATTTTTCCCTTGGGATATTCTTCTTTAAGACACCATGTTTGACGGCAATCTTCATGGCATTGTCATTGGCATCAGAGCCACTAAGCATGACGGTGATTGCGTCATAACCAAATGTGTTGTAAACTAACTCTGCTAATTCTGCATAACTTGAGTTAAGATAAGCGGTGTTAGTCATAGAACAATCTTGCAGGGCCTTGATTGTAGCTTCAAGAACTTCTGGGTGGCCGTAACCTAAGTTGGCAACAGCGTACTGTGAGAACCCATCAATGTATTCCTTCCCGTCTATATCTTCTAATTTCCATCCTTTTGTCTTAACGATAGCGATTGGTAAACCTTCAAACCCACCTCTGATATGTTTCTTGTACTTATCGTAAATCACCCTTGTTGGTTCGGAGATATCTTTTGGGTAACCCATTTTTTAAACTGTTTCAAATTCTATATATAATCAACAAGTCTCTATGTGAATTCTCTATAAAGGAGTTGGGTTAGTAATCTAGGGGGAAATTTTTGCTAACCGGCGGAAATAACCTTGTATATTAATAGTCAAAGACAATGTTAAACCACGTAATTATCAAGTAGATTACATCTACGAAGCCCGCGATTCATGCGATTAGCGCGGAAATTTGGAAGCAGGACCCTCGCATTGTTTCCACTAACAGCAAGAGATAGCTGCCAGATACCGTTAGCGATCGAGGGGGATTAAGCTTGCACGCAATGTGCTACGCCGTGAAGAAACCCTAGGCGATGGTGCTGTCGCTGAGTACCTGATTGGGAAGACAGCTACAGTTGAGGTTGGTGGTGGTGTTGCTGCTCCCATGGCATTCTCCACCGTGGTTGATATGTCTACGTATATAAGGCAATCAGTAAATGAAATAAACGGCACATTTATACAAGGAAGTGAAAATGTGTCAAAAAAAAATTTATACTTCCGTATTCTCAGAGCCGTTGTGAGGTCTATAGAGAGAAACGGTAAATAGATTTATACCCACATATATATATATATGTATACCTACTCGTGATTTAGATTGTTGAATTTCCAGAAATGGTACCCCCACCCACTTGAAAGATAAGGATTTTTCACCTCAGTTACTAGTATTATTGAGCGGGAGCTAAACTAGTGCGCTTGGATTAGAAAAGATGAGTCTTCGACGCTTCGGCGATCGGCACCAGACCAGCTACCTAAGGTAAGCTGGACTAAATTAATATTAACAGTTGCTATTATATAAAGTTTATATGCGCAGCCTATATAAATACAGAAAATATTGGGAGGTTCCAGGGGTAGGTAGTAACAGTGACTTTAAACCTAGAGGTTTAGAACTGGTAAAGTACCGACAAACACGTATATACTTCAGGTGAATCAACTTTAGATGTAAAGCTCGTTGTTGAGTAAGTCGGGAGCATTTAAGGTTTGGCTAGCTTGGGGGAACCGGAATTGAAGGGCCAGGCAGAGAGTTGAATGAATAAAATGAAAGAACTCAAAAATAGCGTAAATAGTGTATGAAATAGGTATATACCGTAGTAACCTAGCGTGGCCGCGGTGATGTAAGGCCTTGTTAAGCAGCAGCTAGTGCGCCTAGAATAGCCAACAAATGTCGAGACGGTGACATAAACGGTCTCATCTCTGCACCGGGCCCAATACAAGTGCCCACGACGTAAAAAAGCGTGGAGGAAAACCACGCGTAGAGTCCATCGGCGCAGACGCGACAAGCTCGAGAGCTAAATGACGCGCGCGAGGTGCATAGAGCAGAAAAGTGTAGAGCTTACTGGCCGGGCTGCCCGTCCATCTTGTTGGCCTGAGCCCATAGTTAAGCAGCGAGGGATCCCCAACAAATTCAACAAATTCTCAGCGGCGACCCCGTGTGAATGGGACCCTTCCTCTATTATGGCTCCCCAAGCAACTGGTCTCAGCCAATCTGGTAACAAAATCAATCACTTTTCATATTTATCAAATCAAATCCACTTCCACTACATAGAGACACATTTGAGAACCCACCTTCTTGTCTCTCTCCTCTCTTCATCCCCTTGTGTTCTTATCGACTAGACTGTGTCTCTCTTTACTTGTTGGCCCAATTAACCCACATTTACAAAACTCTACTCTTCACCGCTAGAGCTTTGAAATTTACAATTGCAACAGGATTCGAAAACATATTCTTAGTCTTAAAAATTATAAGAAGGACATTCCCCTTTTTTCAACACTTTTTCATTTTGCATTCACTTGAACGTTAACACAGTTACAGAGCCTATATTTGTAACTACTAATTCATTCAACAATTTATTCAAGACTCATCCTTAACTCAAGGTACGTATAACATCTCTACTTCTAGAAGATTTTTTGACTTATTTTTAATTTACTTTGGATTTCCTCTATGGGCGCAATCTTTCCTTTGGAATTGATGCCCTATTTACATCAAATTTTTTACTTTTTATTCAGTTTCCCATTCATCGTGTTTTTAACTCCGAATCTCCTATAAGTTATCCGTCCCATCATCACACCATTGATCCAACTATATTCCGTCGAGTCCACCAGAAAAGGCATTTCCAAATTCTTCAAAACATAACAAGGCGGTGTACCCATTATTTTTTTTGTTATTGAAACTTTCCCTCTCTGCCTCTTTATTTTTGTTGTGTCGAGACAAAATAGAATGCGCAGATGAGTGAGTGTATGCAATATAGTTCTCCACCATCTTGTTTGTCCTCTATTAGCATCTTTTCAATTTAAACGCCTTAACAATCGGACAAAAATTCATATCTGGACGGATTAATGGAGCTATTTATGATTTAACGAATGGAACTGTCTATTTAAGGAAGCATTTATCCATTGTACACTATAAAAATAATAAATTACTTATTTGTCTTCAAAGCCTTTGTATGAGCTTAATAACTAACTTAAACAATAACTTGTTTCGTTCAATTAGATTATCTTCCTCATCTTTATCATCTTGTCATATATCTTTATTAAATTTCACTCTTAAAAACAGCAACTTTTATCAATTCCGAAATATTAATAATCTTATTCATCAAAAGAGAAAATCAAAAATGAGTTTAAGCAGTCTTCATAAAAACATCCCATCACATTTTATCGGTTTAAATACCGTAGAAGTCGCAGAATCTTCCCCAGTTAAAGATTTTGTAGTCAAAAATGGTGGTCATACCGTTATTCAATCCGTTTTGATCGCAAATAATGGTATTGCCGCTGTCAAGGAAATACGATCTGTCAGAAAATGGGCCTATGAAACTTTTGGTAATGAAAGAGCTATTCAATTCGTTGCTATGGCTACACCAGAAGATTTACAAGCTAATTCAGATTATATTAGAATGGCAGATCAATACATCGAAGTTCCAGGTGGTACAAATAACAATAATTATGCCAACGTTGAATTAATCGTTGAAATCGCAGAAAGAACTAAAGTCGATGCCGTTTGGGCTGGTTGGGGTCATGCCTCCGAAAACCCTCTTTTACCAGAAATGTTAGCTGCTTCTCCAAGAAAGATCATCTTTATTGGTCCTCCAGGTTCTGCTATGAGATCCTTAGGTGATAAAATTTCTTCAACTATTGTTGCTCAACATGCCAAAGTCCCATGTATTCCATGGTCTGGTACTGGTGTCGATAAAGTCATCATCGATGAAAAGACAAACTTGGTCTCTGTTGATGAAGAGACTTATGCCAAAGGTTGTTGTACCTCTCCAGAAGATGGTTTGGTAAAAGCTAAACAAATTGGCTTCCCAGTTATGGTCAAAGCCTCCGAAGGTGGTGGTGGTAAAGGTATTAGAAAAGTAGACAGAGAAGAAGACTTTATCACTTTATATCATCAAGCTGCTAATGAAATCCCAGGTTCACCAATCTTCATCATGCAATTGGCTGGTAGTGCCAGACATTTAGAAGTCCAATTATTGGCCGATCAATATGGTACCAATATCTCCTTATTCGGTAGAGATTGTTCTGTTCAAAGAAGACATCAAAAGATTATTGAAGAAGCCCCAGCTACCATTGCTAAACCGGATACTTTCAGACAAATGGAAGCCGCTGCTGTTAGATTAGGTGAATTAGTCGGTTACGTCTCTGCTGGTACTGTTGAATATCTTTATTCTCACGCCGATGATAAATTCTACTTCTTAGAATTAAACCCAAGATTACAAGTTGAACATCCTACTACTGAAATGGTAACAGGTGTTAATTTACCTGCTGCTCAATTACAAATTGCTATGGGTATTCCATTGTACAAGATCAGAGATATTAGATTATTATATGGTGTTGATCCTCATACATCTACTGAAATTGATTTCCAATTCAAATCACAAGAAGCTGTAAAGACTCAAAGAAGACCAGTTCCAAAAGGTCACTGTACCGCTTGTCGTATCACTTCTGAAGATCCAGGTGAAGGTTTCAAGCCTTCTGGTGGTTCTTTACACGAATTGAATTTCAGATCATCCTCAAACGTTTGGGGTTATTTCTCTGTCGGTACTCAATCATCTATTCATTCCTTCAGTGATTCTCAATTCGGTCATATTTTTGCCTTTGGTGAAAATAGACAAGCTTCAAGAAAACATATGGTTGTTGCTTTGAAAGAATTGAGTATCAGAGGTGATTTCAGAACTACCGTTGAGTATTTGATTAAATTATTAGAAACTCCAGATTTCGAAGACAATACTATTACAACTGGTTGGTTAGATGAGCTTATCACCAAGAAGTTGACTGCTGAAAGACCAGATTCTACTTTAGCCGTTGTTTGTGGTGCTGTTACCAAAGCTCATATCCAAGCCGAAGAAAACAGAAAAGAATACGTTGCTTCTTTAGAAAGAGGTCAAGTCCCATCCAAGAACTTATTGAGAACTATTTTCCCAGTTGATTTCATCTATGAAAGTCAGAAATATAAGTTCACTGCCGCTAAAGCTTCCAATGATTCATACACCTTGTTCATCAATGGTTCCCGTTGTGAAGTCAATGTAAAACCATTGAGTGATGGTGGTTTATTGTGTTCTTTAGGTGGTAAATCTCATTCCGTCTACTGGAAGGAAGAAGTCTCCGCTACAAGAATTTCTCTTGACGGTAAAACTTGTCTTTTAGAAATCGAAAATGATCCAACTCAATTAAGAACTCCTTCTCCAGGTAAATTGGTCAAATACTTAGTTGAAAATGGCGAGCATGTTAATGCTGGTCAGCCATTCGCCGAAGTAGAAGTTATGAAAATGTGTATGCCTTTGATTGCCCAAGAAAACGGTAATGTTCAATTATTGAAACAACCAGGTTCTACCGTCTCTGCTGGTGATATCTTAGCTATCTTAGCCCTTGATGATCCATCCAAGGTTAAGCATGCTCTGCCATTCGAAGGTACTTTACCTGATTCAGGTTCTGCTATCGTCAACGGTACCAAGCCAGTCCATGTCTTCCAGTTCTTATTGGCTGTTTTATCTAACATCTTGGGTGGTTTTGATAACCAAGTTGTTATGAACGCCACTTTAGCTAAATTGATTGAAGTTTTAAGAGATACTGAATTACCATACTCCGAATGGAACAATCAAGTCAGTGCTTTACACTCAAGATTACCATTGAAATTAGATCAATCATTAACTGAATTGGTAGAAAGAACTCACAAACGTTCCAATGCTGAATTCCCAGCTAAGCAGATCTTGAAATTATTTGAAAAGGCTGCATCTGAACAAACTGATGAAATCTTCACTCAAACAATTGCTCCATTAGCTGCCATTGCTGAAGCTTACAAAGAAGGCTTGAAAGGTCATGAATTCAATGTTTTCGCTAATTTGCTCCAACATTATTACGAAGTTGAAGCTTTGTTCATGGGTGATAACACCAGAGAAGAAGATGTCATCCTAAATTTGAGAGATCAAAATAAAGATGATTTGAATAAGGTTATTGCTATTGCTTTATCTCATTCCAGAATTGGTGCTAAGAACAATTTAATCATTGCCATCTTAGAACAATACAAATCTATCTTACAAGCCTCTCCAGAAGCTATTGAGATCTTCTCCGCCCCATTGAAGAATATTGTCGAGTTAGATACCAGAGCTACCGCTAAGGCTACTTTGAAAGCAAGAGAAATCTTAATTTTATGTTCAATGCCATCTGTTAAAGAAAGATCCGATCAATTAGAACATATCTTAAGATCATCTGTTGTTGAAACCAGATATGGCGAATCGACTGCTGCTAAGCACAAGATCCCAGACTTCGATATCATTAAAGATGTTATCGATTCTAAATTCATTGTCTTTGATGTCTTGACTCAATTCTTATGTTCTACTGATCCTTGGGTCTCTTCTGCTGCTGGTGAAGTCTATATCAGAAGAGCTTACCGTGCTTACTCTGTTGCCGAATTGAAACATCATTTATCGACAACTGGTCCAGCTCAATCCGCTATCGTTGAATGGAAGTTCCAATTACCAAACTTGTCAACTGCTGCCTACAACTCTGTCTCCGAAGCTATTGGAAACGATAAATCATCTACTTCTATGAACAGAGCTTTGTCTGTTTCCGATTTGACTTTTATGATCAACAAGAATGATACTCAACCATTGAGAACAGGTATCTTAGTTCCAGTTGCTCATTTAGATGATGTTGAAGACATGTTAGCCAAGGGTCTTGAAGTCATTCCAAAGCGTAAATCCACTTCCAGTGGTCCTGCTCCAGATAGATCTGCCGCTGCCAATGGTTCAACTGATTTACTCAACGTCACCAATGTTTTCATTGGTTCTACTGAAGGTTACGAGTCTGAAGCTCAAGTTATCACTAAGATGAATGACACTGTTGAAGAATTCACTGATGATTTGAAGAGTGCTGGTATCCGTCGTTTAACTTTCGTCGTCGGTGACAGAGTCGGTTCCTATCCAAAATACTTCACTTACAAGTACTCAGGTTCTGGTTACGTTGAAGATGAAGTCATCCGTCACATCGAACCAGCATTAGCTTACCAATTAGAATTAGGAAGATTATCCAACTTTAACATTAAGCCAATCCAAGCTGATAACAGAAACATTCACGTTTACGAAGCCGTTGCTAAGAACTCTTCGGGTGTTGATAAGAGATACTTCACAAGAGGTGTTATTAGAACCGGTAGTATCAGAGATGATATTACTACATCTGAATATTTGATCTCAGAAGCTCACAGATTAATGTCTGATATCTTAGATGCTTTAGAAGTTATCGACACTTCAAACACAGATTTGAACCATATTTTCATCAACTTCTCTGCTGTTTTCAATATCACTCCAGAAGACGTTGAAGCTGCCTTTGGTGGTTTCTTAGAAAGATTCGGTAGAAGATTATGGAGACTGAGAGTTACTGCCGCTGAAATCAGAATCATGTGTACTGATCCAGTCACTGGTGTTCCATTCCCATTACGTGCTATGATTAACAACGTTTCAGGTTACGTTGTTAAGTCAGAAATGTATATCGAAGAAAGAAATACCAATGGTGAATGGGTTTTCAAATCAATTGGTGCCCCAGGTGCTATGCATTTGAGAGCTATTTCAACTCCATACCCAACTAAAGAATGGTTACAACCAAAACGTTACAAGGCTCATCTTATGGGTACTACATATGTTTACGATTTCCCAGAGTTGTTCAAACAAGCTATTGTTTCACAATGGAAAAAATACGACTCAAAGATCAAGATTCCAGAAGATTTCTTCGAATCTGCTGAATTAATCATTGATGATTCAGGTGAATTCACCGAAGTTGTTCGTGAACCAGGTGCTAATAGTACTGGTATGGTTGCTTTCAAGGTTACTGCTAAGACTCCTGAATATCCACGTGGTCGTCAATTCATCATTGTTGCTAATGATATCACTTTCAAGATTGGTTCTTTCGGTCCAAGTGAAGATGAATATTTCAACAAGGCTACTGAATTAGCCAGAAAATTAGGTATTCCAAGAATCTACTTATCTGCTAACTCTGGTGCCAGAATTGGTGTTGCTGAAGAATTGTTACCATACTACAAGGTTTGTTGGAACGATGCTGCTGATCCATCCAAGGGTTTCAGTTATCTTTACTTGACTGATTCCGATAAGTCTGAATTAGAAAAAGCTGATAAATTCTTTGCTGTTACAGAAAGAATTGTCGAGGAAGGTGAATCTAGACACGTTATCAAAGCCATTGTTGGTGCTGAAGATGGTTTAGGTGTTGAATGTTTGAAGGGTTCTGGTTTAATCGCTGGTGCCACTTCAAGAGCCTACAAAGATATTTTCACAATCACTTTAGTCACTTGTAGATCTGTTGGTATTGGTGCTTATTTGGTCAGATTAGGTCAAAGAGCTATTCAAATTGAAGGCCAACCAATTATTTTAACCGGTGCTCCAGCTATCAACAAGTTGTTAGGTCGTGAAGTTTACTCTTCTAACTTACAATTAGGTGGTACCCAAATTATGTACCGTAACGGTGTTTCTCATTTGACTGCTAATGATGACTTAGCTGGTGTTGAAAAGATTGTTGATTGGTTATCTTATATTCCAGCCAAGCGTGACATGCCTGTTCCAATCTTAGAAAACCCAGAAGACTCATGGGATAGAGATATTGATTTCAAGCCAACCAAGAACGAAGCCTATGACGTTAGATGGTTGATTGCCGGTCGTGAAACTGAAGATGGCGGATTCGAATCCGGTATGTTTGATAAGAACTCATTCCAAGAAACATTATCTGGTTGGGCTAGAGGTGTCGTCGTTGGTAGAGCTAGACTTGGTGGTATCCCAATGGGTGTCATTGGTGTTGAAACCAGAATGATTGAAAACTTATACCCAGCTGATCCAGCTAACCCAGACTCCATCGAAATGATGGTTCAAGAAGCTGGTCAAGTTTGGTATCCAAACTCTGCTTTCAAGACTGCTCAAGCTATTAATGATTTCAACCATGGTGAACAATTACCATTGATGATCTTAGCTAACTGGAGAGGTTTCTCTGGTGGTCAACGTGATATGTACAACGAGGTTTTGAAATACGGTTCATTCATTGTTGATGCCTTAGTTGATTTCAAGCAACCAATTTTCACCTATATCCCACCTACTGGTGAATTAAGAGGTGGTTCATGGGTCGTTGTTGATCCAACCATTAACAAAGATATGATGGAAATGTACGCCGATGTCGAATCCAGAGCTGGTGTCTTAGAACCAGAAGGTATGGTTGGTATTAAATACAGAAAGGATAAATTACTCGCAACTATGGGTAGATTAGACGACAGATGTAAAGAATTAAAGACCAAACTTGCCGATAAATCTCTTTCAGCTGAACAACATTCCGAATTTGCTAAGGAATTAGCCGATAGAGAAGAAAGATTATTACCAATCTATCAACAAATCTCAGTTCAATTTGCTGACTTGCATGATAGATCTGGTCGTATGTTAGCTAAGGGTACCATCAAGAAAGAGTTAGAATGGATTGATTCTCGTCGTTACTTCTTCTGGCGTGTTAGAAGAAGATTAAACGAAGAGTACTTGATTCGTAGAATCACTGAGGCTTCAAATAATCTTACCAGACTTGAAAAGGTTGCCAGATTAAACTCATGGTTCTCCTCTGATTTGAACCTTGAAAACGATAAAGACGTTGCTCTTTGGATAGAAGAAAACCACAAATCATTAGAATCAAACTTGAAGAAACTTAAGGGTGACTCAGTTAAACAAACTTTGGCCAAATTATTCAAGTCTGATTTCAAGAGTACTTCTGAAGGTTTAGGTGATATTCTTTCTCTTTTATCTGCTGAAGATAAAGAAAAGGTTCTCCAAAACTTGAAATGATTTTCTCTGCAAATGACCCACTTTTAAACTCCACTATTATATTACTATTTTTTTCTTCTACTAATTTTTCTACTAATATGACCTTGTACATATTATCTTTAATTTATTAATGTTCTATTTTTTTTTTGTTACTTGTCTTTGCTTTTTTACTTGATACAATAATTAATCTCTTCGAATTTCTTTATCTTTTATATTATATATTTTTGCTGTTTTTTAATATAAACTGATTCATTTTTGAAGCTTAGTTGGAATAATATTTATCGCAGGTTTATAAAAAATCATGTATATAGAGGTAGCGGAGGTAGCATTTAGGTAGTAAGTGTGTATTTATAGTTTAGTATTTCATGGCACCCACAAGTTTGAGAAGTTTCTCATCTATGATAGGTTTTTCGAGTGGTTCGGTTCTCTTTGTACCGTTGGGCAAGTCAGTAACTTGGGGTAAAACGACAATTTCAGCATGTGGCCAGTGTGTAGTTGGTTTCCATTCTTTGAAGGCGTCTGCCCTTTCAGCTAATACCTCATCGGAGGCAAACTTAGCAGGTGTATAACACGCGTAAATCACGGTCCTCACGGTGTTACTCTTCTCCGTGGGTTCCATACCCCAATGACAAGTTCTTGAATCCCAAATGATCAAATCACCAGGCTCGCAACAAACTTTAATTTGCTCACAACCTTGCTTTAAAAACCAATCTAAATGTTCATCTGAGAGTTCGAAGTAATTGGAGGCGTCCCATCCACCTTCTGCTACTTGGGTGTCAAAAAACTCCTTGAATAGCTTGTGAGTTCCCCTGTAGACTACCAATCCCCCGTCTTCTTCGCCATGATGGCTTAAGCTGATTATCCCCTGGGCGCATTGAAGTCCCTCTTTATTAGGAGATTGATCAAAATGTGGCCATCTCTTCAACCTCTCCTTGTTTTTGAGGTTTGGGAGAGTAACATTAAGAGCGTCAAATGATACAAGAAGCTCGTCGGTTCCCCATAAGTGTGAAAATGCATCAAGCACACCTGGTTCCATTCTGGCATCCCACATAAATTTTTCATGTGGCATACAGTATGCGTCAAATGAATTGATCTCATTTTGTGGTGGCAAGTTCTCTGGAGTCCAAGTTTCACGATCTTCAAGATCCAATGCTTCGTTGTCAAATGATCTCATCCATTTGAACGCTTCCTGTTGATAAGATTTGGCCTTCTCTTTAGGGATTACATTTTTAACTACGACATACCCATCTTGAAGTAAATCATCTCTCCAGTCGTTGTGGACTTTAGATGAAAGCCCATTGACTGTCTCTGCAATAATTTTCTTTTGTGGGATCCCTACTCGAGCGGAGAGTAATAAGGAGCCTGTTGTTTCTTTAGAAGATACAGGGGTATCTGTGGAAAATGAGATTGGTTGGGTTTCAACTACGGACATCATGATTCAGCGTAAGGTAATATGTGTTACGTTCGGTGATAATCAAATTTTAAGGCTCAACCGGATATTAAAGGGGAAATTGGGCTGCTTATGAACCAAAGCACTCTGAGGGTTAAGAAAATTAGCTGATATCCAAGGGATCATTCTTATCCCTGATGGAAATATTTCCGAGCTGATAGGGCGATAAGCTTTTTATTCTTCCGATGCCTGCGCGCCTGTCCAATTTTCCTCCGTATCCCATTACCTTTTCTTTCACAGCTTACTCCGGCGGAATAGCCGACACACCGAGCCGTAGGCCCTTTACATATATATATCCCCTTCCGATTTCGTTCCTATATAGAGCAACTAACTATATCAGCCCCCATGGTATCCTATATACAATCAGGACAGCTTGCTACCGTAAAATAACGGAGTATCATAAGCTTATAACCATCCTAGCTATTGTTGAACCAGAATCAGCACCTGTCTACAATTTCTTAACGCTTGAAGGATATGATTTTTAGATAGCGCAACATTTCTAGATGTGTTGTGAGTTAAATTCGACACAAAAAATTAATTTATTATTCTTAAAACTAATAGGAGGTAGCTTTTTTTGTTTGGATTCAAGGAAGAGTTTTGTTTTTAAGAAACACTTTAAGGGCAGTTCGGTCAACAGGAAATGTTCTTTCCTGGGGTATTGGGACAATGTCTGTTCACTTCGCTTATGATCATTTGCTTGTTTGAGAATCCCGTATATGGTATATCATTTGACGTTGCATCGGTAAAACCTAACTCACTTAGTAAATATTTAATTCAAATGAAAAGGCCACTCACGACGGAAAAGCTTTGTACAGCAGATGATAAGGTAGTCACCTATGGAACTGATAACAATAAGGGTAGTGGCAAGAAAGCAGAAGGGAAAAAACGTCTAAGAGAATCCATCATTCAAACGTTTTCATTTGGAGAATTTGAAGGGTTTACAGGAGTGTTGGATCGTGATCAATTGTTGAGAGTGGCAAGCAATCCATTGGTAATTACAACGTACATCTTGTTTACACGTCTTTAATTTGGATACATAACTAACTAACTATTTTCTATCTTTAAGGTTGCTGATATAACACCAGATATTGTAGTTCATGCAGTTGATGTTAAGGTTCAAGAAAATGCTCCCTTACATTTGGTTAGGCTCTCTAGAAAATCACACATCCCAGCCAACCACAACGTTGGAAGCTATTTCTATGATGATGAATACAAAGGTGAAGAAGTCACGGTTTATATTGTAGATACTGGAGTATTTGTGGATCATCCTGAGTTTGAAGGGAGAGCAGAAAAGGGACCTAACTTCAGCAGCGATGTGAAAAATGAGGATTATGTTGGTCATGGTACCCATGTTGCGGGGATTGTTGGATCTGAAACATATGGCGTGGCCAAGGGTGTTCGTATAATATCTGTCAAGGTATTAGATAGGTATGGTCAGGGAACTTTATCATCGGTAATTGCTGGTCTAGAATACTCCGTTAACCATAGAGAAGGAAATGATAACAGGCCAGGCATCGTTAATTTATCACTAGGCGCCCCTAAAAGTACAATCTTAGATCACGCCTTGGATGCTGCCGCTGATTCAGGTATGTTTGTCGTAGTTGCAGCTGGAAATGCAAATATCGATGCATGTGGCACATCACCGGCAGGTTCAGAGCAGGCATTCACGGTTGGGGCAATTGATGCCAAGCAAGACAAGATAGCTGGGTTTTCTAATTGGGGTAAGTGTATTGATATGTTTTCAAGCGGCGTAGATGTAGAAAGTGTATCCATCGATAGGAAGAATTTCGATGATGTGCAAGTTCTATCTGGCACATCTATGGCTAGTCCAGCAATTGCGGGTCTTGGTGCCATCTTGTTGAGTAAAGGAGTGAAAATCGAAAATTTGAAATCGGAACTAAACGAGATTGCAGTACATGGCGGAATCACTAGAAGAAATATCATGATGAAACCGGGTACTCCAAATATAATAGCCTCCAATGGATTGAGAAGTGATGACTTTTTTAATACTGGGTTTATCAATCCCTCTAGAACACCCCACCTATGGAGAAACTATACTTTGAACCGTGTTCCTCCTGTGCTCAAGGCAAATACTTGAAACGCAGGCAGATGTAGTTTTTATACAAGTCTCGGATAACTAAAAATTTTATTTTAATGAAAAATACATATGAACTCTATATAAGAAATGGATATGGGATTTTGGAGAGGCATTACCGGAATTTGTAAATAATATATACTACAGATGAACTCCAATGGTTCACACAAAGATCTGGTTGATTTTCATAATAATATCGTCTGAAAGAATGTTATAAGAGACATATAGCGTAGATGTACATTTGATTTGATCATCTAAAAAGCTTTCCTCGCCTTCATCGTCTCCTTCATTTGAATCATCTTTTGGCTTATTAATAAATGACTCTAATTCACCAAGTAGCTCGGGATCTATATCGTCTAATCTTGATGACTGACCGGTCAAGGACTGAGTACATTGGTATGTTTCTCTTAAGGTGTTTGGAGGGATATTGATAAAAAATCTACCGCCTTCTTCCGATTTAGTCTCTGGGTTCTTCTCTGGGTTGAGCTCATCGATGTTCGAAAGCTCCAATGAAAATTTAATATCAAACTCTTTCATCATTGGAACAACAAATGAATTGTAAAGCCTCTCAGAGACTTTACTAAATTTGTGGAACTTGAGTAAAGGAGAAAAAACTCTAATATCATGAGCAGAGTATTTGGACTTGAATATAAGCTCAGAATTGAGTCTCTCTGTGTACCTTGAACTTAGCAAAGTCATAAATTGTTCAAATGAAGTGGAAACTGAATTTACTGGATTATTGAAGCACGAGAGACAAAGCTCTTCGTTACCTTGGATAAGGGAACGACACAAGATACAATTAGATGTACCTCCAGCACCAGGTGCAAAATAGGCCTGTTGGTTCTGCTCTGGAACAGTTCCGTTTGTAACCTTGGTATTTACATTCACCATACCATTTTGTGTATTACCTCCTTTGAAAGCATTTGGTCTATCAGAAACGATTTGTTGAGTTCCTAGTCTTGTCTTCAAGAGTCTACTCATATCAATTTCATCTCTGAGTTTGTTTGACTGGATTCTACCAGAGCCTGTCTTTCTCTTTTGACTTCTTTCTAAAATTCTACACGGATGGCATGTTTTATATTGTAAATGCTCAGGTGGTTCGGTCCAATATCTCTTCTTCTTACAACGACGACATATTCTGGGCTTGTTGGTACCAGGTTCGTAGACAATATTGTCTCCCGGTTTACTGCTCATCTTAACCGGTCAGAAATCTCAATCTCAAACAACAAATATACGTAAATAGTAGTCTAATCGTGACGCTAACAATAAAGTATTGTTTACCTTACTTGCACAACTCTATTATCTTTCGCGATTGGTGCTTTATCGTTTTTCAAAATCTAATCTGGTTAGATCTATCTCAGTGATAAGCGTTGGGGGATTTATGGATTGAAATGAAGCTCTGCTCTTGTCTGCGATTGATTGCAGGTGGATGGATTATACGGTGGCGTTATCAAAGGATGTAAACAAGGAGTAGCCTAAGTCGTTGGGTGGTGCCTTCTCTTTTTTTTTCAAACTCAGAATATGCCGTGGTGTAAGGTGTTCTTGATCCCTTGCAAAAGTTGGTATAGACACTTTCTTTCTTCCCTTCTCCTCCAATGATTGGCCTTCTAGGAGGGTAGAGTTGGAGGACCATGGCGCCATATGCTCTCAAGGTTTATACGGTTATAATTACTCTGGTATATAGTGCAATTGCGCAATTTATTTCATTATAATTCTAACATTGGGGTATCGCTTACTAAATGGATCACGAAATCAATTCGAGAAAAATATGGGGGCTTTGAACCAGCAAAAATAATCGCTACATACTACTAAGAAGAGTGTTCTGCTAGTGATTGAAACAATAATACAGGATATCATTATATTGCCCTATGAAATGAAGTCTATGAATCTATGTATGATCTACAGATACGAATAAGTTGAAGTTTTTTTAAAACTTGAAGAAACCTTGTTCTTCTAAGTAAAGAACAATTTTTTGAATGGCGACTAAAGCACCTTCGGTATGCAAATCGACCTTAACTTCAGCGTTCTCCGGGAATACGTAGTTTTCGACATCTTCTCTGTGAGAAGCATAGTGTCCCTTTCTGTCCTTTACGGTACAGATATCTAAGTGGGTTTCAATCGATACGTTGATGAAAGAACCAGACTTAGAAATGACATTTCTGGCGTTGGCAATTTCTTGGGTTGATGGAGCAACAGCTGGGTTGGCGATAATAACACCGGCACCAGATCTTACGAGTTCAGCGGCAACAAATGGGATTGAACAGCTTGGAACGTTTTGACCATCTAAAAGAGCAATGTGTCTACCACCTTCGAATTGGTTGAAAGCAGCTTGTAAAGCATAACTTAAAGCGTCAACACCAGAGTTTGGTAAACCAGTGATATATAAAGCGAAACCTTGTTGTGGTCTTGGAGGGTGAGAAATTCTTAAGATCTTAACAACTTCTGGGTAAGAGAACCATTCTGGAATGTGTGTACCATCTCTTAATCTCTTTCTTAATTCAGTACCGGAAATGTTTAAAGTCTTGGTACCTTCTTTAACAGTATCTATTGGCGCATATCTATCTTCGTCTGGTAAGTAAGTGACCATTCTAAATGGAACAACTTCGATACCTAAATCTTCTTTGTATTGTTCGACTAAATCTTGAGCATCGTATGGGCCGTAGAAATCAACACCCTTAGAGTTGGAACCTGGACCAGCATGATCTCTACCAACAATGAAATGGGAAGCACCGAAATTCTTACGGATAATGGCGTGCCAGACAGCTTCTCTATCACCACCCATTCTCATAGCTAACGGAAGTAAAGCTAATTGAGCCATACCGTTTGGATACTTCTTGATGATTTCTTGGTAAACCTTAACTCTGGTGTGGTGATCGATATCACCTGGTTTAGTTAAACCAACTACTGGGTGAACTAAGACATTAGCTAAATGTTCACGAGCAGCTCTGACGGTTAATTCTCTGTGAGCTCTGTGCATTGGGTTTCTGGTTTGGAAAGCAACAACTTTTTCCCAGTTTCTGACTTGGAATTCAGATCTTAATTGTGATGGGGTCTTTCTAAAAGCACTGTAATCGTAATGGGTTGGTAAGGAGATGGCTTGTAAAGCACCGCCAACGTAGACATCACCGGCGGTTTCAAATAAGTATTTGATAGCTGGATGTTCTGGATCACCTCTGAAAACTTTTTTAGCTTCATTTTGCTTATCTGGAGTATAGATATCGGCAATAGTTAAAATAGCTAAAGCTTGATCATCTCTTGGATCTCTTAAGACAACTCTTTCAGAGACTGAGTATTTGGAAGCATCACCTTTAGATAAATCTA
The DNA here is from genome assembly GCA_030567875.1 of Wenyingozyma nitratophila. Taxonomy (NCBI): domain Eukaryota; kingdom Fungi; phylum Ascomycota; class Pichiomycetes; order Pichiales; family Pichiaceae; genus Wenyingozyma; species Wenyingozyma nitratophila. The sequence goes on from JAJLSW010000005.1 coordinate 59,065, forward strand.
AGTTGATTGGCATGGACCAAACTTCACCGGTTGATAATCTCATGTTTTCAACAACTGAAAGGTAATCCTTTTCAGTTAAGAAACCTTCTAATGGAGAGAAACCACCGTTTAAGATCAATTCTAAATCACATAATTGACGATCGGTTAAGACGATTGATTTCAAAGATGGAATTTCTTTCAATAATTCTTCTTTGATAGATCCATCTCTAGCGATGAGATCTTTTAAGATACCTCCGTGTGGTGTAAGCATTTTGTACTATGTTTGATAATATATGTTAAATATTCAAGGAATCAATAACACAAACAACCAAAATATTTTTATTTCAATGAAAAATTTCACCGACGATTTAAACTAGTAAATATATTTTTGTCATATACAATGTGCGATAAACTGTGGATTGTGGTGCATTTCACGTGACTCGGGACAATTTTTAGACGTACACTGCCTTGAATCGATTGATAGCTGCGATTTTTCAGAGATCTGATGCATTGATTAGAGGTGTGTTTTACTTATCGTCGACATGATGAGATGCATGCCTCCACGGTTTCGTGATAAGAAAGGTCTCTTGGAAGACGTCATACTGATTTAGTTAGCCTTCTTTCAAACGTGTCAGTTTTTCTCGATTAAAATATAATTATATATATATTAATAGTCTATTTTCCTTGAAAGAAAGTTCTGTTCATTGCGCTCATAAAAGTCTCTGCACTCTATAATCCTTAACTCACACTCTTTCATCGTTTTAGAATCTCCTATCTTACCTTCGACAGATTTTCCCAGGGTTTCCACGCTTAATCTCTGTGTCAAATGCAATACATTTGACATGATACTAAGAACCTCACTTATTGAGTCAAGAAGATAACTTTTCTGGGCATTTGAGCTTGGCGTCGACCCTTGCTTCCTGAAAATCCTGTCAAGTAGCAGAGCAGAGAATAGGTCACCTACACCTGTAAAGTATGACTTCAATTTTGGGATTTCAAACAAATAAACTTCGGAATTTAAATCGACTGAAGAAACAGCGCAGTAAAATACGTCTTCGTTCACTTTTGATGACTGATAATCACCTTGTATTATATCTAATGCACTCAATGACGATACCACAATATGTTTCACGTTATACCTTTCATGCATTGACAGGAATGCTCTCTTCAATGAGTGTCTATCGGTGATGCTGGTATTGAGAAGAAGCTCCATCTCAAACTGATTGGGCGTTATGATATCAACTAATTTCGACTCAAGTATACTTTGATACACGGATATTACGTCTTCGCTAACGTATAGCTGACCTTCATCCCCCATTACAGGATCAAGAAGCCACATTGTATCTGGACTCTTGTTCTTCAACTCTATGCAAATATCACCTACGGATTTCACAGTCTCCGCTCCGTGGATATAACCCGTCAGCAAGGCGTTATAGCTCATGCCAATATCTCTTAATCCATAGTACATCTCTTTGATTTCATCGCCAGATGTGGTAACTCCTGAAACGTCACCGTATCCGGTATGGTTTGAAAAGTTAACGGTATTCAATACATCGACATCCCATCCTAGAGTTTGTAATGGGAAGGTGGATGCTTTATTGCCAACATATCCATGAACCACGTGGGACTGGATTGACAAAACTTTTTTTGGGTTATACGGCACCGTCATCATCTATTTTATGTGAAAATAGTACTCTAACCTATTATATTGTGAATATTGTAGTTTAACAGCTGTAACCAAAGCTTATATTGAATATTGTGTACTTGAACTAACCTTGTAGTGAGTTATGATTTAATTTGGCGGTGACTCCTCAGACTTATTCGTGTTGCCTTACTATGTGTCTAGGTATGTGACTCAGTATTTTCTGATGGAAAAACATTGGATTTGATAACTCTATTCGCATTGTTTGTCACTTCCCTTATTCATTATCGGATGAAAACATTGAAATCTTGAATTTTCCTCGCCAAATCCGATAGTTGGTTTTCTGATTATCAACTATAAAAGATCTACTCAATTACGCGGGTATTTTAGATGACTATTACTTAACATACATATTTGATTAGCATTACTTTTACTCCATTATCGGATATAACATGTTTGAATAGTATTACTTTCAACTAATTATCATATAAATCACAATTTCATTTATATCGGTGTACTGTCTAGCAGCATGTAAACACCGGAGGTCTACCTGAGACCTTCTGGAGTCTTTCTATAATTACCGTTTTGGAGCTGGGCTCTAGTAAATCCAGTCCTGGACTGCTTAAGCTATGCGTAGCATTTTCGTCCAGCCCGTGTGGAACTGGCATGTTTCTCTTTGAAGATGAGCTTCCTTCGCTCTCGTGAAGTGCTACTTCGTAATTTCTTTTGTACGTTGTCTCATCAATTTGTCCCGAAAGATATTGTCTCCAATTTTCTTGTAGACTCTTACTCATATCAGTATTGAGTTCATTTTGGTTGTTGTCTCTGATGTTAAGGGGACACGTTCCAGAGTAAAGACTATTCGTGGAAGAACAGTTCTCCAATGTTGGGCTTTCTTCGGGTATAGTATCAATTTTGCTCTCCGTTTTCAGCCTTATTGCAGAAGACTTTCTCCTGGATGTAATAGGTGTTTCCATTGCCGAGTTCACATTGATTGTTGGCGTGGTGACCGGCACTTCCATATGCTCATCCAAAATCAACACTCTAGTTCTTCTAGCCAAATCCAGAGGTCCGTGACCTGGTGTCTCCAACGATTTCACTACATTCCACGCCTGGCCTTTCAATACAGACCACTGTTTTTTCCACATTCTTTCAGTAAACTCTGTATCTCTTGCAAACATTTCTCTCATCAAAACACTAGTGTCCTCCCACCATTTGGTAGACGTCAGCAGTCTCAAAAAGTGCGTTCTTGTCTTCTGTGAGAATGGATGGCCAATAACAGAAAGAGGTAAGAAAAGCCAACCAAATGGGAAAGATCTCCATTCATTTGGATGTTTCCATGGGAATGATAAACCCGAATCAATGGCACCGATTTTTAAAACATGTCGGTTCAGTGATTCGTCGTATGTAGCCTTGATCATCCAGTTGTCAATTCCTCTATCAGTATTTCTCATTATGAAATCTAAAACCACTAGCTTCTCAACTTCTTCACGTAGTTGCTGCAAAAGCTCATCGGTCCATTTAATACTGTTGGGATTTGCCCTACTTGGCAAATCCCATAGGAGACCGCCTTGTCCAGGGAGTGGATTTTCTCTGAAAAAATCATCTGCACATTGATAACCACTCAAGAAAAGTTGAAATGAGCCTACTTTGGGGTTCTCTTTCCTCTTTCGTAGCATTGATTTCCATCTATGTACGACAGAGTAGTAAAACTCCTCAGACGCTATACCAACTGTATCGGTATACGGTACAATAAAATTCTGAAGTTGTCTATCCAATAGGCTTGCTGCACTTTCAGCTATAAATCCTGTATTTGGGATTAAGCAACTTCTCCCAAAGAAACAAGGAAAGAGGTTTCTATGTAACCATTTGGTCCACTTAGGCGACAGAGGACCATATGGCTCTTCATCTTTCGGTTTGAAGACACCAATGATCTCTCTATTTCTATTGAATACGAAGTAACTTCCTGATGATCCTGCTTTGATTCTGGCTGGCTTGATGCCAAACTCCTCTATTGCTATTATGCCTTCCTTTACAATATCATCAAAGTCTCTCTGTGTTACGGGACCAGAGTTTGCAAATCCTTCGGATGGAATTACAGATAAAGGAAGGATATAGGGAGGAGGCCTGAATACTGAATACAAAATCTCATTTGGAATAGCTTGTATCTCTTGGCCTAGAATATGCCAACTGGATATTTTGGAGGACAGACCTTTTGTCCATTTGTTCAAAGTAACGTTTATAGATCTGATACTGAAATCAGATCGTTTTCTCTTTAATGCCTTTGTGTGGGAGCATTCTGTCGGTAATAGCGGTGTATATTCATCTAGGGAATCAGATTCATTATTGGGTTCAAGTGAATGAGTATCGCAATCCATTAGGTAACCTAAACCTAGCCGGAAGAGATTGGTCGGACAAAGCGAAGAAAGAACAAGAGCTTCTGCACAGTGCACCGCATCAGAATCTAGAACAGCCAAACCCCCAGAGAGTAATATCAAGGAAATTTCAGGCTTGGCTTTGCATGTCGTCCTTCCACATTGTCAACAGGAGCTCACATAATACCGAACTGAAACGAAGTGATCTGCCAGAAACACGCCGCACCGGGCAATGTAACATAATAGAGCTTGCGAGGCCATCAGACCATCTCACTGCTACCGAGCATTTCCAAGATTCCTCTGCCCCCTCTCGTAAAGAGCTGGAAAGAGGAGCAAACTAGACGAATAGTGCCCGAATAGCGTTCCCCCTGTGCAAAAAGGGATCCTAGCCACGAGCTAATGGTCTGATACGTGAAGTTGTTTGCCCTCCATGCGTAGGGAAGCGTATTCCGGCAAATACGACGACCGTTGTGTCGTCACCTCGCCATGGCAGAATTATATGCCATCTCCATGATTTAATTTCTCCCCGTAAGCACCTGTTTGGCAGGTTTTGAAATTAAAAGTATCTTATTTTTTGAATTTTTACTAGATGCTAACTATATAAGGTACATCATCCATTCTGAACTCAATGGAGTTGAGTTGTTCATATGGTATAATACTAAAATTTGGAGATATAGAGCTATTAAAGGTGAAATTTCACGCAGTAAAACGCACTACTGTAGAGATGACAATATTTTTTTCTCAATTTCGGCAAACAAATTGTTTTACTCATGCATTTTGCATTAACTATTCCACAATATTCACTTCAGTACATTATTTTCTATTTTTATTACAGATTTAGCGTTTAACGCAGCATTTGCTTCGCAGAATGTATGTACGATGCACAGGGGGACTATTTGTTTCTTGTCTTCGACAGATCCTAGACTTCATCTATAGTTGCTCTGTTGTTGAGTATCTGGACTTGGGTCGACCAACTCGGTTTGCCGTCACCAACTGGTGAATTTCACATCTTCCGATTCTCTTCTTCGGAACCAATACTCTTTTTTCTTTAATTTTTATACGCTCAAACTTTCTAAATTTCATGTCTATACAAACTGGATAGTTGTCTAGAAGTGAATCCTTGAACTCTCTATCTGTAGCTGATAGCTCTGTAGTTTTAGCCTGGAATGAGAAATCATACGACAATACATAATCATGTTTGTTGTTAGAGTCGCACTCGGAGCTGCTATGGGGAACCCTAGCTTGAAATGATATCGATCGGCTAACATTCCTTTTCATTACATTTTGTTGAACAAGCCTCATCATTTCTTCTTGTGATGTAGATGAGTCTTCAGAACCAGATATATTAAGGCTGTTGCTTATTTGAGCGTCTGCCTCTCTTGAAAATGGTGATGTTAACTTTCCGTCAAAGTCTTTGGTTATAAAAAGTTTGCTATATATATATTGTCTTTTCTTGTTTATCCTTTTGCCAATACGTTCTGGACGACTTTTCCAGTCAAGTCCTTTGAAGACCAAGTTATTTTCAAATTGATCTGATATTGCAGGAGAGGGTGGCGAGTCAGCGGTGGCTTTGTATCTCATTGAAATCGGTTGTTTGCCACTTGAGTCACTGAAGTTTAAATTATCTAGCAACTCAACGGAATCTTCTTCAAACTTCTTTGGTCCATATATTTTTTCTCTCTCTTCATCAAACTTGAAGTAAGTCGATTTGCACAAATGGCCATAGTACCGTTTCATATTGAAACCCCTATTCCATGTCTCCTCTGACTCTACAATTCCATAAACTTCATCTGTTCTAAAGAGATTAATAAACTTTACTGTCTCCATACAACTACTGTGCCTGCTGAAGAAGTATTTTAAACTCATTGGTAAGATCACATTATCTCTTTTATTTTTTATATATAGAGTAGAGTCTTCAACTCTTTTGAGAAGCTCGTCTCCAGCGTCACTGAGACTTCTGACAACGACAAACTCATCTGGCGTACCATTTGGATCGATTTTGAGAGCTCCTTTCCTTTTGAAAGTTTCACTGGTTACATTGATTATAGATCTAGCGATGACAAAACCACTATTTATATCATCCACGAAGTTGTCTGGGTATCCAATATAAATCATAAACTTTTCTGGAGCATCGAGTTTCTTCAAAGGGCAGCTAAGTAAATCAAATAAAGAATTCAGACTGAAAAAAGGACTAATCTGCAAATCATATATATCTGTGCTACCATGGCTACTGTCTTTGAGCTCTTTATACAGTACTTTGATTCTTGTTTTAATGTGTGAATTGAAAACTAAGGTTTCCCTACCGAACTTTTCACTCAAGTAAATCCATACTTCTTCGAATCCAGATACGAGATCTGGAAAGATAAACCTGGTCCCAAAGGGATATAAATCCATCATTTCGCACAGTTGATGAAGGCCTTGCATATTTGAAAGCATTGAAATATTTTCATTTCGATAAGCAAACGTTGTGTCCAAGTAGATTGATTTCAAAGTCAAGGGGAGTCGGCTTGGGATAATCAGTTCTTTTATGTAAGGAAGTAAATGCATATTATTTTTCAAAGATGTGACAAAGAATTCTTCTGCTCTAAAATCACCCGTGTACATGCAAGCTTTTTGTTGATCTTCATTCTCTATTAAAAACATCACACTTCCTATACAGTGATACGATGGGATCAGCGTAACATAAACTATTATCTCTTTTAATTGAAATTTAATCCTTCTATTTACAGGATAGACTTTTATTGTCTGTACAACCTCTTCTGAGATTGAGGGAACTGATCTCAGAAGGGATTTGGTGGCTAGAGTGGTAACTATAGGCGCTGAGGAAGATATACGATATCTTCCCATCAAACCAGTTAAATGATCCGTATGGGCATGTGATAAGAGAAATAATTCAGTGGAACAAAACTTATTTTCTGGGGTAAAATTATCTATCTTGATATATGGAAATTCTCGTACTACGCCGTCGAAAGTAAGAGCCTTGAGCAATTGAAAGTAAGTTAGTAGCTACATTTTAGGATACACGTTCTATTAATGAATAATACCAACCAGTTGGGGAGCCATTTTTGGCCTACTTACCACCTTCAGATCATCGACAATTTTGGCACATCTTTTGAAAAAGGCAAACTTGGTTTTAAAACGCTTTTTCTGAAATGAACTCACGGTTTGGCGTCGGGCACGTGACAAAGATAATAAAATCGTAATTGTTTGCACGATCAAGAATTATCACTATAAAGACATCATTCTATATATGTGTCTATATATGCATACGAAAATTTACAGTTCAACAATCAGGTTAACTCACGCATGAATAAAAGTTAATAATATAAATAAATAAAACAGAAGTTTATCGTAAACAAAGACTTTTCTTTCTTAGTAATTCATGAGTATATATAGTCTCTAATCGTCCAGATTTCGGAACTCATAATTTGGATTCTACTTTAGCTAGATAATCACCAAAGTATTTTATGTACATTTCAGATCTCTTCTTGGAGTCTGAAACTTTAGAGTTAAGAGTTAATTCAACTTTAATGATTGGTAATACCGCTTGCTTGGTTTTGTCTTCATAAGGTTCGAAATCAAAATCGTCAAAGAAATCTACTGTAGATGCAGCCTTGGTCGATGAGGATGAAATATCAACTTTGGCACTGAATCTTTCAGAGTTTCTTGGTGGTGCAATCAAGTCCTCAAAGAGTGGATCTACAAGATCAGATGGTGCGTATATTGGAGAACCGTAGGCGTATATTTCAGCTTTCTTAGAGGCTTTACTGATGATGGAAGCAAGAATCTCAGATGGAATTGGTTTAGATAAAACAAATTCTTCAGAGACGGTGATAGGTGCTGGTTTGGATGGAGCAGCGACTGATCCATCTTTAGAAGCCATGCCAGCGGCAGCAGATTCGGCAGATGGAGCTTCTCTTAATTGGATATTGGATAAGTCTAAGTGGGATTTCGAGTCAATATAAGAAGCGATACTTACATTTGCATCTCCAGATATAGTACCTAAGTAGGCCAAAACATCACCTTTCAAGATACGGCCATTTGGACCGGTGGCTGTTATTTTGGCTAAGGCATCTTCCTCTGATATGTTATGTGTATGTAATAAGATTTCAACAGAAGGGAAAAGCTTTTGAGAAGCGTTGGCTTTACCACCTGTAACGGAGTGAGTTGATGTAGACTTTGATTCTTTTGTTTCGGTCTTTGGTGTAGCAGCTGGAGCTGGTGGGGGTGGTGTGGATGCTTCAGCGGGTTTAGCACTCTCAATTTCAACCTCTGGGAATGTCAATTCGGCAATGTTATCACCAGGATCGGCAAGGAATGCAATTGGTAATCCGACTTTGATCCCCTTTTCACCATCGTGTCTTACAATCTTGGCGAGGATACCATCATCTTGTGCTTCAACATCAATTGTTGCCTTGTCAGTCTCGACCTCTAACAAAACGTCACCTGAGGCATAAGCAGCACCTTCTTTGACTTTCCACGAAACAATTCCACCTTCATCCATGGTTGGGGACATTGCTGGCATTCCAAATGGGGTTACAGCTTGTTTATATAAACTTGAATGGAAACCTAAACGTGTTCATTGATAAAGTTAGTAAATTTGAAGGTATATGGCATGACATTTTTCCGAAAACTTACCTCTTCTGTTAACCATGGCTTTCAACGAAGCCTTGGTACACTTGGCTATCAAATTAGTAGACTTCAACATTGTTGTATCTGTTAATATCTTCTTGTGATTTTCTGTAAAGAATTGCCCAGTAGATGTCGCAAAATTTGAAATAAACTAATATACCTAGCATCTCCTAATAGCGTCTCAATGATGTTCCCCATTTTCTTTAATTTTTAGTAAGCGGATCTTTTGCTCCCGTACAGGTGATCAACAGATCGACCCCGGGTCGAAGATGGGAACTCGGGAACGTCGCGTCTATGTGCGTCGATCGGGGTCTCATGCATAATTTTTTTTTTTTTTTTTCTATTTTATTTTATTTTATTTTATCTCAAAAAATTTTATCTAAACGAAACTTTACTGGTAATGGAGTACTAAATCCTCTAGATCCAGTATAACTACGAAACAGCAACAAATATGGCTAAAAGATCCTTGAAGAGATCTTCTGAGCAGAGAATTGCTAAAAGAAGAAAGGATGAAGATGCCAAATTAGGTGTTGGTTTATTCACCCAATTAGACGGTGAAGTCGAGGATGATTTTATAGAAAGTTCAGAAGCTGAAGAATCATTGGAAGATGACACTAAATGGGATGACGAAGAACAAGATTACGAGTTGGAACCAAGATCATACAACAATGGACAAAGCGAGATGGTGGAAGGTCTTCCTATTCGTCAACTTGATGGTACAATCCAAAGAGTTATGAGAGATAAAGTAGCCGGGAAGAAACCTGAAAACGAGAAGGATGATAACAAAAAAGATGATGAAGATGAAGATGAAGAAGAGGAAACTGTTCCAGAGGAAGAAGATGAAGATGAGGACGATGAATACAAGAACTTAACCCCTCACCAAAGACTCATAAAGACTAAGGAAGATATTGCTTACTTAGCTGAACAATTAATGGAAAACCCAGAGGAAAATATCAATGCTTTATCTCGTCTTCGAAAGATGGCCCACTCCAAGAATCCTATCACAAGTAAGTTAGCATTATTATCATTGGTTCCTGTTTTCAAGAGTATCGCGCCTTCTTATAGAATCAGAGCCCTTTCGGATACTGAAAAGAGAGAAAAGGTATCGAAAGAAGTTGCTAAGCTGAGATATTTCGAAGAGAGTTTAGTCATTAATTACAAGCAATACGTTGATTTGTTGAACAAGAAATCCAAATTATTCTTCCATAATCCCAAAGTATCAGAAACAGATGTCCAACTAGGTTTATTGGCTACAAATGCTGCCTGTGAACTATGTGTATCGTTGAGATTTTTCAACTACAGAGATGATTTAATGCAATTAGTGATAAGAAGAGCCATGCGTAAACCTCAGACACCAGAAGAATTCACAGTCTTTGAAAAATGTATCAAGACACTTGAAGAATTGTTGAAAGATGATTATGCATCAGGAGATATCTCATTTGATATTACTAGAGTCTTATGTAAATCATTGAGAGCCAGAAGTTACAACGTTGATGAAAGTGCTGTTAATGTTTTTCTTTCATTATCATTGTTGAATGATTATGACCCAAATGCATCTGAAGAGGAAAAGGAAGAAAAAATGAAGATGAGAAAGAAGGATAGAGTACATCTTACCAAGAAACAAAAGAAACAAAGAAAGGAAAGAAAGCTTATTGACGAAGAAATGCGTAATGCAGAGCAAGCAGTTACAGCCGAAGAAAGAGAGAAATATCAAGCACAAGTTCTTAAGATGCTACTTACATTATACATTGATATCTTGAGAGTAAAACCTGAAAGATTGATGGCTCCAGTATTAGAAGGTTTATCTAAATTTGGACATATGGTAAATCTTGATTTACTCGGTGATTTCTTACAGGTTCTTCGTGAAGTTGCAGGTGATATTCTTTCAGAGACTATAAATAAAACAGCACTTACATCTTCTCAAACTCGTCAAGTTTTACTCTGTATCGTTACTGCATTTGCATTAATCTCTAATATGCCTTCTAAAAAGATACACGTTGATTTATCCAAATTCTCGGATCATTTATACTCATTATTACCATTATTATCATATGATGCCGACATTGAATTTTCACAGAAGACTTTGAGATTATTAGACCCATCCCGTACTAATATGGATCAAATAGTTAAACCAGCAGTTAATGTTTCCACGAAAGCCGAGTTATTGTTGAAATCTTTGGATTCATTGTTCTTCAACTCAAGAACAGCAAATAAGATCAGAGCCAATGCTTTCACCAAACGTCTTTATCTTTCCTTGTTACATTTTCCTGAAAAATCATCAATTGCCGTTCTTAAATTCGTCAATAAATTGATGACTCGTTATCCTGAAATTTCAGGTTTGTACTCTACCGAAGATAGAATTGCCAATGGTAGATACAATGCCCAGGCTGATGAAGTGGAAAGAGCCAATGCTGATGTTGCCGTCTTATGGGAAAACGTTCTTTTGGAAAACCATTACTCGCCTACTGTTTCAATGGCTACCAAATCCCTATTCAAAATAGTTAAATAGAATACATATATATATCACGTTTTGTATAATAGTCATTAACAAACCACTTGTTATCCTTTTTGGTAATGGGAAAGAAAGACAAAATCAATTTACTGCATGTAACTGATGAATAAAAGAAATCATATTCATTATATAACATTATAAATTGAAAAACTAAAAACCTAAAAACGCACACATAAAACCTGACGTAAACCTCATAAATCGATTGGTACGATATGCCTATCGGTAATATCAACTTTGAAAACAGAAACTTTGGCTTCAGATTTACCGATAGATTCTCCAACATCTCCACTTGTATCTGAAGAATTTTCAATTTCGATTCTACTACCTAAACTTTCATTCTTGAAACCAGTCGATGAGTTTCCAGACGAATTCGAGGCCTCCTTCTTACAGGTCTTGTCGAATTCATCGTCCATGTAGCCAAAATCTCTATCGGATGAGTCTAATTCAAACCAATCCATCTTTTGAGTATTCTTACTGAATGAAAACCAATTGCTCTTATCCACAGGAACTGAAGTGGACATAGTTGAGTTAATTCTCTTTAGCAACGTATCGTCAATTGGATTTTCAGTATCAGACTGCTTTTCTCCGTCATATTGATATGGCAGTCTAGGAATTTGAGTCTCTTTGGAAGTCTCAGGATGCTTATGCTCATACTTATCGAAATTCTCATGCTGTCTCTTGATGACACCCATCATACGAGATGCTTGGTTGACGGTGGAGGAATGAGAGTTACGTCTCTGATGAGGTGGGACATACTTCGTGTATGGACTCTTAAACTCACCCACCGAATCTTTACCTTCGTCATCTGAACTAGAAACTTTTGGTAGATAATCTGAGAAGTTATTATCCACATTATCCTCATGAAGAAATTCTGACATTGGCACCATAGGAGAACCTAGTAAAGAAGGGTAAAAATCCCTCTTGGCAGTCTCCTTTTTAGCCTTAGTAAAACGCAAAGATGATTCATTAGTTGATACTGGACTAATGTTAACTTTAGGAGAAGCACCATTTCCATTTGACTTCTTGCCGTGTCTAATATCTTCTAGCATGAACAATTCATCATCAACTTCATCGTCGTCAGATTCCAATGCATCTTCATCAAACTCAACAGGTCTACTCAATGGGGATCTCAAGAGACGTAAACTAGGTGGGATATACTTTCCAGAAGTACCAAGGGATCCTGGAACTTTAACATCAGTTGCTTCGGTTTCATGTTGAGATGGAGATAATTTGATGTCCTTGAAGTTTTGAGTAATTGAGCCTACTTTCCCGGTATGTGAGTTATGTTTCCTATCGCTTTTGAAATAACCGTTGTAGTTGTTATAACCTTTGTAACTCTTGCCATAGAGCCCATTAGTTGATTTTAACTGATGATCTTTATCTTTGTGAGTGGTACTCATACTATTTCTATGATTGTAATTTCTTCTCCATCCACGCTTACGGTTGGAGTACTGGTGATCTTTAGCTAATTCTGAACCAACCGGTGTCTTATACTTGTTTTGACTTGCCTTATCCATATAATGGTTGAAAACAGATTTGGGTGTAAAAAAATCTTGTCTTCTGAAAGAATCATTAGCGTTGTAAGAGTTTCCAGTACTATTTCCGTAATAGTTGTTATTTCTGTATCTAATGATACGACCATTCTGTGATTTGTGCCTATAATTCAAATTCATGTCATTGATACGTGAGTTAGGAATACCCAAAGGTTTACGCGTTCCACGATGATTGTTATTATTGAAGTCGGGTTTGTAACTCCTACCGGTACTATTCTCTTGATCTCTGATAATTGGGATTCTGTAATGGGTACCATCATCATCATTACTCTTATGGGCAATATCCGTTTGGAGATGAGATTGGATTGGAACTTTTTCAGTGGGTGCCGTTGTAACATTGATAACAGGAATAGACATAGACTTTTCTCTAATTGATGTACCGTTAGATTTTTCGCTGAACTCAGTGTCCTCGGTGACAACAGAGATGATCGATTGGTCTTCTGGTTCAACGCTGGATTCGAAAATAGTTTCTTGGCCAAGTAATTCACCTTCTGTAATTTCGTTGAAATCATAATCAATGACAAGATGATCCATCTTCAATAATTGCTCCTTCATGGAGGCCAAACTTCTATTGTATGGATCAATTGTTAAACTATATCTCAGAATTGCAAACAGATCATAACTCATGGAAGGGAAGATATCAAACAAAGTTTCTCTATTTGCTGCAAAAAGCAAAAATAGCTTATCCTTTGAGGAAGCAGATGTGAATGGATTCTTACCAAAGACTATATTCAAAAGGCAAATACCCATCGACCAAATATCAACCATATCAGCACTATAGGTGTCAATATTGGAGTGATCTAGCAACTCGGGTGCCATATAACGCTCACTACCAACGTCAAAATCGTTACAAAACTTCTTGTTTGTCGCTAAACCCCAATCGGTCAATTTAATTGACCAATCTTCTGCAATCAAGATGTTCTCGGGCTTAATATCCCTATGATAAATGCCAAGCCCATGTGCATACTCAACTGCATCGATCAACTGCATAAATACGTCAATAACGTCTTTTGTAGAAGAAGGAGCCATACCTATACGAATTGCGTCATATAAATCACCTCTTGGACAATACTCTAACAAAATGTAGCAATCAAAAGAGTCATATAATTGAGTAATATGAGGATGTTTACCCAATGCATTCAAGATATTGATTTCTTGTTCTGCTTCGAGCAGCGTAACAGATCTATGTTTCTTCTTCTTCTCTTCGTCTTGAAGTTGAAATTCAACTTCTTCCAACTTTTGTTTTGGAAGTGACTCAGAAGATGTGGATTCTTCATCTTGTTCCTCTTTCTTTGAACCCTCGCCATTCTCTTCGTGGCTGTATTTGAAATCAGAAGATAGTTGCGTGATATACTTCACGGCAATCAATTTATTGTCATTCTTGATATCTTTTGCCAATGAAACTATACCAAAAGAACCCTCGCTGATGTCTTGAATTTTCAAGTAACGATCTTTCAACAACTTTCCGTCGTCATAATCTTTATACTCTAAACTCATTGTAAATGATAAAAATAACCCAAAATATACTTAAAAAAGTATGCTAAATCTAAAAGCAAAAAAACAAAAGATAAAATTCTCTTTGATAACCGAACTAAAATAAAAAAATTAAATGACTAGGAATGAAACAGGAATATGCTATATCTTGCAAATTCCGATGCTGTAATTTGTGGTGGAGACCTTGTCAAACCCTAAGCAATGCCGATGGTGAAAATAGAAAGCTATATTCAAACAACGGTTATAATTGAAGTCTCACCGGACTCAAATTGTTTGTAATAAATGTAATGAAAAAAAAAACCAAATGAAAATGATAATGATGATTTGTAGTAACAAGATATCAACTCAATATACTATGTTATCCTAATATGATTGATGTATGTCGAGAGAATATCAAGTTTTGATAAAAAAAATGTATGTTTATACTAACAAACAAGCTGTTAGATCTTTAATGAGAAATGTTATATAACAGAAACTTCTAACCAAATATATATATGAAGGCACCTACTTTGAAAATCCTGACCCTGGAACAATTATCAACTACTTGAATAGCTGTTAATTGATCTTTTTCTTGAAAATGGATTGATTGATATAGCTGACGGCTCGGATCGTTTCTTTCTCTTGATTAGTCCAAAAAAAATACCAATCAACAAAATGAAAAGAAAAGCTGACAACTAGACAATAAAAGCCTAACCAAGAAACCAGAGGAGTTATTAAAGAGAGAAGTCAATTGAAGCAATCACTTGAATAAAGAAATTTGAAAGATCAGTCAAAATAACCACTTCGATTTGCCCTGGGTTTAATGTCTCCTTTGTGCTGTAATCGACAATCAAAATCGTACAACTATGATATCTATTTGCTTTGATCGAGTTTCTCGTAATGTCCTTGGACGTATATTTTAGTAGAGCGTGTGTTCTGTGTTTGTGACTAACTAGTTGAATGTGATAAGCTAAAAGGAAATAACGGGTTTGATCAGGTGTAGTTGTTTACCAATCACTGATGGAACCGTGGAGAAATCTAGAGAAGGAAGACTCACTCATCCAACCAATCCAACAGTTTTCCTTCCGCATGCGGAGGATCTCCCCAGGTGTAGGGGGTGGATAAGACAACCAGCGATTATTTATTTACCCCGGTATTTTCCTTTTTCCCTTTCCGATCGGGTGAGGGGGCGACTGTTTGCGTGGGTGTAGGTGTAGGTGTAGGTGTAGGTGTATTATCTATATGCCTATATATGAGTCCATGCGCCAATCTCTCCGGACGCTATGGAACATGTTGCAGGATAATTACAAAAACTATATATTTAGTTTACCGTTTCTGTAAAGCGGAAAAAGCAAGTAAATGAAATCAATAAACCCATCTCAGAAGGTATAATTGAAGTAGAGAAATGAAATGGTATATTATACATGGGCAAGTTTCAAAGTTTTAACGAGTGATAATCAATTCTTGATGCTTGTAGCATCCGATTTGTTCTTCGAAGCTGTCGAATCTTCTGACAGAGCAGCATCTTCGCTATGCTGTTCAGAACCGTCAAACAAAGTATCTACATTCAGATGTCTCAGAGCTGGGTTCATCAGCTTTGGCTTCTTAGCTGCCATGTTTCCGGATGTCTTGGTTGTACCAGATTTGCCTTTCTTTCCACTGCTGATGTTATTCTTCTTGTTGTTATTATTATTGGAGCCACTTGGTACTCTTTGGGCCTGCGACGAAGATGGAGTCTTTCCATTTTTGGAGTTCTCTTTGTTGTGATACAATGCGCTATGCATAGCAGAATGCTCTTTTTGAACAGCTGATAGACCACCTGATAGACCACCCATGAGTAAAGAAGAACTCTCTGGATGACTAAGTAAAGTTGGAGAAAACGTGATAAAAGGAGATAATCCATTAGTTGGAATTTTTGTCTGTGGAAATGTAGAATAGTAAGGAGAGAATCCCATCATTCCCGAGTTTTGATAAGCAGTCTGTAGGGCCGAAGGTACTGACATATAGTTGAAAGCACCACCATTTAAATACCCCGTTGCAGATGACAAGACTTGCGGACTGGGGTCAGTTTCCTCTTCCACTTTCACTGATGATTTCTTGTCAGAATCAATATTTTCTTTTTCCCTCTTATATGGATCATTGATTTGTTTATCAGCTTCTGTATTGCGCTTAGAGTTCGCTTTTCTCTTCGTGGACGAATCTTCTGTATCGTTGTTCTCTGCTTTTCTGCTATCTCCTTCATCCAAAGTAGAAGCCTTACGCTTTTTAGCTACATTCTCGCCGACTCTAGCATTGACGGGGGAAATCAGATATGAATTTGATAAAGTGGGTGTGTAGAATAAAGCAGAGGTAGGCGTGATACCCTTCATAGCACCGCTTACAGGAGTCTGTAGCATTCCTTTAGAAGGAAGGAGAGATGGGTGTTGCTCATTAGAGGTACCCGACTGGATGGCTTGTAGATATAATGCGTAATATTGCTGTTGGATTTGTTGTTGTTGGATTTGCTGCTGTTGCTGTTGTAAAAATTGTTGTTGTTGCTGATGAAACATCGCAGGGGCAATTGGTGTAGCTTGATCCAGCAAGTACACGTCATTTGGACCGGAAAAGAAAGGCGTCGCTGGAGATTGCATATACAACGATGGCTCCATATAATGAGTTCCATACGCTAAATAGTTTTCATTTGACATGTTGTAGTTATCCATGGAAAGATTTCCATCGGTAGAAGATGAGGCTGCAAGAGTCAATTCACCTACCGAGGGGGTAACCATAAGAGGGGCACCAGTCAAGGGGTTGTAAGCCCCAACAACAGAAAGATATTCTGGATTTATCACTGACGACTCTACCTGTTGTAAGTAATCAAGAGGGAAATCATCCACGAACTCATTTGCAGTGGATGCAGTATTTTCTGGAGCAGCGTCATTACCATTGGTTGTACCGTTGTTTTCTTCAGTATCCTCTTCTAGCTCGGATGAAAATGACTCTACCATTTTCAATCCCATACTATCCAGGTGGCTCTTTAATTGGTCTTTTACCTTTTCATCATCATTATATTTGAAAGATATAGACGGTTCCCTATAGGCTTCGGTTGTACCTTTTTCATTGGCAGCCTCTTTTTTCAAATCTCTCTCTAAAGCATCGTAAAATAACTCGTCGTGAGGAACACTAAACCAAAAGAAAACTTTTTGTTTCTTTTGAGTTCTAAGACATTGATGTTTATGTAAAAATTTGACGAAATCGGATCTCGGCTTTTCCAGAACGGCATGTGTTCCACATTTCAGTGCCCTAAGATCACTGAATATACCTTCTTCGAATTTCTTTCTATCTATGACTCTCCTACCGAGATGAAAAAGTTTATAAGCAATACAACGAACGATATCAGTACCACTGATGAAGTATAGGTTGTTCCAATAAACACATGAGACAAACCCTTCTTCTTTGTTTAGGAAATACCTTCTAATGATTTGGTTTTCCTGCCAATTGGCAGGGGCAGTAGCCAAGAAGAATTTCAGATCATCGATTAATCTCAAACTTTCTTCCGTGGACTCTTTAGTTGAATCACCTTCTTGAAATTCGGAGTTACTCATTCCAATATAGTTGTTGTCTTTAATCTTTTCTATGAATGAATATATAAATTTCTGCGTAACGTTTCTTTGCGTCTAGTGAATATCGCTAATGGACCTTTTTATAACCTTTAAATGAGTGAATAGAGTGTGAGTTATAGTGGTCAATTTGGTGAACGCGAAGTGAATGAGTGGTATAAGCTGAATAGTTTGCTAAATTAATATAGAGCTCTTTATAATTTGAATCCAAATCAAAGTAAATGAATATAGTTTATTGTCACCAATGTAAAACGGAAAACAATACGCCTAAAACGGATTTTCTTGCAGTTTTTAGTCTCTGCTGATGGTATATTTAATATTTCGATGTGCGTCTTTATATGACGATGGGATATAAATACACAGGATGAAATAAGGTGCTTTAAGGGATTGAAGGATAGTATAAGAGGATTGTATTAACTACGAACAAAACTACTACAAGACTGGAGACTGGTGTGTAAATGAGCCAACCTTATCATCAGTACCCCATTATTGCAGTCAACTGTTCGTTTTGTGTGTTTGTTTCAGATTTGAACCTGAAACACTTTTTTCCTCCCTTTTTCCAGATCTGAAACACACCACTACCTGCACGCGCACGTGACAATCAATGCACGGCCTCGATGCCATCCAACCCTGTGCGCGTAAGTATAGTCACGTCACTATAACCCTAATGATAATTACAGGTCCCTGGTAACTTAAAATGACTTTTTTATCGTACAAATAAAAAAGACATTGTATAAACATAAAGAAAAGGTATATAAAGTATAGATATATATATATATATAATCTACAAATAGATGAATTATTATTATTGATTTTTATTTTGTTCAACACAGAAGAGCAACATCAATCATTCTTGCTGTCTTACACCACTAACGATATCATCGACTCTTAATAACATACAAGCACTTTCAATAGCTGTCTTTGCACTCTGTTGTTTGATAACTTCTGGTTCCCAGATACCATAGTCATTCATATCGACAACTTTACCCAATTCACCATCTATACCAAATGTATGTTCACCATTGGCATGTTTGGCTCTCAATTGTGATAAGATTCTAATTGGATTACCACCACAATTTTGGATCAATGTTCTTGGAATAACTTCAAAGGCATCGGCAACGGCTTGATATGGCCATTGTTGAACACCTTCAATAGATTTAGCCTTTTCTGAAAGTAATACACTAACGGCCATTTCAGTTGCACCTCCACCTGGGGATAAACTTGGTTCGAAATAGACGTTTCTTGTAACTGCCATAGCATCTTGTAAGTTTCTTTCGGTTTCGTTTAAAATATCCTTGGAAGGACCTCTTAATAAGATGGTACATGCTTGAGGATCTTTACATTTGGTAATATAGGTGTAGTATTCATCACCAATTAATTCGACTTTGAATTCACCACATTTGGTACCAATATCTGTTTCTTTCAAATCTTCAACTCTGTTGACAATTGTGGCGCCTGTAGCTCTTGCAATTCTGTTATTGTCGGACTTCTTTACTCTTCTTAAGACGGAACAACCACCTTTCAAAAGGTAATGTTGGGCTAAATCTGATACACCCTTTTCTGTAATCACTAAATCTGGTTTAAATGCTAATATTTGTTCACACATTAACTTAACTTGTTCTTCTTCAATTTCTAATAATCTACTCCAATCTTCTTCCTTGGTGATTTCAATATTAGTCTGTGATTCACCTTTCTTATACTCAAGAGGACAATCTAACAAAAGGATCTTTGGGTTTTCAATAAATCTTTTCATTTTTGGATGGACAACATCTTTGTTTAATAGTATACCATCCAATACTTCAGAATCAGTAATTTCTCCACCTGCAATCTTTTCTACTCTTGCATATCTCTTGATATCAATTTCTTTATGTTCGCCATCTTCGATTAAAACGGTCTTGATAGCCTTTAATGATAACTCACACATCTTTCTTGACCATTGAGCGACATATTTAGTACCAATGGAGGCGGAGATTAATTGTAACATAGCTTCATCATTTTTTAAATCAATTGGCTTAGAAACATTATGGATTATCTCCAAGGCATCGGTCAAGGCTTGTTTCAAAGCTTGAATTATGACAACTGGATGAATGTTCTTTTCAATGTATGGGAAGGTTTGAGCCAAGATTTCACCGGCTAAGATAATGACAGAAGTTGTACCATCTCCAACTTCTTCATCTTGGGTTCTACTGAGTTCTATCATGGATTTAGCTGCTGGATGAGCAACATCAATTTCTCTTAAGATGGCATGACCATCATTGGTCAAGACAATTCCACCAACTGGATCAAGCAACATTTTCAACATAGCTTTTGGACCAAGACATGTACGGATAATATCGGCAACGGCTTTGGCTGCTGTGATGTTTTGAATCTGAGCTTCACGGCCACTCTGTCTCTGAGTTGAAGTGTCTATACGATTAAATCGAAAATGAAAGTTAGTAATCTTGATTAAAGATGGGATTCCTAGCGCCAATGGCAAAGGCAATAAACATACTCATAAAAATCACTGGAGCTTGCATCTTGACGGATTATTCTATTAGGTTTGCAACTGGTGATGTGATAAACTTGTCTTACTTATACGAATAGATTGACATAGATATGATCCTGCTAACTATCACTTTGAAATGCAAAATTGCAGGGCAAGAAAAAAGTTCGACGAAACGCGTGTCGAAAATATCCAGCTACGTCTCGCTTATGTAACCAGCTCTTGTGCTCTTTTGGCAGCTTTCCTCAAATTGAGTCCATTTGTTTGTTGCGTGCTATCGCCGTGGTCGAGACTGATCCAAGAGGGGTGGGAAGTAATATGTAGCTTGTTATCACAATTGTGTAATGGTATTATGATAGTTTCCACAAAAACAATTGGGGAGACAAGCGCTTAAATCAATTAGTAGTAGATAGGATATTTTTCAGCTCCCAATATCTCAATTTTGGTTGAGCTAGGATATGGAAAACCTTTATCTATGATCTTGTTAGCTATCACGTTGAAACAAGCTAAATTACACCAAAAATATGCTTTCCTTACTATTTTTCTCCTAGTATCTTTTTGGTCTCTTTTAGTGATATTTTCAATGTTTACAACAACTCTATAAAATTAAATTTGTACTATTACCTATATATTTTAACGACAATTAGGCATGTAGTAGAATCTTTGACATCCGCTATGGAAAACAATAATTTCGATAGGCATTACGATTGCAGTTGTACTATGCATAACACCAGAGACAGTTGTACAGTATTATTTTCGGAGAGAGAGAAGATATTAAAAAAACACCAACATCATAATAGCGTATACATATATGATTCAAAAAAATAAATCTCCCCACCCGGGATCGAACCAGGGACCCTAAGATATCTTTTTGCAATTACAGTCTTATGCTCTTCCAGCTGAGCTATAGAGAGGATTTATACGAATTTTTCGAGGGATTTACATTCGGACGCCACACGATTGTTTTGGCCGGGCGGAAAATCTCAAAAGATGGCCGAACTAGTTGTTATTCGGCAATTTGAAGTATAGGAATAGCATCTTCAAAGAATTTTGGTATAGTAGCGACTAATTTTGTGACTATAGCTACCCAAATCATTGATATATAAATAAAATAAGACCAAATTTTTCGAAAAAAATCGAAAAAAATCGATTATGCATGAGAATAAAACGTAAATAAAAGTACCTGTTTTTCGCATATTTGATCTTTTCTTACGCCTGATTTCAAGTTGGAATTAGTTTGTTCTATCTGAATCCGTAAATATATCGATATAATTAGAGATTCCACGGCCCCATAAAAGAATCGGGAATCTTATGGCAACAATGGATTTAAGTATACCCCCTAATTGCCCTCCCGACATTGAGGAGAAATTGGTCAAGCTGGTTGAAGAATACGAAGAAGGATACTTGACGGATAAAGGTTACCTTCGTAAAAGAGAACAAATTCTTTCCCTTCTATTGCTGCAACCAACATTGACGAATGCGTCATCTTCGAATTCAAGATCAGATGATGTCTCCAATGATTATATGATGTACCCACCAAATGATGCCTTCATGAATGGTACCGATCCAAAAATAGCACATACGCATACGTATTCATATAATGAAAGTTATAGTGAAAATATGCAACCCTTTGACATGTACGACGAGTCTGAAAATATGAACTACTATGATACCTACAATGGCAACCAAGACAATACCTTTAAAGAGCTACAAAAACCATTGGAACCGAGGTTTGTCGACGATTTTAATAATTCACACAATTTTACCAACTTACCGATGCTTTTAAGACATAGAGGTCAATTGTACCAAAGAGAGACTGCCATCTGTCTGATTGACTCAAAGGGTAAAGAAATGAATACAATTACATGGGAAAAGCTCTACTTAAGAGCAGAGAAAATAGCACAACAGATTGTCCATAAAGCGGCCTTATACCCCGGTGATAGAGTGTGTCTTATATATCAAAATGTTGAAGTTATAGAGTTCATAGTTGCCCTTTTTGGTTGCTTTTTATCAGGTACAGTTGCCGTTCCAATGAATAGCTCTTTGCCCGTCAAAGATATTGTTAAAATAATGACAGACACGCAGTCTCATTTATGTCTTATGTCTGATTCTGTCTTCAAGTATTTTGAAAAACGTAATGCGAATAAAAGTCAACCAAACATTTGGCCAAAGGGAATAGACGTATGGAAGACCACTGATATGGGTACCTATCAGCCATCTTCCAAAAATGCTGATCCTCCTGCTCTAAAAATAAGTGATTTGGCGTATATCGAATACAGTAGATCTGCAATCGGTGAGTTAAGAGGTATCGTTATATCTCATAGGACAATCATGCACCAAATGAAGTCATTATCCTCAATTTTACAAAGTATGCCTGATATAGACTCGAAATCTTTTATAAGGTCGGATATTAAAATGACTAGAGCAAGAAACAGTGTATTGAGTACGCTGGATGTACGAGAGTCAATTGGTCTTATAGTATCTTCATTGTTTACAATTTATACAGGTAATCCCTTGATTTGGACCCCACAAAAATCTACCGAGGTTGCTGGATTATATGCTCATATAATATCCAAGTACAAAATCTCTATTCTTCTCTCAGACTATCTTAGTTTGAAGCATGTGGCTTATAATTATCAGTCTTTCCCGCAAATGACAAGAACCTTCAGTAAGAAAATCAAACCGGATCTATCGAGTGTCAAATGGTGTTTGATAAACTCTATAACGGTTGACTGTGAATTCAATGATATGTTAGTGAATAGGTGGTTCAGACCATTGGGAAATAACAATGCTCATAGGATCATTTCTCCTATTTTGTCCCTCACGGAACACGGAGGTGCCATCATTTCAATGCGTGATTGGAAAGGAAACGAAGAACATCTGGGATGCGTTTTGAATACACCAACTACTGATGATTTACCAAATGAAGATAATGAAGACGATGACCAATCTGATGCCGCTGATCGATTGCCCGAAGTCTTATTGGATAAAGCATCTTTGACTACAAACACCGTCAAAATCGTTAGTGATCACCCTCCATCATCGTCAATGGGTTTGGATAATGATGAGACCTCAAAATATGTTAGGGTTGGGGCCTTTGGATACCCTTTGCCTGACGCAACTTTGGCAATTGTTAACCCTGACACCAGAATCTTAAGTGCTACAATGGAAGTGGGTGAAATTTGGGTTGATTCTCATTGTATCTCAGGTGGATTTTGGGGCTTACCAGAAGACACACAGCATATATTTCAAGCCGATTGTAGTGATTATGAAGGTGTACTGAATTTGAAATTTGTAAGAACTGGTTTATTGGGATTCACATACAATGGAAAAGTGTATGTTGTTGGCCCTTACGAGGATCGTATCAGTCAAAGAGTCACTTGGTTTGATCAGAATAAATACTTCAAGCAATTAGAATTGAATGAATCCAAAGGTATTCATTCAAGTGAGTTACAGCCACCAAAGGCCGCAAATTCCGGACATGAGCACAGATACCATTACTCCAGTCATCTTGTGAGAACATTAGTTAGAAATATACCCGAAGTCTCAGATTGTTCCTTTTTCAATATAAGGATAAATAAAGAAAGTTTACCTGTGGCCATTATTGAATCACCTTCTGCTGCACCAAAGACTATTAACAATGTTACTCCTGTATCGAGCGACGAACAGAGCTTGGATACCATAGCTACCAGCTGTTTCGAGATATTAGAGAAGATACACAATGTCAGACTATATGCCGTACTCATAACTGGTGTCAATGTCTTGCCAAGGACTCCAAGAAGTGGAAGGATGGAGATTGCCAACTTGTTATGTAAGAGAAAGTTCAACGAGGGAAGATTAAATTCTGTCTATGTGAAATTCAACATTCTTAACTCAGTTAGTGTCATAGCACATGGTGACGATGTTATCGGTGGTATTTGGTCTCCTTATTCAAGTTTCTTACGTTCTCAAGCATTGAATTACGCAGAATTACAACTCTCGGGTCTTGATTTGAGAGAAGAGTGTGTAGACGAGAGGACAAACGTGAAATTGAGCAAATACTCTAATATCATGGAAATTATGAAATTGAGAGCATCCAAGCAACCAGAAGAATTGGCATTCGCTACCATCGAAGGTACGGGAAACAAAGAGTCGAAACAATTGTCATGGAAGAAGTTTGAACAACGTGTTCTTGCCGTTTGTAATTACTTTTTGCAAAAGGAATTTTCAGCTGGTTCCTATGTCATTTTGAATTACGCTCTAAGCGAAGAATTCACAATCGTTTTATACGCCTGTTTCTTAGCCGGATACATTCCAATTCCAATTCCTCCATTAGATTCAAATAGAGTCGATGAAGATACAGCTTCTTTGGTAGGTATCATAAAAGAATATAAGGTGAAGGCTATCTTCACCCAAAGCGAATGTGAACAGATTTTGAAATCAAAAACAGTTGCTCAAAAACTGAAATTTTACGCCCTGAAGCAAAAAGTAGTGATACCAAAATATAGGATAACTGCAAAACATACTAAGACAACCATTAGCAATTCCACTATGTACAGCAAAATGACGGCTCATAGAGCTGCTGCTAAGAAGGCCTCATCGGAGTGTTTAGTATGGGTTAACTGGTCTCCGGATCACTATTATTCAGTGGTTAAACTAACCCATAAGAATCTGCTATCGATGTGTAAGATTCTTAAGGAAACATGCCAATTGACTGGTCTAAAACCTTTGTTAGCCTGTGTTCGTCATGTATTTGGCTTGGGTTTCTTACAGTCTTCGATTCTTGGTGTCTTCATTGGAACTGCCACATACATTGTCTCTCCAATCGACTTCGCCTTGAATCCAAATTGTCTTTACCTAACTGTATCGAGATATGGAGTTGAAAACACTTTTGTTACTTCAAACATGATTGAACATAGTTTGGCTGTGGGTCTTACCAGAAAAGTAGATCTATCCCAGATAAACAATCTTATGATTGGCTGGGAGGGTAGACCAAATGTGGAGCTGATCAAGTTTTTCAGAAAGAAATTTGCTCCTACCAACCTTTCCTCAAATGTTATTAGCAACGTCTATAACAATGAGTATAACCCTATGATATCCCTAAGATCATATCTGTCATTTGATCCTGTCGAGCTATGTCTTGATCCATTGGCTCTATCTCAAGGATATATCTCGTTGGTGAATCCAAATGATAGTCCCTTGGCCATCCGTGTCCAAGACTCTGGTATTGTTCCCGTTTGTACCCAAGTTGCAATAGTCAACCCTGAAACATGTGAAGTTTGTAGAGTCGGAGAGTTTGGTGAAATTTGGGTCTGCTCAGAGGCTACCGTGAATGGTTACTCTACTGGTGCTCAACAAAAAGGTGATTCGTTGAACTCTATGAGATTCAATGCTCACATTACTAATTGGAATGAAGAGTTAACTTATATGAGGACCGGAGATTTGGGTTTCTTACACTCTGTTTCAAGGACTTTGAAAAGCAGTGATGGCTTACAACCTGTGGAATTACAGCTTCTGTTCGTATTGGGTAAAGTAACGAATACTTTCGAAGTCATGGGATTACATTATTTTGCCACCGATATAGAGGAAACAGTCGAGATCATCGCCGATATCAGTAGAGCATGTGCATTTAGATGTGGTGATTATACAGTACTGGTAGTGGAGCCTCAAAGCTCAGCAAAATTGGCTTCTTTGGTCCCATTGATTACAAGCTCTGTACTGAATCGATTCGGATTAGTCATTGATATAGTAAGTTTTACGCGTCCCGATGCCTTACCCCTTTCTAGATTAGGCGAAATCCAAAGGGTGCGTATCTTAGAAGGTTGGATTGCAGGTTCTATGAAATTCGTAGAATCATTTGGTGTCAATTATGGTGAATCTAGTCTGGTTAAGACGATCAAGTTGATGACTGAGACTACGGCAAAAGTTATGAACGGTGGTAAGGATGTTATCATAAATGATTCCAATGGCTCTACTGACAAATCCCCCACAGAGACTAATTTTACCGCCCCTTCTGAGTCTTTGTCTTTTAAGGATTTGAGAATTGTCAATACTAATTCTCAAAGTACAACCAATAGATAGTTCCATTAGTTTGGTTTATATAGTTATTAACAGTCGAAATAAAAGAGACTCTTCTACTATTATGTTCTTATTGAGCGTTAGTATTTAGGAATTCATTAGATATTTACATATATCATATATATATAGTTAATAGTACAAAGGTTGTCTATGCTCAACCACGTCTGATAGGTCTTGGGAATGCCTTCTTTCTGGGGGCACCTGCAGCTCCACCTGGAGTTGCACCTGGATTGGATAACATGATATTACCTGCATTTCCATTTCCAAAGATACCCGAAGAATTACCAGAATTGGGTCCAGTGAAAGGTGGGGTTTGAGATGCGTTGAAGTTGAACCCTTGATTATTGCCACCAAAGGCACCACCAGTTGGGGTACCACCAAACGCATTATTATTTGGGGCACCACCAAAAGCACCACCATTTGGAGCACCGCCGAAAGCTGGGACTGGGGCTGGTGCTGCGTTAAATCCATTGAATGAACCAGATCCACCGAATCCATTTTGACTGGGGTTTGTATTACCTCCCAATGATGGTAAGCTGGCGTTACCAAAGCTGAACGACTTGGCTTGAGGAACAGGTGTTTGAAAACCAGGGGTAGCATTTCTAGAGCTCGAGTTGGAGAGCGAATTTTGCTGACCTCCAGCACCAAAGTTGAAAGCGCCTGTGGCTCCAGAACCGTTGGCACCGCCTGTGAAACCAGCAAATGCAGCCTTGACGTCTGTATTGAATATTGGGGCTGATCGAGAAGATGTGTTATTGAAGGATGGAGCAAACGGTTTCGATGCATCAGTATTTGTTGCTTCTCTGTTGAATTGGAACCCACCAGAAGCTGGCACTGAAGCACTTCCGAAAGTTGAAGCAGGAGCAACAGGAGCAGCAGCAGGTGTCAACCCTCCAAAAATTGGTTGGGTAGTTTGTGACTGGGCTGGAGTCGACGAAAATCCTGTAGGTAACGAAGTAGCACCGAAGTTGAAGGAGGGTTTATCAGCAGATTTTGATTCAAATGCTGCTGCAGGTGCTCCAAATGCAGGAGCGGATGGAGCTAATGGAGCGGACGCTGAACCGAAACTCAAAGATGGTTTTGGTGTATCATCTTTCTTTTCTGCACTGAATGCAAAAGATAATTTGGCAGGCTCATCTTTCTTTTCTGTATTGAAACTGAAGGATGGCTTCGATGGTTCGTCATTTTTCTCAGTATTGAAACTAAAGGATGGCTTAGCTGGTTCATCCTTCTTTTCAGCGCCGAAGCTAAATGTTGGTTTAGCTGGTTCGTCTTTCTTCTCACCACCAAAACTAAAAGATGGCTTTGCAGGCTCGTCCTTCTTTTCGGTAGAGAATGAGAAGGCAGGCTTGGCTGACTCCTCCTTCTTTTCTAAACTGGATCCAAACAATTTGGGGGCCGCATTATCTTTTTTATCAGCGCCACCAAAGCTAAACAGAGTCTTAGGTGCATCCTCTTTGTCTGTAGATGCAGTTGATACAGGGGTTGAAGCTTCTGCGCTTTTAAAAGGCATACCGAAATCTGAAGCCGGCTTAGTAGCATCTGCCTTCGCACCAGCAAATTGGAAAGGTGCAGCAGCTTCCTTAGACTTACCTTCACTGGAGGGTGCTGCAAAACTGAAAGCAAGTTTCTTTCCTTCCGTCTCTGGCTTTGCATCTATATTGGAATCACTACCAGTCTTAGCTGCAGCTGCCTTCAAAGCAAAAGAAGGAACATCAGATGTGGTTTTTGTCTCAGCTGATGGACCGCCAAAAGATCCACCAAAGGAAAATGCAGCAGCAGGAGCAGCAGGCTTGTCTGTAGCGGAGCCCTTGGATATTGAAAATGGGACCTTTTGAGTTTCTTTTGTGTCAGCAGGGAAAGCAAATGCTCCACTTTTGTCTGCAGCGGCTTTATCGAGAGAAAACAGTTTAGGCGCTTCACTCTTGCCGAAATTGAAAGCTTTTCCTGAAGATGGTTGTTCTTCTTCATTATCGCTATCACTACCTCTCTTTCTCTTGATAGGCTCATCTTTTGAACTGTCAGGCTTGAGGGAAAAAGGCTTTTTCTCCGAGGAGAATGCAGCAGGAGCAGCAATTCCATTGCCTGTTCCAAATACGACAGGAACTGAAGGAGGTACGGAAGAGACTCCCAGCTTAGCTTCAGCGTTGAAACCGTTGGATTTGGGAGGCTCCGATGTACCCTTGAAGACCATGCCAGTATCTCCATCCACTTTTTCTTTGTTAGGTTGGAAGGCAAATCCACTACTTGGAGCAACGGCCGTTGAAAGTTTCGGAGTACCGGTGAATCCACGATTGGCAACATTCTCAGTGGGCCTATTATAAATTGGAGATTCTGGAATCTTTGCCTTCGTTGTATTCAAGACTTTATCCAAGCTGGCAGATATTGGTTTGGGTCCAAAGCTTGACTCCTTTTTAGAAGTGAATTTGATCTTTTCAGAAAGGGATTTTGTGACAATTGGCTTCACTTCATCTTCCACGGGGATTTCTTCTTCATATGAGAAGTCACCCCCGTTGAAAGCACCTTCAAGATTGGTGATGACAAGTTCCTTTTTTGAAATAGAGGGTAAAGGCTCAGAAGCTGAGTATTGAATCTGTTTCTGGAGCTCTAGCGATCTAAGAGGTCTTTCCTTGGTAAAGTATGTGTTTTTTCTATGTCTTTTTAGATCTTTATATCTCTTTTGGTAGTATTGTTCAATTTCCATTCTTTCCTTGAGTTTTACAAGTAAAGACCTTTCAATTGAATCGATATAAATTGGTTGCCTCTTTGGAGCCTTTTTCTTCTTATATGAAGGGGCACTATTTTGTTGCTGATTATTTTTCTTTTGAGTAACACGTTCATTGGTAATTGGAACCAATATGTTGTCGACTTTGTCTGAATCCGTCTTCAATAAACGTTCTGAGTCAGTTGTTTGGTTGCCATGATTTTCAGATTGATCCGCTGATAGACTGGGCTTCCTTTTCTTTTCCTTAGACAAAGACCCACTGGCGGTACCTATGTTAGTCTTCAATGGTGTCTTGAGGTTCTCTTGTAATTTGCTGTTTTCTTCTTGGATCCTCTCAAGATAATCCGTAATAATTCTTAAGGTTGAGTTGGCAGTTGTATTTTTGTCGTCTTGGTCTCTGTTTGCATTGTGAAGGCGAGAATTGAGTGGTGATTTGATTATAGAGATCTCAGGAGATTGAGTGTAACTTTGGAACTTTTTGATGTTACTAATGCTATTATTAACATTATTCTGGGGAGTTTCATTTTTCGTGAGACCCAGAAAACCTAACAGGGATGAAGTAACCTTTGCAATTTTTGATGCAGGTGAACCACTGTTTGAATCGACGTCACTCAGGACTCTTTTGTTATTGTTAGCCATCTAGATTTCGTTTTTAAAACCGTTAATCGAGCGAGTAAAAAATATCCGTAAATAAATGATCTGTTATGCTGCGGGAAGGAAACCGATATGACGGATATTATAACTCCTTTAAACTATGAATCCAAAGACGTGTCACAAACGGTTTGATTTAACGTGTAATTAGGCAGTTGTTTCAGGTTTGTTTTGAGTAGATCTGACAAAAAAGATGAACCTGATCAGGGTTCCCTCTGTTTGTTTTTTTCTCGTTAAATTTTGGCTGGCCTTCGAGTTGGCCGGGTAAAGTCCTGAATTGGTGATTTATAATGATAAGTGCAGAAGCCTTTGATTAGACTGGGGTGCTT
Organism: Wenyingozyma nitratophila; assembly: GCA_030567875.1. Taxonomy (NCBI): domain Eukaryota; kingdom Fungi; phylum Ascomycota; class Pichiomycetes; order Pichiales; family Pichiaceae; genus Wenyingozyma; species Wenyingozyma nitratophila. The sequence goes on from JAJLSW010000005.1 coordinate 89,074, forward strand.
CTAGAAGGGCCCAGCTATACTGTTAAACAAGCGCAGAACTGAGAGAAGCATGAGTTACTGGATTGCAGATGTGCGGAGGCTGATAGCCCAGTCCGACTGCCAGGAACAACCGAATGCAGAGCTTGAAAAGTATGTTTTTTTATGCACCTGATAATAATTTTTTTTTCCTGCAAATAACTAACTAAACGTATTTTATAGGAAGATCATGGCCTCAATAGAAGGGGTGGACAACGAAGAAATACTGAGGAACTTAGAACACTATACTAAGGAGGTATCTTTTGTCTTAATTTCGAAGATACGAAGCAACAACTATCCACACGATCTATATTTCAAAAGCCTAATCCAGAGCATCAAATTACCTGCCATAGATTGGATCTGGTATTCTGAGGTAGAAGCGGAGTTCCCAGAAGGTCAGGTAAGCTTTAGGTCAAGTGTTTCATACAAATTGAATGCTCTAGAGTGTCTACTGCGAAACAAAGGACCCCCCAAATCTGAGGATGAACTTTATAGCAGTATCTTAAGCTTGAGTTTCTACTGCTTACCAGGTACACCATGGTCTGGAACTAATTCTACGACTAAAGCCGATGAATCAATAAAATCACTCATATCGCAACAAAACTCAATTGATTCTCTACAGTTGTTAAGTGATATGCTCAATAAATACATTCGTGAGCAATTGGATCTCTTATCCAAAACTAAATCTCTATCGGACCAAAAAGTTACCAAGCTTGGTTATAAAAAGCTTGGGTCGGATCTCACCGAGAAATTCAAGGGTATCAGCCCGTTATTGGGTAATCAGGCTTCCAGCAGAATGAACCTACAGGATAACTGGAGAATCAACAATATTGGAAGTATATCGGTGTTTTATTTTATAGTGAGATCTTTAAAATCCTCTGAAGATGAATCAAAAGTTAAACGTGATGCAAAATCTGCCTTCCTTATCTCAAATTGGGGTACAATAATACCTTTTCTGCTAAATACTTTGGAAAACTCGGAAGGTATGATCAAACTTAAAGGATCTCAAGCATTACAATGCATTTTGAATGTAATTGACCCAAGATCGGGAGACAATTTAAGTAGTATTAGAGATTATTTCAAGATATACGAGGGAGAAAAGAATATACTAATCAAGACAGACATTGGTGGTTTATTGGAAAGCAACATTATTCCTTGTTTGTTGAGTTTACCTTCATATACACCGGCTGAAAAATCAGTGCTGATGCTTCAGGACACTTACCCCACACTTTTACATCTCTATCAACTGACCTCATCGAGCTTCAGACAATACTGTGAAAAGGTTACCGAGCTTATAGACAAATACTTAGTATCATCCTTTGTGAAAGTGAAAGACTTTCCAGGATTAGTAACCCTTTTATTTCATATTGTCAGATCAGAAATCGTCCCAACTCTAGACAACTACTTTATTGTCGTTGCCAACAAGTTGATCTACCCTGTTCTGGACATCCTCATTGATCCTTTTGTCATCTATTCGCCAAATATAGTTGTCGATGGTTTAGATCTGATACTGGAAATGATAAGGAAATTAGACCAGAATGAGAGACAGAACAGGTATAGATACGATATAATTGCCGCTACTTCTTTAATACAAAAGAGACTTTTCAGATACGAAGTGACTACCAGAGAAGATGAGATAAACGAATTGACGACCGATATTATAAAGCATCTGAGCAAGGGACTTGACGAACCCGAAAAGGCGAAGCTCCATTCACTGTTGTCAGTAGAATAGTAAACGCTGTTATTATTTATTGCATAGACACCAAAATACGTAAGCGCATGAGCCCCGACACGTACACTATTATTTATTTATAGAAACTCAGCATTTCCCGTTTCTTTTACTTTAAGAAATATATATATATATATATTCATGCATATATACGTAGAAGTATAAGTAAGAGTTCTATAGTCGGATCCTGAAATATCTATACTTAACAGTTTGTAGTAAAGTGATAACTGTTTTCCATCTCCACAAAATTCTTGTCACATACAAATTGAGATAGTTTCAGATCTTGAGGTAAGCGGAAAAAACATGGAGATTTAAAACATTGCCTGCCGAAACTTAATTTATTTATATTTACTATCTACTGATTCAGTGATCCAATTCAACTCAATTCAGTTGAGCAATTTTGCCATCAAGGGGTTACACAATACAATATTTCGCTACCCTCACAAGTATCTCACTAGAAGCATGCTTTCGTTTGCCAAGCTTGATGACAGTGGTAAGTATCGTTTTATTTTCTATCAATTTGTAAAATAACAAACTAACAGTTTATTCTACCCCCTCTTATCAGCATTGCACACTAAGTACAAAAGATTAGCACAAGAAGAGAGGAGCCGATTATTGGAAGGTTCAAATGATCCTTCTTCAAAATGGTCACTTCATACTGGGTTGGCCAATCGAAACAGAAACAGATATTCAGATGTTCTTCCCTACGAGTTTTCAAGAGTGAGGTTGCAAGTGGATAACAACTCATCTGATTATATCAATGCTTCGCATATTTATTTGGATGTCAATAAAAACAAGAAAGCAGAGGCTAGTCATTACATTGCCAGTCAGGGCCCAACAGCTTCCACAGCTAACCATTTTTGGCATATGACTTACCAGCAGATCAAATCGGACGTATTTTTTATCGTGATGGTAACTCCACTCTTTGAAGGAGGACATCAGAAATGTTACAAGTACTGGCCCAATGGAGATCTAGAGGTATCTTCAAGTGGTGGGTTTGCTCATTCTTTGACAGTGACAAATATAGGAAGCAAAACGATTCAATTGCACGACGATATCGAAGTAACGGAATTTGAGATCACTCCGTCAAACGATCTACCTACTAAGAAATGCTTTCATTTTTACTACAAAGGTTGGGCGGATTTTTCTGCTCCAAGCTCCCTGGATCCTTTGTTAGAATTGTCTAGTTCCATCAATAAACTGAAGCAAAAATATAATTGCAATCAAAATGATCCAATTATTGTTCACTGTTCAGCAGGGGTAGGAAGAACAGGGACATTTATCACAAGTGACTATTTATTCACCGAATTCTTCCCTAAGATTTCCTTCCCTCCCAACGATAATCAGTCTGAAGCAGATAGAAATGATTTGATAACGCCCTCATCTGATTTGAGTGGTGTATATGATCCAATATATGAAATAGTAGACCAACAGAGGAGGCAAAGATTGATGATGGTCCAGCGATTTGAGCAGTATACATTTCTATACAATTGTGTAAGGGAATACTGCCTGGTAAAACTGAGCAAAAGCTAATCGAATAATATAAGTTTCTTTTAGGTTGTATGGATTATAGATGAAGTTAAAGTGTATATACTTTCAATAAAGTAAAAAAATGGGTTCTCTATATATTTTGTTAAGCGTAAATCGAAAATTGATGCTGATGCGAGATGTGATGATTTACCCCAGAGTTGGGATTTTTCTTGTTTATAACCTGATTACTTGTAATTCATCGATTCCATACTGTCTGGATATTCAAGTTAAAATTGAGTTGATGGGAGTAGGCCAACTCATCAACAAATCTACCAAACTTTTGAAATTCTTTACCATGTACCACTTTGATGATTACGATCATTCGGAAAAGGAATATCTTGATGCGTTTTTTGACAAAGTCTTACAAGAGGATAAGTTAGATCTTGAAATTCACCAGCAGGAGTCTTCAAACTTTGTCTCAAGTGCTTTATCTGATGTGAGCAAAATCAGGCATCTTTTCCATGTCAATTTCAATAAAGGCGGCGATAAAGTTCTGATTGCTGATCATATAGGGTCGACTGATAATCCATCTAGGGAGGTTATGATGAGCGTTGGAGCAAGGTCAAGACTGATCCGATTAATGGATATCTTGGACAAGAGGACCAAAGAAATCACAGTCGGAATAGAACCTGATATAGAAATTGCTTTAGATCTAGATTCAAATCAATTAACAATTGAAGCTTTCCGTGTAACCAATTTCACTGATGAATGGGTTATTAAGATAAGAGGACGGGACATATATCGCATATTTGAAATTGTACGTACATTGAAGTTGAAGTATCTTTAAGGGTACAGTTCAAATTTCTATATCAGTGGGGTTTGGATTTTACTAACTGGCATGCATGATATAGGTTATAAAAGCTTGGATTCAAGTAGAATCTTCAAACAAAGTAGATTTGATCTATGGAAGATTCAACAAACCGCATTTAGATCCTTTTCCAAATGTCAATTTAAATAGGAGCTTCGAGGTATCTAGTTGTGAATATCTGGGAAGAGTCTATAGAATTTCATTTGAGGCAATTGATAGTATCTGTAGGTTTGTACTGCTCCACAGCACTTCAGATCAATTAACAGCAGCGGCGGCAATAACTAGTAGCCCAAACCATCACCAAGGCGGTGTACATGCTTTGTACGATAAAAAAGTGAAGAGGCTTCAAGATATAACCAACTCGCAAGGTCTCTACCGTCCTCCTTCTTCGTCATTGAAGTGCCACCAATGGACGGACGAGGTGCCTGAGAAAGAGAATAACGATACACATTTGTTTCCAACGAGGCCCAAAGTTGTATCTGAGCAAGTAGAGATGTTCAGGAAGGAAGTTTCATATCTCATAGGCAAGAATGGGGAAGAGATCGAGAAGATAAGAATGCGCTCCAGGGCCAAGATCCTGATTCCCAGCACGAGCAGCCAGGGGGAGACGGAGATGGGTACGGAGACTGGGGCCAGTATCAGGATAAGGAACAGAGTATTGCAGGACTGGGGAATCTTTTCCAAGCAAACCGTTTATATAACGGGCACAAGGGCCCAGGTACAATTGGCCAAGGACCTCATCAACCGCCGACTGTTTCTTGTTAGGGCCGCCTATGGGTATATATAAAAAATAATAGCACACCCACCCTGCACACACTCCACACCTCTTATGCGCACCAAACACAACTTTTCCCAAAGTCGTGCACTCGGGGCCAAAATCTCAATCGGTGCTTTCTTTTTCCCACTTAATTCCCTTTGCTCGCATTAAAAATTTTGGAAATTTTCAAAAAAATTTTCATAGCTCTACCAACCTCATGGTGCTTATAAAATTTTCTTTTCTATCCTTTCCTTTTCTTTTCATATCTTCATCATTTGTACTTTTGTTACAACTAATTATCCCTATTTAATTATACTCTATTAAAAATGGCTGACGGTGTTTTCCCAGGTGCTATTGGTATCGATTTAGGTACTACCTACTCATGTGTCGCTACTTACGACAGTGCTGTTGAAATTATTGCTAACGAACAAGGTAACAGAGTTACTCCATCTTTCGTTGCCTTCACTCCAGAAGAAAGATTAATTGGTGATGCTGCTAAGAATCAAGCTGCTTTAAACCCAAAGAACACTGTTTTCGATGCTAAGAGATTAATCGGTAGAGCTTTCTCTGAAGATACCGTTCAAAAGGATATCAAATCATGGCCATTCAAGGTTATCGATGACAATGGAAACCCAAAGATTGAAGTCGAATACTTAGAAGAAACCAAATCCTTCTCCCCACAAGAAATCTCCTCCATGGTTTTAACCAAAATGAAGGAAATTGCTGAAGCTAAAATTGGTCAAAAAGTTGAAAAAGCTGTTATCACTGTTCCAGCTTATTTCAATGATGCTCAAAGACAAGCTACCAAGGATGCAGGTGCTATCGCCGGTTTAAACGTTTTACGTATCATTAACGAACCAACTGCCGCTGCTATTGCTTACGGTTTAGGTGCCGGTAAATCTGACAAGGAAAGACACATTTTAATCTTTGATTTAGGTGGAGGAACTTTCGATGTCTCCTTATTACACATTGCTGGTGGTGTTTTCACCGTTAAGGCTACTGCTGGTGACACCCATTTAGGTGGTCAAGATTTCGATACCAACTTATTAGAATTCTTCCAAAAGGAATTCCAAAAGAAGACTGGTTTAGATATCTCTGGTGATTCCAGAGCTTTAAGAAGATTAAGAACTGCTTGTGAACGTGCTAAGAGAACTTTATCTTCTGTTACCCAAACCACTGTTGAAGTCGATTCCTTATTCGAAGGTGAAGATTTCTCCGCTAACATCACCAGAGCTAGATTCGAAGATATTAACTCTGCTTTATTCAAATCTACTTTAGACCCAGTTGAACAAGTTATGAAAGATGCTAAATTATCCAAGTCTCAAGTTGACGAAGTTGTCTTAGTTGGTGGTTCTACCAGAATCCCAAAGGTCCAAAAATTATTATCCGATTTCTTTGAAGGTAAACAATTAGAAAAATCCATTAACCCAGATGAAGCCGTTGCTTACGGTGCTGCTGTTCAAGGTGCTATCTTAACCGGTCAATCTACTTCTGAAGAAACCAAGGACTTATTATTATTGGATGTTATTCCATTATCCTTAGGTGTTGCTATGCAAGGTAATGTCTTTGCCCCAGTTGTCCCAAGAAACTCTACTGTCCCAACCATTAAGAGAAGAACTTTCACCACTGTTGCTGACCACCAAACCACCGTTCAATTCCCAGTTTACCAAGGTGAACGTGTTAACTGTACCGAAAACACCTTATTAGGTGAATTCGACTTAAAGAACATCCCACCAATGTCTGCTGGTGAACCAGTCTTAGAAGCTATCTTTGAAGTTGATGCTAATGGTATCTTAAAGGTTACTGCCGTTGAAAAATCTACCGGTAGATCTGCTAACATTACCATCTCCAACTCCATTGGTCGTCTTTCAACCTCTGAAATCGAAAAGATGATCTCAGATGCTGATAAATTCAAGAAAGCCGATGAAGAATTCTCCAAGAAACACGAAGCTAAACAAAGATTAGAATCATACGTTAACTCTATCGAAGCTACCGTTACTGACCCAGTCTTATCCTCCAAGATGAAGAAGGGTGCTAAGGACAGAGTTGAAGCTTCCTTATCCGATGCTTTAGCCGCTTTAGAATTAGAAGATGCTTCTGCTGATGACTTCAGAAAGGCCGAATTAGCCTTAAAGAGAGTTGTTACCAAAGCTATGGCTACCCGTTAAAACATTTTGATTTAAGTTTATTCATACCTCATGTATCTCCTTGAATTTCGTAAATAAATAATTCTCAATTCTAAATTGAATTGTCATTATATAGCAATAATATAAAAAATTGTGAAAATATTAATCCATAACATTTTTTTTAAAAATATGTAATTTTTTAATTAGTAATTTAAAGTAAAGGTATAATGTAAAATGTATGCGTGTTATTCATATTATATATTTCTGGTCTATAATTATTTGCAAAAGGTCTATTCCTCATCCTCGAGTATATAGTTCCCAAGTTTATCCATTTTCAAGTTTCCGAGTCCACTACTTAAAGCACTGATAATCTTTTCATTTTCTTCTTCCAAATCCTCCTCTGGTTCTTCGTCATCACTATCATCGAAATCGCTATATTCTTCTTCATCATCATCTTCATCATCATCATCTTCTTCATCATCATCATCGTACCCGTAATCACCGTCACTCGCTTCTTTGTCGCTTGTCTCATCATCAGAGTTTTCTTCTCTTCCACGCATGCTTGAAAAAGCACTGTCAGTTTCTTTATCTAATTTTCTAGTGAAACCAGATGCCTTGACTTCTATATCTAAAGAAGCACATCTGACAACATCTCTCTTGAGTGATGGATAAGCATATCTATAACCTGAACCATATCCATCTGTATCTAACATACTTGGATCATTCTTTGGATCGTAATGGAATCTCTTTTGAAAGAATCTACGAACACAAGCGACATCTCTTTGGAAATAGAATTCGGCTTCTGGATGTTCAATTGAGATACATTGAGGGAAATCAATAACTATGAAACCTGGGTCATCTGCACCTGTTTCTGTACCATCTTCCTTTATCATAATGTTATATTCGTTGAAATCACAATGGATTAACCCATGATTTGCTAACTTCACGATGAACTTCATCAACTCCGAGTATAATAATTCTGGTTTATAATGTTCCACTAAGGATCTCATTGGGTATCCGTCAATTCTTTCCATCAAGACACAATGCCTTGAGTAATCATATGGTATAGGGACGTTGAAACCACTACGGTAAAGAATAGTCATGAATTCGTATTCCTTTTCTGCTGCAAGTTTAGAAAGATACATCCAACTTCCTCCACGATTATTTTTCAAGTAATCTCTCTTGTTTTTAACAGTTCTAAAAGAGACTCTACCCAATCTATGTATCTTCAACACTCTTTGTTTACCCTGTGGGTCTTCAGCTGAGTAAATATCCGATTCTTTACCTACACCAATGGTAGTACCTAAGAAATCCAAAGACTTTCTGTTATGCATAGCTTTTAATGCAAGGTAATCAAACCCGTTATATGTAAGTCTGTAACCGTCATACTTGGCATTTCTCAATTTTGAGATCAGACTCAACTTGGCTATATCTCCTATAGGTTTACCGGCAGAACCAGCACCCTGTCTCAATTTTGCAATTTGACCTATAGTCTTTGTAGGCACAACTTCATGATTACGAGAACCTATTTCAACAGCAGTAAGTACCTTCCAATCATCGTCGGTAAGATATCTCATATGAGAGGTATCAAGCTTCATTTTGTGTATAATATTCGACTCTCAGGATATTTCAAAAAAGTTGTATATACCAATACAGTTGTCTAGCCTTTTAATATTTTAACCCAAGTAAAACCGTCTAGCAAAATAAATAAAATCAAATCTGAAAAGAAAAAAAAATATTTATATGTGAGTGCGAGAAACAATAAATCCGAATCCGGAAGAGAGCGCTGAGAGTGGAGAACAAGCGACTAATTACATGGACCAATATCGATAATGCAAGGGAAACACCGCTGAACTGCTCTAGGGGCATTGGCCGTGAGGTACAAATTGCCGATTCCCCATTAGTCTACCTATCAATTCCGCAATTTAAATTGAAGCTACTGACATGTGCAGGAGGTCATATCCTACTCTTGAGCAGTAAAACGCCACAATCGTATATATATATATATCTATTTTAGGGTGATTGAGACTGAGATCAAAGGCATTGCTGCTGAAAGTCGAGTCGTGGCTGCGCTGCGCTGCTTTCGCAAATTTCATTTCGATTTCCCTCGATCTCATGGGTGAATGAATGATCGTGGGATCATATCCAAGGTATTATTGACGTTTTAAAAATAGAGAAAAAGATATAGCATTGAGGAAGATTGGCGGTGTCAATTGAAGAAGTGACGCATCACGCATAAAGGAAGGGAATCAACAGTGTCGAGGATAGTTTCGAACAAACAAGGCGGAGTCGCAGCACGAAATCTACACTGAAACACTGACCCCTTCTTCAAAGAGGCAAAAAAAAGAAACCTGCTTAGCACCTGAATTTGGCCATATAAATTCGACATTTCTCAATCTTTGAATCCTAGATCTGAATGTTAAACAATGATTCTTCTACTATATTATTTTGAATTGACCATATATATCTAATACATATTAACAATGTCTGCTAACGATTTCTACTCTTCAGGTGAACAAGGCGAATACAAGCCACAACAACAACAACAAGGCCAACAACAACAAGTTTCAGGCCAAGAAGGTGACAGAGGTTTATTATCCACTGTCATCGGTGGTGCTGCCGGTGCTTATGGTGGTTCCAAGATCTCTGGTGACCATTCCACTATGGGTGGTATCGGTGGTGCCCTTGCCGGTGCTTTCTTAGCCAACAAGGTTGAAGACGGTGTTGAAGGTTACGAACAACATCACCAAGGTGGTCAAGGTGGTCACGGTGGTCGTCCACAAGGCGGTCCAGGTGGTGAATTCAGTGGCCGTGGTGGTAACTTTGGAGGTCAACAAGGTGGCCAAGGTGGCTATGGTCAACAAGGTGGTCAAGGTGGCTACGGTCAACAAGGTGGCCAAGGCGGTTACGGTCAACAAGGTGGCCAAGGTGGCTACGGTCAACAAGGTGGCTTCGGTGGTCAACAAGGTGGCTTTGGCGGCCAACAAGGTGGATTCGGTGGTCCAGGTGGCCCAGGTGGCCCAGGTGGTCCTCCAGGTGGCTTTGGCGGTCCAGGTGGTCCAGGTGGTCCAGGTGGTTTCGGCGGTCAACAAGGTGGTCAAGGTGGTAGATGGTAAATTTCTCAACCCCTCAATCACTAACTTTTCAAATCCGTTACGACTAACCTCCACTTCTCTATCATAAGTACTTTTCACAATATATTTCAACGCTTACTTTGTTCAATTCTGTTCTTTTAATGTAATAGTAAAACTCAATTTCAAACTTTTCAGTTTGTCAATCGATTAGTATCGATTAGTATATATATATATTGAATTTCACCTACAGCCCCAAGCAATTCAAATACCCCACGTGAGTACAGACACCCGTGCACACACATGCAGAGATACATATCACGTTCACACCCGTGCACCCTCCGCACTGCACGCACGCAAAGAGAAGCAAGCGCTCCCCCATACTCTTTCCAGCTTCCACTAGCGCGGGACAGATTTAGGGAGGAGGGCTGAAAACAAACGATTATTGTTCCCTTCTCGGGAGACCAGCGTAGAAAGTGATAGCAGGATCTTCTGATAGTACCGGGGTTTGAGTTTCTGCAGGCCCTCTGTTTTCTATCACCGTCTGTCTCTATTGGTGTATATCATTCTTCCAAATTACTCAAAGGCAAGTTATCTCGTATGCCACTGAAAAGCCCTTCGAGAAAAGAAAGTTTGAAAAAGGAAGCTCTTATCGAGTCATATACAATAAAGATAGAAGAAGCTTGAGAATATATTTTTTTGCTAAGCAAAAGTTTAAAACAATAAAAAGAAAATATTTTGAAGATTTATTATCGTAACTTATACTTTTTTTCGACGTTACTTTGCATTTCAAGGCTTCTTAAATCATCTGTACTCTCATCTTGCATAACTCATCTTATTTCACAGTTGATACCCCTTCCGCAATTGATATCTCCTCCGCATTTGTGTTTTCTTCATATCGAAATAAAAAAGTAGTGTGATTTTTTTCATTCGTATAGCTTCTTTTGCATCGTACAACACGTAAGTCATCTCACTACATAACGACAGCGGAACAAAGATAGGATATGGTTTCAGTAGGAGACTTGATATACGCTGCTATCAAACCTATAATACGGATGTACCTTATTATGGGTATGGGTATATACTTAGCAAGGGCTGGGTTCATAAGTGTAGAGACCACCAGAGCTATCAGTGACTTGGTACTTATATACTTCATGCCTACCCTGATTTTTTACGAGATTGTTTCAAACATCTCTATTTCAGACTTGAAAGAGATTGGTGTTATCTTTCTTTCAGCTACCCTTTTGTACGTGGCAAATGGTGCTGTAGCTGTTGTTAATGCTTATATTAACCCAGTACCCAAATATTGGAAAGGTGGAGCTCTCTTGGCAGGTATTTTACAAAATGTCAGTGATCTACCAATTGCATACTTGCAGAGTATTGCCACGGGGTTTGTATTCACCACCACACAAGGTAACAAAGGTGTTGCTTATGTTCTAATTTGGCTTGCTGTATATGTCTTGGTGCAATTCAACTTTGGCCTGTTTCAATTAGTCGAGATGGATTTCAAAAGATACGATGCTGATATTGAAAAAGGCGACACCATGTCATCATTCGAAGAAGAGGAAACAGATAACCACTTATACGAAAATCCAATCATTGAAGAAGATGCCGAAGATGCTGCAACTACTCCAGTCAATAGCCCTTCAGAGAATGTATCTAATGCAGAAAGTCAAACTGAGAAATTAGACTTACCTAAACCCGTCTCTACTAAAATGGCACTTGGAAACTCGTTACACGATAGTGCTTATGATGAAAATGGTGATTTAGTATCACCAATATCTACCATTTCAGAAGAGACCAGTATCTCTTCTTCTGTCGGCGATAGAGATGGCGACAGAGATAGAGAGGGAAATCCAGATCTTATACCAAAGCCTTTATTATCACATGATTCTCGTTTCAGTTTTGGTTCAAATAGATTACACCCAGTTTTAAGTCATCATTCAATTGGGAGAATCCCATCGGCAAGAAGTCATACAGCTACATATATATCTGCCGATACAGCTCCATCAAGTGCAAGAACTTCAATTGATAGTGCTGCACCTGTTTCAATAAGTGCAATGTCAACGGGATTGAATAGTGGTAACACTAGACGTAGAAGAGCAAGTACAGTCAATTCGATTGCCCGGGTATTATCCCATGACAGTGGTTCAACCACCAACAGATCAGCATATGGTCTTGCACCAACATTCACAGATGCTATTGTAAGAGAATATTCAAGATCAGAAGCATTCAATCAAAACTTACCTACTTCTATGGCCATTGCAACTGAAACAAACTTAGCCGTCAAGGACGTTCAAGAATCGGGTAACAATATTAAATTTGTCAAAAAATATAAACTACAATGGTTAGTATTTGTATTCAAGAATTTCTTGAAACCAAGTGCCGTTGCTATTATTGTATCGTTACTTGTTGCCTTGGTTCCATGGTTGAAAGCCTTGTTCGTCAATGGAGGCCCTAGAAATTTACCAAATGCTCCAGATCAAGCTCCTGCTTTATCATTTATTCTACAATTTGCCCAATACTCAAGTCAGCCTTGTGTTCCAATTGGTTTACTTTTACTTGGTACAACAATAGGAAGACTTGAAGTCAACGCTATTCCAAAGGGGTTTTGGAGGTGTGTTTTATTCCACGTCGTTTACAGATTGGGAATCAGTCCTATTATAGGTGTCTTTTGGGTTAAAAGATTGATGGAAGCCGGATGGATCAATGATCCAATGGCAGCTTTTGTTACAGCATTAGAGTTTGGATTACCTAGTGCTACGGTTCAAGTTTACCTTACAGCTTCAAATATGACTCCAGATAGAAAGGATCAGACACAGATGGATTGTCTTGCAATTTACGTCCTTGTTCAATACACTGTTCTTTTCATTTCCTTACCCTTTTTGGTTGTTTGCATGTTGAAGCTTATTCTCAAAGTCTGAAGAAGACACCACTCTATCCTTACTCAACTTAATACTACCCTTTCCATGTTTATAGAGACCATTAATATAGTTTAATTTAATTCAATTTCATTTAGCCTGCTATGCTTTCATTTCCCCCATATTTAAAATTAAGCGAAAGCTGGTGTACTGATTCACTGAGAAAACGCACAGCAGAATATGATGCACGGCAATTATGGCTCTGTAACCTGCTGATTAGTTAGATTTTTTAAAATATATGTACTGTGGAGGAGGATATATATATATATCATACGTACCGTTTATATATCATCTATATCACTCGGAATAGATCGATTGACCATCAAACTTGTGATTTTTAGACTTGAGAGCTGAGGGCTATCAATAATATACTGCTTCATCACCATTATTCTATCTTTCTGGTGCTCGAGGCAAGCTAACTCTAAAATTGAAACTCTTCACTCAAATTCATAAATTAATTAGCCATTTTGCTTCGGTGAACAATACAACTAAGTACACCAATTCCCTGATAAGGTCATCAAAGGGAAAGGTAAACTCTCCGAAACCTTTTAAAAGAGGAATCAGCAGATTCAAAGACATCGCTCGAAAATATAAAAATCCTGTTTCTTATTTTATAGGTAAACTATTCAGGACGAAGAGATATAAAGTCTTACAGAATCAATTCAAAGGAAAAAAGATGGCTAATTACAGACGAGACGAGGAGTACTCTTCAGATTACAATTCCTCTCTAGAATATGAAAATAACGGCACTGGGAACGGTAGAAGTTCATATTTAAGCAACGCTAGATCCATATTGAGTATAGGAAGAAAGAAAATAATAAGTGCTGTGGAATCGTCAAAAGAACAGGGATTCTTATCTTCAATTCCAAAGAGTATAACCCAAAGTTTCTCCTATGATGAATCGACTACTTCCGCACCGGGTGTGGTTATAGTTCCCGATGATGCCAAGATACAGCTATTCAAATCATATAGTCGAGTTTCGAGGCATGGTTATATAACAAATGTCAAAGGTCTATTATACTGCGATGGGGTAATGAATAGAAGAAATAGACTATTATATTCCTTGTTTCAAAAATTGGCTAGACCAAGTACCCCTAACGATGTAGGAAATATACTTTCCAGTGAATTGGAAGATGCCCTGGTGAACCCAGACTCTCTCGATTCCTCGTCAAATTACGATACAAATTCCATGACTACTCATAGTTCATCATCATCGACACCGACTTCAGGGAGTAGTGGTGGTATATCTGGAGAGATAATCAAAGAACGTATGAGAGGTGTGATGGCAAGAACAATTTCCAAGGCCCCAATTAGACTTAGCATTGGATCCGAGGAAAAAGTGGATACCTTATTAGGTGCCAATTTCACCACTGACAACAGCGGGTATTTTGAATTTTCAATAGCCACCCCGTATCGTCCTTCATTTGCCATGGTATCATCGCTTGATAATAGTAGGATTATGGTAACAGAGGACCTTGAAATCATTGAAGAAACAGGAGTAAGTGTTATAACAGATATAGACGACACAATAAGAGTAACTGGTGTTCTCAAGGATAAAAGAGAAATGATCAGCAATGTATTCTCAAAGGATTTTATCGATTGTGAAATCCCAGGATTAAGCGAGTGGTTTAATATGCTATACAATGAAAAAAAATGTGCAATTCATTATGTCTCTAATTCTCCTTGGCAAGTGTATAACATCGTCACGGATTTCATGAATTTCGTATCTTTGCCATTGAATTCAATTCACCTTCGACAATACTCGGGTAATTTGATTGCAAGTTTTACTCAGCCATCTGGTGAACGTAAGAGGGGATCACTTATCAATATAATAAAGGACTTCCCCTCCAGAAAGTTCATCTTAGTCGGTGATTCCGGTGAACAGGATATGGAAGCGTATTTATCACTTGCAAAGGAATACCCCGACAATATTGCAGCTATCTACATCAGAGCAATGGATGACGCCTTTTCTCTGATTGACAATATGAGAGTATTTCAAGAGTTGGAAGCTAAGTTGCTTACACGTGAAGCAGTATATACCAGTGTTCATGCTTTGGGTAAATCCGATGCCGATATATCTGACCTTGGTATGACTTTCAGTCCACATATAGAAGAAGAAGAAGTTCCAGGAACATTTCCTGACGAGGTCCCTGAACCTCCTAAAGATGTTTCTCCAACCCCTTCAAATCCTTCAAATACCACAAGTCCAGACTCTAAATTGAAACCTATAGTGCCTCTCAAACCAAAAGCCTTGCGTGGAGAGGCAATTCAACAGATCCCATCTTCACCACCTCTCAATCCAAATGCATCATCGAGTAGAGGACCACTTCCTGCATTGCCTCTTCGTAGATCGAGACAACCAGACGAAGTACCCAAACTTGAACTCAAACCACAGAGAAGACAGATACCGCCACCTTTACCATCGAGAGCAAGATCAGCAAAGTCTACTTCCCCTCCTTTGCGCTCGGCTACCTATCCTACCATGAATACAGGTTATGATGAACATTCACATACAGGTTGGGATCTCAATCATGATAATCATGATTTTGTAGACGAAGAAGACTACACCTATGGAACCGATAAGCGTCGTGAGTTATGGAGAGATAGAATAAATAGGGTATTGATGGAATTACCTCCAAGTATCACTTTTAAGTTTTGGTGGACTGTCGATGACATAATTCTTGACTCGCTAGAGATTTGCGACAAGGCTATAAACGCTAAACCTACCCCACAGGGTACTGTTAAAGAAAAAGTTAAAGATGATGATAATAATAACAAGAAGGAGCCTGAAAACTTAATTGACCTTTGAAGATGAGTCGTTCAAACAGGTTATTATTGATTATAGATATATGTATATTTTTCTTTCTTTATTTATTTATTTATTTATTTAGGTCAAACGTTTGTATATATGCAACGGAACAAAGAACCATTTCTTTTATTTTAAGAGAAGAAGAAGAAGAAGAAGAAGAAGAAGAAGAAGTACAAAAAAATGTAATCATTATATTAATTAGAATACAGTCGAATATATACATATATTTAAATAGATAATCGAAACGAAATTAAGTAATCGATACTATGCTTTAATTATGAACAATGACTGTATCATGCATTGTGTAACAAAACCCAAACTTAAATTAATAAGCGAAACCAAACGGAAATCAGATATAATACAGGATAGAACAATAAATAGTTATCAACTCAATTTGATTGATATACAGAGAGTGTGAGTGTGTGATGGAGAGGAAAGAGGGAAGGGGAAGGTAGAGAGAAATTATCTCATACTTCGATCGATTTTGTTTCTGGAACAGGTTCACTACGCTCAGCAGTTGGTTCATCAATTGTTGTTGTGGTGGTGGCTGTTGTGGTGGTGGATGTGGTGATGGATGAATCTTCTTCTGGTTTAGTTTCAGTTTCCGATTTCATACTTGGGGCTAATTGAGATTCGGCAAAAGCAGTTTCACCATCACCGTAATCCTTGACATTTTCATCGATATCATCGATTTCTTTCTTGAATTCAGACATATCCCATTCTGTACCTTTATCCTTGAGAATTTCATCTTCTTGGTAAAATTTATCTTCGAATTTCTTAAGAACGATTTCTCTACCACTGAGTAAATTCTTGGCTCTAAGTTTTTCTTGTTCACTAAGTCTTTCTTGTCTATGTCTTGCCTTCCATTTGGAAAAACTATCGACGGTAATTGGCGTAAGGTTCTTCTTTGGTAATTTATCTCTTTCAGTTTCAATGAAGTCTTCCAAGGAGAATTTAGGTTTACTATCAGCAGCCAATTTCTCCAATCTCTTTTCTTCTTTAGTCTTCAAGACAAATCCAGGTGGTAAAGAATGTCTATATTTACATTCATCACCCCCATTTGGACAAACCCAAAACCAACCATACTTGGCATTCTCCACAGCATCGATGAAATGCTTACAGACGATATCGGTGGTGGTCTTTGGATTACCATGCTTGGAAGAAATAACAGCTCTTAATTTTTCTTCATCCCAATGATCAATTGTATCATTCTCCTTTTCATCGGCTCTAGCATCTGTATATAAATCTTTCTTAACAGCTTTTCTACCGACGTTAAGATCATGTGAGAACTTACAGTTCTTACCTCTTTGACAAGCACCAGCTCTGAAAAATTCACACAAAATCGATTTTGGATCAACACCAAATGGAATCTTCTGTGCTGGGATAGAGTTTGCAAGTAATTTAGCAGCTTCTTTCTTTGCTTCTTCGGCAGCTTTTCTCTCGGCAGCTTTACGCTTCTCTAAAGCAGCTTGTTGTTGATTTGCTGCAACAGAACCTTTGAGCTGTCCGACATATTCTTGAACTTTTTTAGACTTATTTTTATTTTTCAAACCAAAAGTCTTATCTTCGGCTGACTTTTGGGCCTTTTTGGCTTTGGCCTTTTTCTCAGCTTCGAGTTGTCCGTTCTTCTTCTTTGGAGGCATTGTTCTTGTTTTCAAGTTAACTGACCAGAGACTATATTATGATGAGATATACGCAGGGGGAGACCAGCGTGTAAGAGCATGAAATATATAGACACTGAAATCTTTTAGCTAGCGAGAGCTACCAATTTTCAAGAAATTTTTATTTGTTCTGCCATTTTGAATTCAGGTTCAATTGGGGCCTGTTCTCTCCACACCGCGCACCGCATCGCAACCACGTACTCCCGGCTGGGTTGGTTTGTCTTTGGTATGGTATCTATTGCATTGGCCATAGGTTGCAGTGGAAGGCCATTGTCAATTCAAGCCAAACAAAGAAACCATCAAGCACTTGGTCTGATACATCCACCACTCAAGATTATCTGTTCAAACCGGCTTTTCTTTTCTGTCGATTCATCCTAGCTCGAACCTCAAAACAGATTGCTTCCTTTGCGATAGCGATATATAACAGTACATTTTGATCCCATCACATAGCCTGTTTTCTTTCTTTCGTATATTCCATTCAAAAATTGATAATACCTTATACTAGCGTCTGTTTGATTAGGTTTTCAGTTGCAACTCATTGATATATAACAAACTTCGAGTCAAATTGCACGATGCTTTCACCTGCTGTCAAGCCACATAGTTTACGCAGCGCAAGACAAGCACTCAAAAATAGTAAGAAGATCAAATCTCAATTCGTACATTTTGGACCCGAATCTCCTTCACTTTTAAGAAAGAATTTCTCCACTTCAAAGAGCTGGAGTTCAATCTTTTCCTTGCAATCAAGAAAGAGAAAGATGAGAGAATTTAACATCATTTTAGCTTCGGGCTTATTGTTGGCAACTTCTTATATATCCGTCTCTAACAATTACTATCATTCCGATACTTTACCTCCAAACTCTGGAGGAAACTCCTTGATCAAGGACACCAAAAAGGAATCTGGTATGATATCTTCTACTTCCTCAATGAATGGAATCGCTGCTTCAAATCAACAAAACAAACAAGGTGTCTATCTTTTAAGTGAAGACGAAATCTCACGTAGATTAAGACAATTCGAAGAAAGTTATAGCGTCAACAGAGGTAAAGGTGTCTTGAGATACGATATATGTCAATTCCCAAGTAATAATCCTATTGAAGATGATCGTAGTGAAAAGATTGTTCAAGTTCCAATTCAAGATAGAGATAATCATAATGAACAGATCAACAGTGACTGGATGTTCTGGGGTGTATATGATGGTCACGCCGGTTGGAATACATCTGCCAAATTGAGAGATAGTTTATTAGACTATGTTGTCAATGAACTTGACCAAGTTTACAAAGTAACTGAGAAAAACGCAAGATTGATCCCATCTCAAGAAGTTATTGATAAGGCCATCAAGACCGGGTTTTTGAAATTAGACGATGAAATTGTCAATAAAAACGTTCAAAAGCTTTTAGACAACCCATACAATAAGTCAGGTGCAGCAGAACTATTGATGCCAGCTTTATCCGGATCCTGTGGTCTTGTTAGTTATTACGACAGTCAGAGTAAACTCTTGAAGGTTGCCGTAACAGGTGATTCTAGGGCTTTATTAGGTTCTTTGAACAGCGAAAATGACTGGACTGTTACTGCCTTGAGTGTAGATCAAACAGGTTCAAATCCAACTGAGGTTGCCAAATTGTTAAGTGAACATCCTAATGAACCAAACGTTGTAAGAAATGGAAGAGTTCTTGGATCTTTGGAACCTTCTAGAGCCTTTGGCGATGCTAGATATAAATGGGCTAAGGATATCCAACAAAAAGTATACTCACAATTCTTTGGCAGACAAAGCCCTGCCAATTTGAAAACTCCTCCTTATGTTACAGCAGAACCAATTATCACAACCACTGAAATCAATCCATCAAAACATGATTTCCTCGTCTTAGCTACTGATGGATTATATGAGATGTTAAGCAATGAAGAAATCGTTGGATTAGTTGTTAAATGGATGGAGAGTAAAAAAATGGTCAAACCAAAATCATCAATCATGGATAACATCTTCCCATCTAAAGATAAGAAACTACCAAAAGTTCTCGATGTTACAGATGGTACCGCTCAAAAACAACAAAAGCAACCATTCAGACGTAAGTCCGGTCAATCAGAGTATCTATTACAAGATGATAACGTATCTACCCATTTAGTTAGAAATGCACTGAGTAATGGTGGTTCTAAGGAAGAAATCAATATGTTGGTAAGTATTCCATCACCATTAAGTAGACGTTATAGGGATGATTTGACCGTTACAGTGGTTTTCTTTGGTGAAGATGGTACCCCAAATGATCAAGGTACTTTACAGATCAACAAAGATGCTACAAAAGGTGGTTTGGATAACGCCAAACCTAAATTATGATCGGCTTACATACTGAATCGTTGGACTGCTCCTCAAGAATATATATATATATATATATAATCACATGACTATACTTTTTTTTTTGTTTTTATATAATTTTGAATATACATATGATTGATAATGGACATGAATTGTAATCGGGATTAAAGTACACAAATAAATAGATAAATAACTAAAATATATATTGAACAAAAAAAAAGCTAAAAGAAAAAAGATAATGACGGAAGAATTGGATTGAACAAAAAAAAAACACTCACACACTCTTATATAACACAAACACGCATGTACTTTAACCACCTAATATATATATAAAAAAAGGACTCTTAGAATAAGCCCTTCAGACTAACTGATCATCGGAGTTTATCAAGTGACGGGCCAAAAGCTAGTAATAACTCCCCCAATCGAACAGTTACGATAAGATACGATACGATACAATGACGACCCGATCCCAATAAGATAGATTTCTACATTCCTTAAATTAACAAGAACATTGTTGATTTGAACCTCCACTCACAGGAGCTGATAAATCAATTCTATTGTCTTGTGTAGATAAAATTGTTGGATCATTCTTTGAAGCTTGATCTGGGATCTTTTGACCAATAGCCATAAATACATCATTAACGTTAAAAGAGGTCTTCGCCGAAGTTTCAAAGAATAATAGACCTTCTTCTTCTGCTAAAGATTCTCCTTCTTCAACAGATACTTTTCTCTTATCCCCAGTTTCATCTCCATTTTCATCTAACAAGAGATCGTATTTATTACCAACCAATGCGATGATTATATTTTTAGCGGCTTGTTCGTGTAATTCCTTAACCCAATGTCTAGCCTTGATAAAACTTGCGGGTTTAGTTATATCATAAACAACTAACGCAGCTTGGGCATTACGATAATACATGGGGGCTAAAGAGGCAAATCTTTCCTGGCCTGCTGTGTCCCATATTTCGAATTTTATAGTCTTACCACCAATGGTACATCTTTGAGTTAAAAATGCAGCACCAATGGTTGGTTCTTTATTTTCTTGGAAATCATTACTTACAAAACGTAATACAAGTGATGATTTACCAACGGCTGCTTCTCCAAGTAAGACTAATTTGACTGCTGTTGTCTGTCTTGCTGGTGCACTCATTATTTTTTTTGTTTATGTTTGCTTATTCGATTTGAATTCTAGAAGGAAGGGGATATGTAAAGAAAACGGTTGCTCCTCGGATAGATGTGTCACTAAAACTTGATTTGATGAACTTTAGATATACAGGACAGGTGGATAATTTTTCCCAATACGAAAAGGTTTCAAATGGTATAGTAAGTTCTTAATAATTTGGAGCGATGATTGAAGTTTCAATTTATTGAATCGATATCCATACATAAAAGATGAGAGTGATAAGGATACTGGTTCCTTAGTTTATGGGAGCGTCTTTCCTTTTCTGTGCTCTGCATTTCTCGCCTTATTTGAAGAAGGCTGAGATAGCAGTTTTCGGCCTGCCGATCGACGCGTTCTCTTACAACACCGTGGGATGTTGCTGTATGTGTCAATTACTGGTATGTATGTATATATATATGTGTATATACTTGTTTATTTGAGTTGAATTCTCAGCCTTTTTTTCTACACACCCAGAATTCACACTCATATACCCATCCACCAAGTGACTTATCGTCTCCACCGTAAGTAGTCCTTATACCGGACTCGTGCTTTACAAATTCAAACCCCATGTTCTCAATCAGCGATATTAAATCGTCTCTTGTCAATTCCAGGCCTTTCAACGGGGTAGGAACACTAGTATGCTTGCCATTCTCATCTATACGGGTGTTCATATTGATGTTGTCATCATCCTCATAATGCCACAGCAAAGGTCCAAAATTTACCCAATAACCATCCTTCTTCAGGCAGTGAAGTATCGTCTCCAAATATTCAATGATATTAGAAGCTGTATCCAGGAAGAAACATGTAGCCAAAATATCCCAATTTTCCTTGTTCTCCAAACGGAAACTTGAAGCCCTTTCATCGTCAGTATAAGTTTCGGAATATGTTCCCAACTGTGGCGGTCCATACAGATCGACAAATGAACCCGCAGCCATGGACATCAAGTCACCTACGGGTATATTAGGGTAGTCTCTATTGATGAATGATATATCACCAGGAAAGAAATCGGGTATATAAACTTGTCGTAGCTGATTATTTCTTTTGGCAACGTGCGAAAATTTATGGATGAATGGACAGATAACAAAATCATTAGCCATCGAAGTAGAATTCAAGATAAAACTCGAATTGGTGAGCATATGGTAGGAAAATTCGTTACCTTGACATCTAAAACCTTTTTTAACAAACTCGATAACCAATCTACCTAATCCGCAACCAGGTACAAGAACATTCAAGTTTTGTCTTTTTTCAACGTCCGGAAACAAAGATTCACATTCTTTCATTATCCTCCCAAATGACTCTTCTCTTTCCCTAGCTCCAATATCACTCCATTCTCTAGTATATTGAATTAAAATGCTTCTCACTTTATCCAAATCTGTATTTGAGCAATCGAACCAGTCCGTTGGATCTTCCGTATTGGCACCCCATTGTAACGCTACAGAAGTGGCAACATGTTGTGTAAATCTCTCATTGATCATTACCGAATGTTTAAGCGAATCTAAATGCTGTGGGAACCATGGAATCAAAGCCCTCTCTTTTGATGACAAAGATTCATATTTTAATGCTCTTGGGTTTATGATCTGATCTGTGGCCCATTCTCCATATTTGTGATGAGCTTTCAAGACAGAAGTCAAGGCATTATACTCATCTAAATCTTTACTAGACTCCATCCTTTGTTGACTTACCAATCGTTTACTACATAGGTTGAAAGTGGAGACAAGGCTTTCATTATCGGAGATGAGAAAGTCAAATTAAGTAATTCATTTAGGTAAAAAAAGGACGTGAGAAAAACACCCATACACCATAACCATGCATCGTTTTTCTTAGTGTTTTCTTTGGAATAACGGAAATACTGATTTACTAAGTGTATATTTTAGTTCGATAATACACACCGGATCTAGTATAAAGTTAAACAGATCGATATAGGAAGGATTCAGATATCAGGAATTATTTAGACTCAAGTTTTTCTTTTAGTTCCTTGTTTTGATCGATTAAAACCGTGACCAATTTATTCAAATCATCAATCTTGGAGAAAATCTCGTAGGTTTCCCAGCTAACACCAGCAATACTACTATCAACAACAGGAGGAGCCAATTGAGGTAGTCTCTTTTCCCATGCCTTCATACTTGGGACAAAAGTAGGATCTTCTCTTTCTGCTCTTCTTTGAAGTCTCAATGATTCTATAAGGTTTGATCCATCTTCATCTTCTTCGTCGTATCCGTCGGTTAAATCCCATGGGGTATCAGTTTCGTTATCATCGTCGGATTTGACCATTGATCTGTTGTATTGGACACGTTTAGCAACTTTGACTTCGTAGTACGCGGTAAATACCAATATAGGGAAATATAAAACCTTCATGACATTATTACAAAGTTTGTAATATGTCTTTGGATTCATCCACCAATAAAATGGTGCTTTCAAAAAGACGAGTTCGATAAGGTTTAAAGGTGGAACAAAGACATTCTCATCTGGTGCTCTAACGTATCTCAACAATTTTTGTGAGAATAAAGCCAAGTATTCATCTGTAGAATTATCAGAAATGTTAGTGTAAGCAGTTGAGAACAAAGCAATAAGAATGTTTAGCAAGACAATAGAAATAACAAATGTAAACATGTAATACATGATTTGACCATAAGGATATAAGAATCTGTCCATGGCACTAAAATCAGGTCCCCCAAGAACGGTTTGAAATAATGTAGTAATCATAAATTGGGTTAAATCTCTTTTACCATCAGCTTGATCTAAACCTAAAAATGCTTGTAAGAAACCAATCATGATGAAGAAAAGCATAAAGAAAAAGATCGCAGATTCTTTAATCATCATCTTGATAACTACAATCATGGCACCAACAAATTCAAATACATCCAAGTAAAGTAATAATCTACTCCACATCAAAGGAGCTGCTAATGACAAGATTCTATAAGAGACAACACCCCAGCCTTCATTGAGGGTAGCAAGAGATACGATTCTTGTAGCCATAGAAACCACAATGATAGAGTACATGATATCGTTAAAAGCAGTCCAAAATTGAACGTAATAAACTCCAATGTGATAGAATTTTATACATTCATCAACGACAAAACTAACCGTAAACAGATAATAGATGATTTCATAAAAGCTTAACCTATTGGAGTTTGTATCCGTGTTAACAATGATAGTATAAAGGAACAAATAGATAACAGAGAATGAGATTTC
The DNA here is from genome assembly GCA_030567875.1 of Wenyingozyma nitratophila. Lineage (NCBI taxonomy): Eukaryota > Fungi > Ascomycota > Pichiomycetes > Pichiales > Pichiaceae > Wenyingozyma > Wenyingozyma nitratophila. Next base: position 113,158 of record JAJLSW010000005.1, read on the forward strand.
CAATATATTTTGATAATAAGGAGTTCTAATTCTTTCTGGATTCAAATGATATAAGAAATTGGTATTTCCCGTTCCTTTATAAATAGCATAATCTGTAGCATCAGCTGCACTTTGAACAATCCAACCTCTCCATAACCATTTGATACATCTTTGATAACCTGAAGATGCAATAACAATGGTTGAATGCATATCAACGGCTAATTCCAATGCATTTTTAGGTTCTAAATCTTCATCAAATAAGTTGATTGAGTATCTATGGCATAGCATTGATAAGAATAAATACTTATCATCGGTTTCTTCCTCGATAATAATAGCGGCAATCTTTTCAGCAGCCAATAATCTTGACTTGTACAAAGTATTGTCACTTAATTCGGTATATTGAAGAGACCAATACCATCCACTAACAGTTAATAGACAAAATACCAAACAAGCTCTGTACTTCTTCGAAGTAGAACCTTTGGCTCCATTACCAATACCACCTGCAGCTTCATAAACGGCTTGGATAACTTTTTTGTTTAAAATAATAGTACCTGGAGAAGTGATCAAATCATCGTTGAATGGAATGGGAATAATCTCGTCTATCAATTTTTTCAGATTGATTGTAATTCTTAGTACCTGCCTTGGGGAAGGTGCAATGTACTCATTACAGTCCTCGTCCGTGTATAAAGGTAAGGAGATATCACCGAGGGCGGACATTGTGTTTGTTGATCGGAGTGGTAAACCAAATGAGAACCAGGTATAGCGTTGCTGGAAACACGGAAGAACCAAGTGAAATAAGAGCACCCAGACAGACAGGGGGAGAACCCTTGAAAAGAGACTAAGCAGAGGTTAATTAATACCACACGCTTGACTGCAGAATTTCATGTGTCGCGCCGCAGGGAGGGGGACCGACGCACCGTGACAGGGTCGATCGGGCCTGCCCAGACGCGTTCTTTTTGGTCTCTCTGTCTGGTAACATCTTAGAGCTGATCATCTTTTAAAACGAAAACGAAAACAAGATCAAACCAGGCGCACTGTAACATTGACCACGTCAAGAATCACACTCAATAGCCGGGACGGAAGTTTGCAAGGATGTCGTATCTTGAGTCATTGCCAACAGACTTGAAAATTCAAGTGCAGGATGTGATCCGTAAGTCTTTTTTTTCTTTTATTAATTAAATCATGATTTGATCCACCACAATTGATACTAACTTTTGCTACCTTTTGCTGAACAGAGTCATATGCCCCAAGCGAGGAAGTATTTAAAGCTTTGATTCAACATTATGATACCGATGGCAACAAGAAGAGGAAACTCGACGGTCATAGCGAAGGCTCATCCAGTGGAGATGGGAAATTTCCAGCCACTTTAGAAGGATGTCATATTATATTACAAATTCCAGATTTATCAATCCATTCCCCCTTAAGAAAGAAACTAAACTTGATATTTGGATGTCTTCCGGGTGAAAGAACTGCTTTTCTGGCGTTGACAAAATCCGTAGACAGTGAACCTGAATTAATAATAAAAGACTTGACAACAGAAAATATAACATTTGCTACTCTTTTAAGAGTACCAGAGAAGAAGGCAATCAGAACCATGCTCATAATGTACAAGAACAACTGGGATAATAAGTTCAAAAATGATCCAATACTAATACAGTTCAATTATGACTCATTGACAGAACAATTTGGTCCCTTGCTAGGCAATTCTGACTTGGCCACTTACTTACAGCACCAATGTTCAATAGTCGGATTCCCATTGATAAACTCTACTGCAAAGGACACTAGAAGTTTCTTTGTTGAGAGTTACAAAGGTTCCAAAGAAGGTTATCTATATTTTTTGCCCAACCACGTTATATTTGGTTTCAAAAAACCTATCTTACTTTTCAAATCTTCTGATATTGAAAGTATTACATATTCCTCAATTACTAGGATAACATTCAATGTTACGCTTCATGTTAAAGAATTGAACGTAGAAACTAACAAGGAAATGATTGTTAGACATGAATTCTCTATGATTGACCAGAAGGAATATGAAAGAATAAATGACTATGTCACAAATAAAGCATTTAGAGATAAGTCAATGACTGAGGAGTTGAAGGCTAAAACTCAACTTAAGAACCCTGAAGCTCCCGGTGCCTTAGTAGAAGCCGCAAGAATGGTTCCAGGAGGTGAACAAATTGTGAACGAAGGTGATTCGGATGACGAGGAACAGGATGGAAATTTCCAAATGGGAGACGAATCAGACTTAAGTGATGGTAGTGGTGAAAGTGGAGATGACGACGAAGATGAAGACGACGATGTTGATGATGATGACGAAGGCGACAGTGAAGACGATGAGGAAGGTGAAGACCAAGCAATAGACTTGGAAGAGGAAGAATGATTTATCACTCAACTACATTAACTTAGTACATACATTATCGTTGACATGACATAATAATTACAGTTCAAAAATATATTTAATTTCATTTCGAGTTTAGACTATATAGGTAAAACTAAACAGGAGTGATTGAATCCGGGGGCTATTTTCCCTCATAAAATAAACACTGCTTATTCATCTTTAACATCAAGAGTAATCTTACCAGAGTATGATTCACGTTGTTTTTTCAACCTCTCTGTTCTAATCTCGATTAATTTAACTTGTCTATCGTACCAATTCTCAAAAAAGTACCCAACAGCAGTACCAGCAGCACCACAGTACACAAATCCCATTGGTTGTGTTGTAACAGGTACTTTAGCTATTGCTGATTGAAGAAGTCTTGCCCCAACACCTTGAATTGATTTCCCCCAAAATGTGTTAGTATATGAAGTCATAACAAACTTTTTTTGAATTGAATACTTACCAAAAGCTGTCCATCCTAGTAGCGCAGAAACCATATCTATTTGATATCAGTATCCTATTAGTAATATCTTGAAATCGGAAGATATACAAAAAAACACATCCGAATACAGTTGATAAATAGTCTTTAATAAAGTATATTTACTCCACTTTTTCTCAGCTTTTAGTGGAGATCCGGAGATTTATTTACAAGGCGGTGAAGACACTTTTTTTGGATTTTCTGAGGGTCGTGAGATTTATTTACCTCTTTGCTTATCTTTGGAAGACAAGATATCTAAGTACATTTTACACGTTTCTACTTTATAATATAGTATTTCTGGTTTTTAAAATACACTGAAAACTGCAAGATGACTAAGATACTCAAACTGAAACACGAATTCAAAGACAAGATCCTGAATATCGCCAATTGCAAAGTCTCAACTTATAGTTTGATCTCATATATTGCCGACTGGATTATTTACTCGTTTGTCACAACAACTAACTAGATTAGGATTAAAAAATCTACCGATTCTTTCTGAATTTAGTGACTAACTGTTAGCTAGACTTCTTTTGACCGGCGCCATTTACTATGGTCTTTACAGTAGACCACGTATAGCCGATTTCAATGTCAGGTCTCCAGATAATATGCATGTGTATATTCAAGAAGACAATACATTTACCCCAGTTCCTATTCTTTTATTGTTTGCATTTCTGTTCCCGCTTGTTCAAATGACTGTTATTGGATTATGTACCACTCGAGTTCCATTGATAAGAAAATTATGGGATATACAAAGCATTTATCTTGTTGTTCTAGGTGCCACTGCAACTCAACTTTTGTTTGTTTGTATAATTAAAAATATATCTGCCGTACCCAGACCGGATATGCTTAGAAGATGTAATCCAATAACGTATGATGTTCAACTACCCAATCTTTTGAGTACAGTGGCTATCTGTCAGACTAATAGGGTCAATTTATTATTAGAGGGATTTAGAAGTTTCCCCAGTGGCCATGCTTCGACTATTTTCACAACAGCAACAATTCAAATGTTGTTTTGCTCTGCTAAGTTGAATTTATTCGATGGTAGAGGTTCAAGTTTTAAAGTATTATCATGCATCATCTTCCCCATTTCTACCGCTACAACAATATCTTTCTCAAGGATATCGGATAATCGTCACTTTATTGGTGATGTTCTATTTGGAGGGTTTATAGGATTCACCATCGGAACGTTATTCTATGCCCTTTATTTCCCATTCCCATGGGAGTTGGGAAATTTAGGAAGGGCTTATTACCCAAGGAGATTCAACTTGAAAGATTTGTTTCATGGTGTTGGTGGATTTTGGAAACTTAAAGACCTCCCAGGAAGTTATACAGAAAGAGTGGGTCCGGCCATATCAATTGAGGATACAGGAAATGATCTTGAAGATTATAGAGAGGTTACAAACCTTTCTCATGCCTTGCCCATTATTTCTAAAAGTATTCGAACCAAGAGAGGATCCGCCGCTGAGTAACAACTGATACATCTGTGCTGTAATCCATCGAGCTTTTCAGATTTAACGTAACCCCAAACAAACCTCTTATTGCTATGTTTCTATTTTCTTCTATATACAAGCGAATAAATAAATAATGAGATAAATTACTAAAGAAAACTAGTGGTAAACCTGAGTCACTTACCAATACAGAAACTTGAGAATACAACGCCTAAGATCTCTTCAATCCCAACGGCCTGACCAGTAATCTTACCAATTCCCTCAACGCTATACTTCAAACCCTCAGAAGCCAATACGATATCATCCATTTCCTTTGCGTTATAAAATTGTTCGAATCCAAACAAGACATCTTTGGTTATGATATCCTTTGCCCTTCTCGAGATAACAACAGGATCGGAACCTTCAGTCCATGTTAAATCTTTGAACTCTGTGGTTAAACTAGATACCAAATCTTCAATACCACTGATCTCTTTGCATGAGACAAAATGGAAGCTGCTAGAAGGAATTTCAAGTTCTGTTGCTATAGAATCAACTAAACTGTCTCTTTCTGATCGAGTCCCCACTAAATCAGATTTATTCAGAACTACCATAACTTTACTAGAATCCCTTAATCCTTTGATATGCGATACCAATTCAGGATCGATCTTTTCGACATCACATGGTAAAACAACCAATACCAAATCACCCTGTTGAGATCTCGATTTAGCTCTTTTAATACCTTCTTTCTCAATAGAATTGGCAAATTCTAAATCTCTTATACCTGCAGTATCACCAATGACAACTTTGTAACCATTTATATCCAATGGAACATCTATAATATCTCTTGTCGTTCCTTCTATATCGCTGACTATTGCAGTATCTGAATTTGCCAGTACGTTCAACAATGATGATTTACCAGCATTTGGAGGTCCCAATAAAGTCATCTTGATTCCCTCCAATAGGATCTCTGATCTGCTGATTTTCTGTAGGTACTTCTCAATCTCTTCTTCCAAATGATGAATACTGTCATCAACACGGTTGAATAGATCATCGATTTCATCGATATCATGATCCTCTCCAAAATCGATTACAGTCGTAAGCAAAGCTACATTATTCACTATTTGTTCACGCCAGGTAAAGAACAACTCTTTCGTCCTTCCCTGCATGGAATCGAGACTCGACACTCTTTGAGACTCGGTTTCAGCGTGGATCAAATCATTAATACCTTCGATTTCAGTCAAATCAAACCTGCCATTCTGGAAAGCCCTTTTCGAAAATTCACCAGCTTCAGCATATCTAATCGGTACATTGGAAGAATGTAAGGATTCAATGGATTTTAAGATCGCATTAATAACTGCAGTACCCCCATGACACTGGAACTCTATCAGATGCTCACCAGTATACGATTTGGGACCTGGAAAGTACAAGACAACACATTCATCTAACATCTGTTTGGAATCTAATATACTTGGGTTGTACAATTTTCGTACCACTGCATGACGTGGTTTGGGTATATTTTCAGTTCTGGTTAATTTTTGATATATGAAATGGGATGCTGGACCAGATACCCTTATTAAACCAATAGCAGCCCTAGAGGGTGCTGTTGATAATGCATAGATCGTGGGTGAATATATAACATCGGCATCATGCAAAAAAGTTGATTGAAACCTTTGGGATCGTTTGTTCAGTACCAGGCTCCAACTCGGCGCAAATCTTAGCATTTGAGGTTTTATACTCCCTAGTAACATAGTTGTTATCTATTAGAGGTAATAGTCCACAAGAAACAGGCACAAACAGTCCATTTCAAAGAGGGTACACCATAAGCTAATTAAAAAAAACACTAGTCGGGAGAGAGAACTAGGTGAAATATTTCTTAATCCATACGCCGATCGACGTTTTGTGGAGAGAGGATACAAATAAATATGCAACATTTACAATATAGTACAATTAGTTAATTATAATTGGTATTAATCAAGTAGATAAAGAAACCTACAAACAATTGAAATAGTAAATATATATATATAAAAGAAAAAAAAAGTAAATGGTTTATGGTAAAGAATCAAAAGGAAAATAGTGCACGCACAGAATAGGAGGAATTTCCTTAGTGTGGCCAAGATTAATTTTTGACATGGATTGAATGATTATCAACTCTTTGAAGAATTAGTGATAAACGGCAAGACAATTTTAGTGGGGTGATATCACAGTTGTGTCTCATATCCAATGATATAGGAAGAAAAAAAAATATCACAGAGATCACAACTGATATATAATAAATAACGAATGAATGAAGTAAGTAATTAGTTGATATGTGTACAATGTATAAATGAATGAATGACATTAAGAAAAAATGAGCGGCGACTACTATCAATAGTAGTGAATAAAACGAAGGATTGTGTTAACGAATGAATGAGTGAGATAATCGAGATATTTGGTAGACTCTTAAAAGTGAGTGAGTAACGGTACGAGATATTAGTGGAATAATCGAATCTGGTATAATGCATGAGGATATTAAGATGCAATTAAGTGAGTAATGAGCGAATTAGATTTGGTTGTATCCTTTTTTTGGTTTTGGTTCTTAGTGAGATAAATGAGCGAATAATTAAGATTGACTGCGGTTTGATTGAATTAGATGGATGGGTAGTGGAGTTGATAATCATAGAAATAAATGGCTTTGAAACTATTAGAGAAAATTAGCAAATTTTTTTGTTTGAAATTCTACTATGCTCCCATTTGATTGTTGATATAAAACTTGTTTTTCTTTTGATTTTTATATGAATATTTGGCTTTTGTTTTTGGGTTGCAATATCGTTTGAAGAAATAAATCTTCTTGATAAAGTCTATTAATTAATGTGTTTATCGTGGTATCGATTATACGATAACGCAACATCCCGATTCGGGAGTTTCTTTCAACAAGAGACTGGATCTAGTAGCTACTTCAAATACATCATCAACAGCTTCACCAGTTAATGAAGAACATTCGACATATTTTTTAGCTCCAATATAACGGGCAAATTGTTCCGCCCTTTCCTTTCGTACATATTTATCGTCATAGTATTGATCACTTCCATCATCATCAGGTCTAAGATCTTTCTTGAGTCCAACTAAGATAATTGGACAGTTTGGGCAATATTTATTTACTTCAACTGCCCATTTGTTCAATGCATTATCTAATGAATCTGGTTCATTCAATGCAAATCCAATCAATATAATATGAGCCTTTTCATAGGACAATGGACGTAATCTTTCATATTCTTCTTGACCTGCTGTATCCCATAATGCTAATCTAACTGGTTTACCATCGACTCTACAATCGGTGGCATAGTTTTCAAAGACAGTTGGATGATATTCAGTTGGAAATTCACCAAGTGTAAAGACGTATAACAGTGATGTTTTACCACATGCACCGTCTCCAACAATGACAATCTTTCTCTTTATCACGTTTTGTGACATGTTTTTGATTCCGATCTCCTTTCTGATTTGATTTGATTTGATTTGATTTGTTCTGTTTTGTTTCGTTTTGTCTTTAGATTGATATTGGATATGTCCAAAATGTACAATGAAAAGATTTATTAGTCTTGCTAGAAAACTAGTGATATAAGATGAAATATAATAAGAAGGATAGCAATTGAATTTTTTTCTTTTGTTTTTCAGTTCCCGAACTAAATGGTATCAATTGATCCTATTGTATCTTCTTTAAATTCAAATCACTGAGTTTATATATGACAAACTTCAATCCGAGTGGAATTATACGGTATCGATATTCAACCTGTTCAATTAAACTGTTGGATTAATAATAACAGGTGATGGAAACTAATCTTATTTGACGTTCATTAATTTCAAAGGGAAAAAAGCGAGGAATTGAAAAATGCTGCGTGACTAATTGCATGGGTGTTTTCGCTTAAAGTTTTCGCTGCACGCGGCATTGTCGTGTTAGTGGTTTACTTTACTTTTCTTTACTTTAGTTTACTTTATTATATTATATTTTATTTCACAATGATACATAGAGATGCATTTAATGAATTTATACACTTAATATCTATATATATTAGATCTATGTACCGCTGCGGAATCCCGGCGAAACCCAATTATCTAAGCCATTTCCAGAAGTTGTATTAAAAGGTAGTAAGTTACCTTGACCGTTAAGAATACTTGGATTAAAACTCATTCTTTGAGTTTCGAATCCATTCAAACCATTTGTATTAGAGATACTAGATTTGATTATCTTAGTATGATATGGTGAACCCATTTTATCATAGATAATCTCGAATGAAACACCTAATTTACCACCTAGTTTAACGTCCAATGCATTGGTGAATTGATCCAAAGCTAAAGAATCACCAAGTTTATCACCATTATTCATCAATGATTGACGAGTTTGATGGTATAACAAAGAAATGGAATAATCCGTACTATTTTCACTTGGAACGTTTCCCTTGATCTTCAAGACTTCAAGTTGAATCTTTTCGGCATCTAATGAATTGTTATTATCTACAAATGAATTCATCAGATTATTGGAGTTTGTCAATGGACTTCCAGCTAATGAATTGGTTAAATTGACATTACTAAGACCATTTTGTGGAGGAGAAAACCATAGTGAATTGTTTTGCAATTGACCTAAATGCGATGACGATGAGGTACTAGTAGCTACACCCATTGGTGTAACACTGGTAGACATTGGAATATTTTCATTTGAAGGAGATTTACCCCATGTTGAACCATTGGTTTCAATGGTCTTATTTGGAGCATCAGCTGCACCCCAGATTTTGGAGTCACTTAATACACCACCAATTCCAACATCAAGTTCATTGTTGAAAAAAGACGATTTTTGCAACAATGAAGAACCACCATGTGCGTTTTTGAAACCGCCAATACTATTTCTATGTTGAGTAGCAAGACCTAATGAAGATGAACCAACAGCAACTTGTGGTTGTGAACTTACAAAACTTGGTGTTGTACCATCAGGAAGTGTAGAAGCCGGTAAAAATTGGGATAAAAGATTAATATCTGCACCACCGGATGAACTGCGTTGTTGCTGTGATGGTGCTTGAGGTTGAGTTGCAAAGGGACCTGAAAACAAATTGGATGTAGGACCAACTGTAGCATCATTAGAGTTGACGGAACCGTTAAACATACCAGAGTTGAAGTTTCCATTGATGGTTGGAGAATCGAAATTCCAGTTAGTGGAGGTATTGGCATTTGTATTTAAATTGACACCATTGAAATTTAGTGAATCGGGTATAGAACCAGGAGTGAATCCTGGAGGTGGTGGAACGATTGGATTTTGAGGTTGAGATTGGAGTAGTTGCGAAGGAGTTTGGGATGATTGAACACTCATGGTGGAATTGAAACGTTGTAACAACCTAGACAGTTGATCCTCTGTAATTGGAGAATCAACTGGAACGTTATTAGGTTGTTGCTGTTGTTGATGATGATGATGTTGGGGAAGCAGGTCCATCAGTGGATTGGAACCAGATGCCAATAGTTTGTGTACTTCTGGAGAAATGTTGTCCAATTGAACAGATAATGGAGAATCGGAAGGTGAATTTGATAAAGAAGGTTGGTCTCTACGAAAAGTCTTGATAGATCCTTGGTTCATAAGAGGAGAGTGAATAGATGAATTGACAACAGGAGGAGAATTGGCCGATGTGCTTTGAAGTTGTTGCTTCTTTTGCAATTTAACCTGTTCCTTCTTCAATTGTTCTTCTTCTCTCTTCTTTTTCTCCTCTTCACGACGAAGTTTATCCTCCAGTTTCTTTTGCTCTTTCTTCTCCTTTTCTTTGCGTAATCTTTCCTGTTCAGCTTCTTTCTTCTTGCGTTCAGCTTCTATCTTCTTTTGTTTTTCTTCTTCTCTTTTCTTACGTTGCTCTTCTTTTTTCTTTCTACCTTCTTCCATCTTTCTTACTTGTTCTTCCTTCATCAATCTTTCTTGTTCTAATCTTTCCTCTTCTTTTTTCTTTCTCTCTTCTTCCTTGGCTAATTGGACTTGACGTTTCTTCTCCTTCAATTTTTCTCTCTTTTTCTTTTCCTTCTCTTGTTTATCTTTCTTCCTTTGCTCTTCCATTTGTAATTCTTCAAGTAATTTACGAGAAGACTCTTCGGCTACTTGAGCCTTATATGCCTTCATTAATTTACCATGTAAAACCTTTGACGAAACGAGTTGTAGCATTCTGAAGGTCTCGGCAATTCTGCCACGCTCTTCCTTCTCTTCGTCGATTACATCATCTTCATAGTCCAAATATTCTTCTTCTTCTTCTTCTTCTTCTTCTTCTTCGTTGCTATAATCGTCTTCCTCTTCTTCCTCTTCCTCCTCTTCTTCTTCATCATCATCTTCGTCATCCTCTTCTTCATCGCCTTCTTCGTATAAGCCTTCATCACCTTGAAGATCTTCCTCATCATACTCTTCCTCGTATTCTTCCTCGTAATCATCAGCGTCTTCCAATGCTAAGTCAGATTGATAATCGGACTCACTGCCATGATCATGCTCGTGATGAATATGGCTATGGCTGTGATTGTGGTGGTTATGATTATGGTTGTGACCATGGTTATGGCTATGGCTGTGATTATGACTGTGACCATGATCGTGGTGATCATGTGTATCTTCAGTGTCTTCCACAAAAGATCCTGGAAAATTGTGCAAATTGACATTGTTATCATTTGGATCACGATCACTTCTTCTCTTATCTAAAGTCTTCAACATTGCGCTCATGAAATTCTTGCTGTCTGGTCCAAGTAAACCTTTGGCGAAAGATTCAACAGAAAAGTCATTACTTGGATCAAATTCACCAATAGGGTCGTTAAGATTTTCAGAACTTTCATGCTGTTCATTGATATTGGTGAAACCATTTGATTGATTTGAAGTTTGAGGTTGATTATTTCGTAGAGTTGATTGATAAACGAACCCATTTTGTAAAGAGTTTAATAGCTTATTTTGTTTTGCTTCTGCTCCGTCATCTTTAAAAGTACCGAACCCTAGTAAGGCATCGAGAAAGTCTTTCAAAGTCTTAGCCCAACGATCATTACCACTTTCTTGAAAGTCCTTTGTTATAGGTTTCAAGAAAGTAGCATAATATTCATCATATACTTTTTCTATCTCCGATTCAACGGACATTTTCTTATTTCCGCAAACTTTGCAATTACAACCGGAACTTTGTTCATCTCTTAAACATTTGAGGATTTCATCTTTTTCAACTTTGATTATAGTTTTCTTTTTATCTGCCGATAACTTATTCCAAAACTCTTCGATTCTATGTTTCTCGTCATCACTTGTGATATCATCCCACAGGGATTCAAATACGGATCTTCTCATATTGTTTGTGTCTGATACTTGATGGTTATAGTGATGATTACGGTATATTTCATCTTCCATATCGGGCTCGGCATTTTCATGGTCATTACAATGGGGACAGTTTTCATGATGTCCTTCTTCTTCATTTGTATCCGGTTTCAAGAAACCTTTCAAGTAATTCTCATAATGACCTTTTCTATCGAGTTCTTCTTCGCCATTGTGAGAATGATTATGATGTTCGTGATTATGTTGATCATGATCGTGTTCATGATCGTGTTGTTGGTGGTCATGAGAATGGCTATGAGTATTGGGCTGACTTAAACTATCGTCATACTTTTCAAAACGGGAATTATCTTCCTCTTCGTCACTCTTGTATTCACTGACGATCAGATCTCCATTTGCATCGAGTTTTATCACTCTTGAGGATGGGTATTCTGCATCTTCATCATTTATTTCAACTTCTAATTTGTAATTCTGGCCATCAGGTTGAGTTCCATTTGAAGTTATCTCTTCACTAAGGGAGTTGCTCGTCTTTTTCTTATTCTTCTTCTTTGTTTTCTTCTTCTTCGACTGACTCAAGTCTGCGGGACTGTAATCAAAGTGAACGTCTTCTCCAGCTACAAACTGTTGACTTGTCATTTCTAATATGTGTTATGGGTTATTGATAGGTTATAGGACAAGTGGGGCTCCCAAAAAAAGCGATGCGTAATTTGATAGTTCAATCAGACTTTGTAAGAGTATTAGTGGGAAGTATACGATGGATTATTGTCGAAATAAAATAGAAGTACTAATAGTACACTTTTTCCTGGGTAAATCGGTAATTAACTGTAAAAAAACCACGGTGTCTCCCAAATAAAAGGGTGTCTTTATCAACGGTTGATATTCAATTTTATATCCCCTTAATTCCTAAATGAAGTTTCCTATTAGAATACTTAATAATTGTTAATCTTGAATCGTTTATACTAGTAGATGAATGTCAAGTTTCTAACCACAAGAATCAAGTAAAATATGTACAGTATGGGTAAGGAGATCCACCTATAATGAGGTTCGATTGAGTATGGGTATCCTGGATGAAGTAAGATAGCTTCTAATATCTAATATAAGTCTCTTTTAAATCCAGTAGACCCTAGCTAGTGATAAATAAAGGCCATCTCAAACGGTTTCTAGCCAGTCCCCAAGTTAGCCATACTCCATCAATTCTTCAGTACAAAACTTCAACCACCAACAAGAACTCAGGCGAGCAAGTGCGGGTAATTGCCAGAGACAAAGCAAATCTGAGGCTTTTGGGAAAATATGGGGCACCTTCACTTTGTTTGGCCTTTGTTTTACATTTTATCTGTTACACCAAGGGTTATATCTCCACGGTACATATCGTACATTGATGACTTTCATACATAGTTGAGGATTATTTAACTATATGTATAGTAGAGAAAATCAAAAAAAATCAAAAAAAGAGTTAACCACTCAATAGCAGGCGCCTCGAAAATCATACGAATGAATCTCACTCGACCTTAAAATTTGGTGTATTTCCATAAGGACTCCTTAGGATTGATCAATTCATTGTCATTTTTTGAGAATGCAATACCTTTGTCAGTACCTTGTGAAATAAGGAATTGGAGGTAGAGAAAGAAATTATTTGACTTTCCGCTACTACCAGGTGTAAAAGCGTCGGTACCTTCTTTCAAAGCATCTGCCTTGGAGATGTATTCACGTTCAATCTTGACGTTATGGGTCTTTTCATAATGTGCAATAACTTCTTCTTGGGAAACTCTGTCTGAAGAGACTCTGACTTTGTTTGGTAATTTGGAGTAATCGGAGAAAGTAGCAACTGAAGCAACAGCGTTACCAATATCTGGTAAATATGAAATATCGAATTTTAAATCTGGGTCACCTCTAATTGTTGCCTTTGTAGTACCTGAAGCTAAACCAACAGCACCTAAGTTTTCGTACAAGAAAGCACCTTGGGCTGCAAATAAAGCAGTAACAATATCAACAGTCTTAATACCATGTTCTCTTGCCTTTGTGGTATGATTAGTCTTGAGTTCAAGGATATTGATTGGAGCATCGTCCAAATCAGTACCAAATTGGGATGGGATGTACAATTTCAAATGTTTACCGTATTTACCCAATGCATCAATTATGTTGTCAAATAAAGTTGGATTGGCACCTAATAAATTGATAAAGACATCGGCATCGGCTAAAGGTTCTTTCAAACTTTCAGCCTTACTGGCATCACCAGAAATGTATTTGACTAATTCGGTACTAGTTTGAGAAGATGGATCTCTTGTAATAACCTTAACAGGTAAGTTGATCTTTGATCTGAAAGTTTCAGATGTTAAGGCTGCAATGACTGGTTTTCCTAAGAATCCATTGGCACCGAGGACGACGATAGTTGGCTTGGACATCTTTGTTTTAGTTGTTGAGTGTATAAATATGTGCGTGTGTGTGTGACTAAATCAATTGATCAGCTGGTTACAAGTAAGAAATTGAGCTGAAGCTTAGATATATAAACAGATATATAAAACGTAGATTAGAATCAGACAAGATGGAAAAGGGGGAAAGTGGTAAGTATTTATATGCCTGGGAGAATTGTGGAACAGCAGAGCGAAAACCTGCATAAATCGATGGTACTCCTGGCGATGATTACCACCACGATCAGCGATTTGTTTTCAATGAAGCTAGTATTGTTCAACTGATAATGCCACACTTAATAATCAACCACCCTATACCCGTGCATCTATACTATGATTGCAGCCTTGCTGTCTCATTTCGGAGACCCCGATGGGGTGTTGCATGTATAGAAACATACTAACTCCGACCTCATAGGGAGAAGGTGATTATTAATTTTACCCCGGGAGCAAGGCTGCGCACGTCCCTTAGTCATTTGCGTTAGTAATGGTGTGTTATGGTGCACGCCGATTTATCAGCCACCACCACTGTTGTCATTTACTAATACAACATATACATACATTCACTGCACGCCAATTGGGCTAACCAAGACGTCAATATCTCACTGATGGTGCCATGGTATAAGCAACAGAGATACTGATGGTGGTATCTACGCCAGCCTCTCAAAATAGAACAGCCAGCTATACTGCGCATAGTATATATATATATATATATAACCATGTAATAATAAACGAGGCTTTGGTGCAGTGAACCGCTGAGAAGCGATGTACACGATTTGGTGTAATGTGATGCGCATTAATCTAAATGTTGACCCCTGGTTATACAAGATCTTAGATTACTCACAAGTAACTAACAATATATATATATATATACATATAGATATATACAATATATTCCATGAAGAGCAGAGCCGCTCTTAAGAGAGAAAGCAAGGCTGTGAGCCACCCGCTGAAGGGCGAGCGAGGGAAAAACTCCCAATCAACGCTAGAGACATACATAGATACATACATACATTTTATTATCTATGCTACTCCCCTCCGTGTTCTGTACAGGGGAAGTTGCTCAAAATTCACCAATCCATCAATCACTTAATAACAATTCCAAGGGAATCAACCTCGAAGTGAGTACCCTATCAGGTTATTAATCATGGCTGAAGTAATTAGTATTGGTAATGAATTGAAAGATGCCTATAAACCAGTCGACAAATGGGTCAAGACTGGCTTGACTTGGTTAGGAGATGTTGAATCATTTTACAATCAAAGGGCTCAGATTGAACGTGAATATGCCGATAAATTGAAAGCTTTATGTCAAGATGCATATAGAAAGAAGGCAAAAGTTTCAACAATGGTAAGTGTTGGTGAAAGTCCAACGATTACCCCAGGTTCTTTAGAAAGTGCAACATTAGTTGCATGGAATGAAATTATTAGTCAAACTGAACAAATTGCCAAAGAAAGAGGTAATTTATCCACTGAATTTGAAAGAAAAGTTGCAGGTGGTATCAATGATATGGCAACAAAATATGAAGGTATTAGATCAAAATGGAAGGCATTCCACGAGGAATTGACTTCAACAAGGGATAAACATTATGATGATTTGAATAAAAGTAAGAAAGATTATGATTCAACTTGTCAAGCTATGGAAACTCAAAGATCAAGATCTGAAAAATCTTCAAATGATAGATCAAAACATAAATCTGAAAAGAGGGAATATGAAATGAATGTTGCTAAGAATAACTATCTTATTAAAATCAATATTTCAAATAGATTGAAGGATAAATTTTATTATCAAGATTTACCCGAAATATTAGACGGTTTACAAAATTTGAACGAATCAAAAGTAAGTAAATTGAACAGTTTTTGGTTATTATCCAATGAATTTGAAAGATCTTTATGTGAAAAGACTGTATCATTTACCAAGATACAAGATTCGGTAATCAAACAAAACTTACCCAAATTAGATACAGCTATGTTTGTAAAACATAATTTGAATGAATGGAAAGAACCAGATGATTTCTATTATGTACCTTCTACGATTTGGCATGATGATGAAGCTATGATTACAGAGGGACAAGAATTAGAGGAATTAAAGAGTAGATTAGACTTTGCCAATTCAAATTATGATAAATATGAAAGGCTTTGTTTGGATGAAAAACAAAAATTAGAAGAGACAATTCAAAGCAAAAATTCCCTAATGGGCGCTGTATTTAATGAGGTTCAAATCAAATCAAGAGAAGATTATCATAAATTCGAAGAGATGTTAACTAGAAGTATCAATTGCTTACAAAAATTTACAGGTGATGATACTAGAAGGGTAAGTTATGAAGTTGAGATGCAAACCATTGAATCTGCTGCCAAGGGTAAAGATTTGGCTGTTAGATCACACATAGAAAAGAAAAAGAAAAGTACGTTTGGATTTTTAAAAAAATCAAGTCATAAAGCAACTGTATCAAATGGGGATGCTTCGACAAATGGTGGTGATTATGATGATAGTGACGTCGAAAGTTTTGTAAGTAACAAGACAAGGGCTACTTCACATTCTGTGAAGTCAAGGTTATTTGGTTCTGTGCGTAAAGATTCAATGGCTTCGAGTGGACATGGTAGTACTACTGGTGGTGGACCAATGGCTCGTGTGTTGTACGCATATAACGCCAAAGGTGATGATGAAACAAGTATCGCACTTGGTGAGCAATTGAGTGTTCTTGAATTGGATGATGGATCGGGATGGACTAAAGTGGCAGGTTCATCATCAGATGGTTTGGTTCCTACTTCATACCTACAGGTTGAAACGGTCGAATCCTCTTCAACACAAAGTACACAAAAGAAACAACCACCAAAAGTGGCGGCTCCAAGAAAGGGTGCTAAAAAGGTTAATTATATGGAAATCTTATACAACTACGAACCTCAAGGTGACGATGAACTAGGTGTTGCAATTGGTGATAAGATCTTAGTTATTACCGAAGATGATGGAAGTGGATGGACAGAGGGAGAGATTGAAGGAATAAGGGGTTTATTCCCAACCAGTTACGGTAAGATGGTATGAAGAATTCTTTAAAAAAACCACAGTACCAACCATACCACCGTCATTACTACTTATATATATATATCTATATATACATATATCAGTATGTATTATTTATGTTAAAATGAACTCCTTGCCAGATAAAGAGCCCATTTATTCCGAATTAGGAAATAGAAGGACAGATTGGGAACGCAAAAAACGCGGGCGGTGAATATTTTGTTTTGTTTCGTGTAATTTATCACTGGCAATTCACGCATCTTAGGAGAGTACGTTTTTTTTTGTTTTTTTTTGAATTTTGGTACCTTGTTTTTCAACGTATCTAATCCATTGAAACATACTGCATTGAAGGACACATTTGGAATCAATCCAGTAAAGACACACGCATATTAGGAATAAGATAGATTATCGTCAAAATGGGTGGATCCTTCTCTAAATTATTCGTATGTTCCAACTACTCGTTTATAAACAAACAATAAAATCAAGCCAAGATTAGATAAACCTTGTGCATTTTAGACTATACATAGCTTATCCATCAAGTTTTGACACATTTTTAACAGTACTAACTTTTCAAACCTTACTCTGCATTAGAGCTCTAAGAAAAAAGAGATGAGAATGCTCATGCTTGGGTTGGACAATGCCGGAAAGACAAGTACGTATACATCACATCATCATAGGGAACTCTTAAACGCCTCGAATGATTAATTGGAGGGTGTTATGTGTGTTTTTTTGTGTGTGTTTTTTTTTTGTTTATTGCATTTACTAACTTGCTATAACACACCAATGAACAGCTATCTTACATAGATTAAAGTTTGGAGAAACCAAAGAGACGGTTCCAACGGTTGGTTTCAATATCGAATCTATAAAATATAAGAATATGGTAATGCATACATGGGATATTGGAGGACAACAAAGAATAAGGGCATTATGGAGACATTATTTTTCAGGTACAGATGCATTAATCTTTGTAATTGATTCATCGGATAGATCAAGATTACTCAATGCCAAAAATGAATTGTTTAAAGTTATAAATGATAAAGAGTTGAAGAATTGTTTGGTTGCCATATTGGCAAATAAACAAGATCTTGAAGATTCTGCTAAACCAAAGGAAATTATCGATTTCTTAGAATTGGATAAAGTAGTCGATCATAATTGGTGTGTTATCCCAACTGTTGCCATTAGTGGTACTGGTTTGAACGAAGTGTTAAGTTGGATAACAACGCATACAAGCTCTTGATTGATTTCTAGAGATGAAAAAAAGAATATATATATATACATGTTTATATATATCAAAAAAGAATGTTGACTGTTCTTTTTTGTACTCGAGTTTCTTGTGTTTTTTGTTGTTTTTCTTCCTTCCATTTCCTTATGCTGCTAGCCTATCTTTAGTTCTGATGATAAAATCGATTTTCCTTTCTCTTTTTGTTTTTGCTTTTGTTTTGGAGTATATTTTCTTTACTCCCCCACTTTTACGCTTTTTTACAATTAATTTTACTCATTAAAAATGTTTTATGTCTTTTGAAGACAAATCGTTAATTTACATTTCCTTTATACTTAAAATGTGTCTGTTTTATATAGATATATATATATATATATATAGAAATCTCTCTCTCTCCCTCTCTTGTTTCCCTCTTATTAGTACACTCATTTCGAAAATACAATCAATTATTAACGAGGCAAAGAAAACCTAGCACAGGGAAACCTATTTGGTTAAAGTTGAGATTTCACCATTGGCTTCACCAATATAAGCCTTTTCACACATATTGACAAATAAACCGGTTTCAACAACACCAATCATAGCTTTAATCTTTGAATTCAAAGATTCAACTTGATCAACTTCGATTTCATCAAAATCACAATCAATGATAAAATTTCCATTATCTGTAACAACAGGACCTGCTTTAGCAGAACCAGCATCTCTTACTTTTGCCTTACCACCTAAAGCAGTTAATTCTCTCAAGATTTTATTATACGCATTTGGAACAACTTCAATTGGAACACCCTTTTTCCATGAATGACCTAAATTCTTTGGAGATTTCTTACGATAATCGGCAACTACTATGAATTTCTTCGATGAATCAGCGACTAATTTCTCTTGTAAAAGACATGCACCTCCACCTTTAATACAGTTCAAAGAAGTATCTATTTCATCAGCTCCATCAAATGCAATATCAAGTTCACTGATCTCTTCCAATGCACCTAAATTTAAACCATTATCAATGATCAATTGTTTTGATTGGAAACCAGTTGGAATACATGTAAATTGTTTCTTATTTGGTAATTGGCCGATTCTTTCAGCAACGTAAACTACAGTCGATCCCGATCCAATACCTATGAATTTGTAACTTGAATCCATATTTTCATCAACTGCAGCATAAGCTGCAAGTTTTTTGGATTGTTCGACTAGTTGTTCTGGGGAAATTGACATTTTCTTCTTCCTTAGTGATGATGGTTTAGATGATGATGAATTTGAACGAATTTGACAATATATAAGATTCGAAACGGGTCTATTATAACTAATTAATTTAGTACCTCTACTAAGATACATCCAACCTTTCAAGAGGAAAAAAAAATGAATGGTATTGTATCGAATAATAGAAATGGTAATGAAATCATATTTCTGAAAAAGTGTTTAGTCTATCTGCAACAGGCGAAAATCAGAGGGGAAAGGGGAAAAAAGAGGTTACGAGCCGCAATCTAATTACTCTATGGGGTGTGCACGTGACTAGTGGAATACGGTTAAGATACTCGATTGGGAATCTTTAGAATACTATATTATCTGTTTTATTTACGTACCTGGTGGTCTCTCTATATCTCTAGTTATTATTATATCTTGGATAATGATTTTTTCTTCAAATCCGTCTTGAATAGATATGTATCTGTAATCAGGTAAGACTTGTCGATCAGGTCTATGAATAAACTGGTCTCTACCACCCCAATCATATTTATCAATTTATCGTTCAATTCTTTCAAAGATGATGGTGATAGACCACATTCTAGATCTAGAATGTAGTTTTGATTCATTGTCCGTACTGGATTTGAATCGAGTAATCTTAACCTTGAATCAATTTTATGAATATTCCATAATTGGGATTGTAATCTCTTGTAAACTGGGGGTAAAACCTCGATGGAAACCGAGGAAACATCATCATCAAATTGATTCCATTCTTCAAATTCTTCAAATTCATCATCATCACGATTGTTATCATCTTGATCCTGAGATATCACAACTACTTCTTTACATCCGTCGATTACAATCTTCTTATTCAAGAAATCTATACCATGGAATGTCAATCTTGGTGATAAATCAAACTCATTCAAATCACAACTTGGCAATTCATGGAAAATTAAATCTAAGCAAAATAAATCGTAATCTATAGGCAGACTATGATTATTGATCAATTGTTTAGTATATGAATTAAATGGTATAAATCTTATACCCTGTGGGAAAAATCGAAAGTTGATAATCAATCGATCTATGAATTTATAACTTAATTTACTGTTATTCGATAGATATAGGCCTATTTTGATTGTATTCGATTTGATATTTTCAAAAAGTATGGTGTCTATATGATTTGATTTTTGTACAGTTATAGTAGTTTCCAAAGACATGTTGTTGGGTTGATTCGTCCATATATTTAATATGTTTTCATATTGAGATGAAACCTTACTGAGTATTAGCATAATCCTATAATTATATATTTATACCCTTTGGTAATATAGACTATGGGGTACATATAGGCTATATGAACGACTTCTTTCTCACCTACAACAACAGGACGCGCGCGTGTTGTACGTGTCTAAATATCTCTATCACGTGGCATTTCAAGAGGGCTGCCAACGAATTCACGTGATGCAGCTACACACCTCGAACCTCGATTTTGCACCATAATTTATAATTTGCAACTCACATCTCGAAACAACTTACCCGCCCTTAATCCCACCCCCAAAAGAGGTCGCGCACAAGCTGGGTTTCCCTGCCACAATTAACTATGGGATTATATAATCTTTCTATAAATTTTTCATAGTAAATTTCTCTCTCCACTGTGCTCCCAATCTTTCATCCAACGAAACGCTAACTAGTTCATACAAATTTTTTTTACCTTTTTTCACCTTTGGTTTTATTAGTATTTGATATTCCTTTGAAATTTTTCCTTTTATATTAACTCAAGTTCCATATATATATAACTTAAATATTTACCAAAATGGCTTCCAAAGTTTTATCTACTTCCCCAACTGAATTAGAATTACAAGTTGGTCAATCTTTGATCGATTTAGAAACCAACTCTCCAGATTTAAAGGCTGACTTAAGACCTTTACAATTTAAGTCAATCAAGGAGATTGAAGTTTCGGGTAACAAGAAGGCTATTGTCATCTTTGTCCCAGTACCATTATTAGGTAACTTCCACAAAGTCCAAATCAGATTAACCAGAGAATTAGAAAAGAAATTCCCAGATAAGCATGTTATCTTCTTAGCTGAAAGAAGAATCTTACCAAAGCCAGCTAGAAAATCCAGAAAGGAACAAAAGAGACCAAGATCAAGAACTTTAACCTCTGTTCATGACAAGATCTTAGAAGATTTAGTCTTCCCAACTGAAATCATTGGTAAACGTGTTAGATACTTAGCCGATGGTGGTAAAATCGCTAAGGTTTTATTAGATTCCAAAGATTCTACTAACATTGATTATAAATTAGATTCATTCAAATCTGTCTACCAAAAATTAACTGGTAAACAAGTTGTCTTTGAAATCCCAAATGAAAACTAAATTAATTCAATTTTAAATTAGTCTTTAATTTAAGAAATCAAAACCCACAAAAACCAAACAAATAACCCAAGAACAAACCTAGCTTATTTATATTTATATATATATCTATCTATATTTATTATTAGGGGATGATATTCGATGTGTCATATAATTTAATTTGTATAATTTATATATATCTCTATTAATTAAATTACATAAATAATCTTTAATCCAAAATTTTAAAATATAATCTGAGTACCTGTAATATATATATTATTAATTGGATGATTTTTTACTCAACTTACTAGTCATCAAAGATACAATATAGATAAAGTGGGTATATTTTTGTCATATATACATAAGATATACATATATATTTAGTTAATCATTACATTGCGATTGTATCATCATCATCATCGTCGTCATTATTATTATTATTATTATTATCATTATTATCATTATCATTATTGTTATGATATATTTGTTTTATTTCATGTTTGTTTTTGTTTTATTTGAAATTCGTTAGTTTCAAGAATTTCCACCTATAATGTAGTTCTCTGCAATGATTATATTCATTCATAGTTCAAATCCCTTGCCCTATTGACAAAATCCCCATATCCTATACTTGTTCCATATGATAATTTGCCTCGTTGATTGTTAAAAGTATTAGCACCACTCGGGTTTAAACGCGTACTTTTAATCTTCTTGGTATTATTATTATTAGTAGTAGTATTGTTATTATTCAACTGTTTCAACTCATCGTAAATCTCTTCGTCGTCTTCATCTTCATCGTCTGTGAAATACAGATTCTGCCTCTCGAGAATAGGACTCTTGGCAGTATTGATTATAATATCATGTTTAATATCACTTCTTCGTATCCTCTGTGGTGGGATATTCATAGATGTGATTTCATTTCTTGTCTCTGATAAAGCTTCAGAAGGTTCACCAATGGCCAGATTTGTAATCCTATCATTCTTGTGATCCATATCTTCATTTTCCCCAGTTTCACTATTATTAGAAGATCCAACAAGTTTCTTTACTAGTAAAGACAACAGACCCAATATGACAACAGTATTGAAAAGAAAACTAATACTCGAGCCAGAACTGGAAGCCCCATAATCTCTTTGATAACCTGGACTTGATCTACTACTAGAACCACTAGAAAATCCAATCATTGACAGTAGGTACAACCCAATGAAAGCAATAACAACGGAGGGAATATGAACTTTGATGGTATTATTTTCAGATCCAACTATATCGATAAACAAATCCAAATTCCAAAAACTCTTCATCAAATTGAAGCAGTAATTGGCAAATAAGATACAAACATTGATAAAATCGATTCCTATTTGCCAAAGTGATCTTTCATTAACACCATCCTTCAATGATGGTGATGATGTTGAAATCGTGGGGAATTTCGATTTATTAGGACTGATTATAACTCTACCTTTATTTGAGATCAATGGTTGATCTAAAGGATGAACATTCCTTGAAGGTTTTATCTCAAATGCAACGTCTTTGATAGAATTTGGATTCGTGTTATTGGTTCCTCCATTTTGATTTTGATATTGATTCAATTTATTTTGACCAGCATTGATTAACTGGTCTAATAAACTGAGTCCATTTCTTTCTTGTTCATGGTGTGTCTTGAATCTATTCTTACCATTTATCGCATGGCTGTTATTGGTACCTGCACTTGAATTGCTCCCATTTGTACCTGCTGATGATGATGATTCATTCGAATTTACCCTTTTCAATAAGAATCGACGTTGTGGTTCTGGTGTCCCACTATTATTACTGTTATTAGAAGCTATCGTGGCATTCGACTTTGATCTCAGCCTGGTGAATATGTTTTTCCTCGTTGGTGAATGCTGCCTTTCTACAGCTTCGCTCATATCGTTGTACTATCACTAGTTAAAGCGGTGGTGGATATAAATCTGTGTATGAATAAGTATATATATATATATATATATATATATATAGCAGACTTTTCCTTTCAGTAGAACAGGTAGACAAAAAAGATATAATATAACTACAAGAGATGCAGTGAAACAGAAACTAGCAAATGGTACCTGAGTTTCAGTTGTAGCCTAGTTAGACACTTGGTTAGCTAGGTGGTGGTAATGTGTTTACAAGATGACTTCAAGCCTCTAGTTGTCTCTGAAAAGGGTAAATGTGGTACATCACAACCCATTTCCCTATCGGGTAAACGATAAACAGAAGAATATGTACCTCATTCCCCCTTTTCCTTCCTCCCGACGCGTCGCCTAGAATCTTTTTGTCGGCTGCCTAAAATTTCAGAATTTCAGAAATCACTCAGATCAAAATTCAAAATTCATTCATTCTCACCGATCTGAAAAAAAAAATGTTCCAAATCGGCTACAGCAAATTTAAAGTTCCTTCATTTCTATATAGTAAACTTACGATTGCGGTTTGAAAATGAAAAGGCTTTTGTATGATTAGAATCTAATCAATTGTGTTTGTTTTGAATTAATCAAAGTTATTTTATTTGTTTGTTTATAACAATATAATTTATATATAAGTATATAAAAGACTTAGTTAAATAAAGGATAATAATATTATATATATGATGATTAGGTTGAAAGGAATTGATTATAAAAAATAATAACTAAAAAAAGATAGAATTTTTTTTTTAATAACTACTATTTATAAGCTTAGAATTTCTTACCAAACATGATCAATTGTAATTGATCATACATGGAGATAACACCAGCACCAGCAACACCTCTTAAGATGTTAGCACCACAACCCTTGAATAATGATTTAACACCTTCAGCAGCGACAATCTTTCTGAAAGCATCGAAAGCACCGTTATATTTGACGGCTTGACCGGAGGTCATCATCATTCTTCTTCTAACGGTATCTAATGGGTAAGAAGCGGTAGAAGCACCAGTGGTAACAGTCCAACCTAAAGCAAAAGCGGCTAAGAAAGAACCTTCTAATGGACCAACTAAGACGACAGGCTTTAAAGAATCGAATAAACCGAAGTATAAACCTCTGTAAACAACAATACCAACAACAGATGGTAAGAAACCTCTGTATAAACCGGCAATACCATCAGAAGCAATGGTCTTCTTGTAAACATCGAATAAACCATTGAATTGTCTTTCACCGTTACCCTTGGAAGCCTTAGCATCGTTAGCTAATCTAGTTCTGGCGTAATCTAATGAGTAGACAAATAATAAGGAAGTGGCACCAGCCATACCACCAGAAGCTAAGTTACCGGAAAACCATAACCAGTAGCTGTCATCTTTCTTGAAACCAAACATCTTCTTGAATTTATCTTTGAAAGCGAAATTTAAGGCTTGGGTTGGGAAGTATCTGATAACATTAGCAGTGTTACCTCTCCAGAAAGCAGCAACACCTTCTTCAGCAGCAGTTCTCTTGAAACATTCGACAATACCATCGTATTTCTTGGCTAATCTACCTTGTTTCAACATTTCATCTTGATTTTGAATTAATAATTTAACTCTTTCAATTGGAGCAGCGGCAGTTTTAGAAACGGCGGCGGAAACACCACCCATCATGAAATCGACGAAGAAAGAAGATTTTTGTTCACTCATTTTAGACAATTAATGATTGATTGAATATATAAACTATGAAGAATATTATATGATCAGAGAAGAAAGAAAAAAAAGAAGAAAAAGGGAAAAAAAGAGAAGTAATTGCAGTTATAAATTGGTGAAAGAATTTTGAAAAGGAGGGAAAGGGATTCGTTTTAAATTGGTTGAAAAGTGAACGAACACGCTTGGGATTTTTTTCCAATGCAAACGCTCAAGTTTCGAGCAACGTCTGCGCTGTTATTGGTCAGTGGGGGACGGAAACGGGCCGCGCGCACACCGGTTTGCTGGAGGAGTCTCTCGGGTCGGTCTAGTGGGTGGGTGTGTGTGTGTGTGGGTGGGTGTGGGTGGGTGTGGGTATGTTTTGGTTGAATGGGGGCAGTGGTTAGGTGAAGGGATATGTATCAGTGTAGCGCAGTATGTTTTCTATCCATTCAAGACGATAAATTAATAGAGTTACAAGGGCTTGAATGAACGTAAATCTGCACGCCCACCATCCCATCACCTACCCACTTTATAGGGGAAAAAGAAAAGAAGCGAGTAATGTAGCTTTTCCGATCCATCCCAGGAGAGAATTTAAAAGATATATATATATATATATATATATATATACATCGATGAAGTGTAAGTAGTACTTATTGTATTCAATTCAAACCTGGATTTATACCGTACGTGTATACCGTTATATTGTCCCTGATCCACACGTATATTTCTCATGTAGAATCAGTTATACATACAACCGAATCGTTCACCAACCCAACCCACCTTAGATGAAATATCGGCGCGTTAATATTTTTAGAGAGCTAAAAAAAAATCACAATCGACGGAAACAAAAAAACCGGAAACTGGCTTTACTTCTTTAACAAAAGTGTCTTGAGATAGTTAGTTACTTAGTTTAAGAGTCGTTTGTTCGAATACAAAAAAAAAATGTATGTGCATTTGTGTGTGTGTGCACATATGAGATCAAACAATTTTCAATTCTGTCTCACTGATAGTCCATTCAAGATACCGATCTCGTATTTGTGAGGATCATATTTACTCTTGCGCTTATCGGTAAATCCATAAATGCATCTGTATTTTACTCAAGATGGGGTGTAATACATATATATACCTAGACTTATTGAAGTATGTCGGACTGTGTGATTCATACTAGTAAAATACTCGTGATATTCGGGAGTGTTTGGGTGTTTGTGTGTTTTTAGCTATTACAATTGACACTTTTAAAACAAGTTCCTTAATGTTATCCCGGGGTTTATAGGATACAATCTTTTTTTCCGCTCGATGCCTCTCTCGGTTTTCAGTGTTTTTCTGGGTTTTTGGTTTCACTTTTGTCACATTTGCAATTGTTGTGAAATTTGTCAGAGGAATTTTCCCCTTTCTTTTACGAATTTCTTGCTGTGTGATGTAACTCTAGGCTGGACTCTTCGGTCTTGTAGCATTTACACATCTGTGAATAGATTATGCGTCTGGAGTGTACTTTATATACGTTGCTTAAATTCTATGATATATATATATATATATTTGTCAATGGGTGGAATAAATAAGTCAATTTTCCTGTTGATATAATTTTAGATTTTAGTTTAATAAAAGAAATTATTTGTTTATATTGTTATTAGTATAAAAACTAAAGTAAAAGGATTAATTAGATAAAAAATATTATATATTCCAATCAATCAATTAAATTATTTAATAACCAAGAGTTGATAATTGTTTTGAGGCTTCAGTTTCAGCAACGGATGATTTAGCAGCGTTGATTTTTTTAGTTAAAGCACTCTTCTTAGCATAGTATTCAGCAGATTTAACCTTACGTTTTTCTTCTAAAGTATCAACAATAGATTCGTATTTCCAACCGACAGATGATGATAATTTACCTAAAGTGGTGTATTTTCTACCTGGCTTTAATCTTAAAACTCTTAAAGCTTGAGGAACAACAACTCTCTTCTTTTTGTCATATGGTGGTGGGATACCTTCAAAGACCTTTAATCTTTCCATAGCAGCCTTACCTCTAGCGGTTTTATGAGACATCATACCTCTAATAGCCTTGTATAAGATTCTTGATGGGGCTCTGAAATGGAATGGACCTCTTCTGGTGTTAAATCTAGTACGTTTTCTTAAGTAGTCATGGTACTTTAACTTGTTTCTGAAAAATTCACCGGAGATGTTTAAGGCTTCACAACGGACAACGACGACCTTTTGACCGTTCATTAATTCCTTAGCAACAAGAGATGCTAATCTACCTAATAAATGACCCTTACCTGTATTAAAATAAAAAAAGTTAGTAAATCTTATTAATGATATAAAAACACCTTGATTCAATCTATATTCCATCTTTTATTGATTGTTTGTTATCCTTCAATGTAAAGTTAATCATCATATAGCATTCATATTCCGTTTACTGTAAATTTATGATCATTTCAAACTGAAGAAGAAGAAGAAAAAAAAAATCTATCCTCTGCATAGAAATGAAATCATACAACCAACAGATCTAGAATGCAGAAGAATCTTGAAAGATCCATCAGTATAATTATAGTAAACTATTCATGACTCCTATTTGATTGATTGTATTCTCTATTCTACACTTCTTATTACTACTATCATGTATAATTTGTCGTTTTTTTTCTTCATATTGGATCTTTAATAATTCAATAAAGGAATATTAAAACATGTTTTAGTAGTGACAAAACAATCAGATCTTTCGTAATTAGATGAACTCCTTACAAATTGTAAATGAAGTGGAAATATTGATCGTAGCTCATTTGATGGAATTAAGTGGTATCATTCAAATATTTTTCAAACATTGAAGATAATGAAAATTTATACATTGGATAAAAATCGATATAAGAATGGTAATAATGATTGGATTTGTAATTCAAATTAGGATAACATACCGTCAATGACAACAACTGGTTCAAAAGAAGACATCTTTATAATTATAT
Organism: Wenyingozyma nitratophila; assembly: GCA_030567875.1. Lineage (NCBI taxonomy): Eukaryota > Fungi > Ascomycota > Pichiomycetes > Pichiales > Pichiaceae > Wenyingozyma > Wenyingozyma nitratophila. The sequence goes on from JAJLSW010000005.1 coordinate 141,390, forward strand.
TATCAATTTATGAGTTGTTTTATAAATACAAATAAAAGTAAGATTGAAAGTAATAGTGATAATATATAAATTCAATATATTTAATGGTATGAAAGAAAATTTTTGTTAGCGCTGAGAGAGATGGAGAGTGCTGACGATATTCCAGTAGGAAAACCAATTGATCGAGGTGTGGGGTGTCCCCCTCTCCCTTGCGAAGAAAAGAGAGCGAGGCCGACGAGTGAGTGGGGCGGCGCGCTTAACTATGAGCACCGGCTGCCATCTTTCAAACTGCTCGCTATTTGCACATTCACTTTCACAGTCACAGTCTCAAACACTGCACTACACGAGACACCACTTCCACGTGGGTCGATCGGCTCTTTAGAGGAGTAGGTAGGTCTATCGACGCTCGGATCTAGATGCTTATCTCCAGATATTCCTCATTTGTCACTGGTTCTTCCATACAACTTATCATATTCTTATTGACGATTTGCGTCTTAATGAAGTTATCACCATTGAGTTGCATTATTCTTAATTCATAATCATACAGATTCGAAATAAATTTCTCAATCTTGGTAGAGTTGAACCTCTTACTGTTTAGCTCTCTTTCATATAGTAGAACACCATTATTTCTTGTATTTGTATTTGCATTTGCATTTGCATTTGCATTTGTATCTATATTCTTACGTGTTGTACGTGCAAATTTTCGAAGCATGACGAGAATCTTGGAGATTAAACTGTTTGCTGTTGTGTTTGGTTATACGTTAGTAAAATTAAGAGAAAGCAGTACTTTTGAAACAGTATCAAAAACAAAAAAAGATAAACATACCATGAGTGTAATTCATGAAAAACTCGATATTAAACATCTCGCATAAATCTTCTACGATGATAATTGAATCACCTTTGATTCCATCATTTTCATCGTTGATTCCATCCAACTTGCCATGAATAGCCTCTAGATCTGAACATTCAATTATATCAATCTTAGTCATCACCTCGTTCAATTTCAATTCATATGCTTTCTCATCTCTTGTACCGCTTTGATCTTGACGAACATAGATCTCATCGAATAAGACCAAAAATGTACCGATGTCAAATTTAGAAGTGGTCAATATGAACATATACTTTGCTTGAACATTTTCGTTGCTCCCCTTGTCGATGACATTTCCTGGTTGCAACTCCCTTTCAATAATATATCTATAAGTCAACTAATCAAGTTTTCCCATTATTGTAAATAAGTTAGTATCTTAATCCATTAAAACTTCTAGTGGTAGGCACACACACGAAAACGAATAGCAAACTTACATTCAATGGACTAATCAAACAACTGTCTGTGTTCCGCGTATTGGCTTCAATTGCATTATCAGGTATAATATTATTACTATTGTGATGTTCCCTAATCATCGTCATATGGATCAATGAATTTTGCAATAAACTCTCGAGTTTCAATTTGATCTTTGTATTTGTCTTAATTCCAGTGCTTGTCATATCCATATCATTCTTATTCTTATTGTGGCTCTATAGTATCCCTTATATATTTATAAGTGGATAAACATACATTTCTATATGGTAATGTTACCTTAATAGCTATTTCAATATAAATATATATGTATATATATATTTATATATGAATCGCGTCTCTTTGGCAATTATTCGAAGAAATCGACCTCTCGTCTCGCGTCTACCACAATCTGGGGTATTAAATTTTTATTATATTATATCCATAAACGTCTCTTTTACATGTATTATAAAACTATACGATTATACAGCAACCACTGGAAGATGATTCTTGGTTACCTGCTATACTTGTGCTATTATTTTGATTCCTTCTAGTGTCATTATTACCATTTAAATTCGTATCTCTTACGTCATCGGTAATATCATCACTTGGGGTTGATTCATTATTATTACTGTTGATTAATTTTTTGGTATTGTTATTGTTACTGTTATTGTTGGCGGTGGGGGTGGTATTATTGATGTTGTTATGCTCCGATGTAGGTACGTTGTCGATATGTTTTGGAGATGCACCTGAATTGGCTAATGAGAGTTCTTCATCCTCTTCTATATCATCTTTCGAATCACTTGCATCTCGTACAAAATTCGAGCTTGTATTATTATTACTGCTGTTGTTGTTGTTGTTGTTGCTATTACTCGTTGAGTCGATTGATTGAATATTTGGAATAGAGATAAAAGCAGGAACAGGAGCATTTGAAGATGAACCTCTTCTATTGTTTGGAATAGTAGTTAAATTCATAGCTTGATTGACACCGGGTATAAGTTTTGTATTAGTACCACTACTATTACTTCTCCTTCTTGAACCACCAATTTTGAAATTGAAACCTTTTTTTTCACTATTTGAATTACTGTATTGATGATCCAATAAATCCAGAGGTCTAATAATAAGATGGAAAATGGGAGATAGGTCAAGATTTAAAGATGACAAATAACCATTAGGGTTCAATCTACTACCTAAATATAACAACTGCAATTGTTCAACCTGTTCAGGTTTATCATTTGATCTATCTAATGTTTCATAATTATGTTGTTCATTACCATTGAGTAAACTATCCCAATTATCAAATAAAAATTGTCTTAAATCACCAATTCTAAAATCTTTCAAATCACCTTGGAATTTTAAAAAATCTTCTTTTAATTTAAATTCGATTTTATTACCGTTGAGCAGCAACAAACTGATTTCTTTATCTATAAATGAATATGACATGATGAATGATACGATGGATCTAAAACCTGGTATGAGATATATGTATATATATGTGCAAATATGAGTCTTATGTGAAATAGTGATTAACGGTAATAAATAAAAAATATACCGAAAACACTTCGCTTATCTCTCTTTCTTATCTGAAATCAATCTGAATCTTTACAAAACAAAAACTCTGAGAACTTTTTGAAGGTAAAAAAAAAATGACGAATACAAGACCCACTAACACAATACACTGAGTTCAAAAAAATCAAATGTATAGAGGGATATGTATGTGTAATTCTATTTGTCAATACGATAATAGATTATAATTGGTATTTTCGTTTATTCATCACAAGAAAAAGGTGTCAAATGACAAAAGAGAGAAAAAAAGAAGGAAGGCTTGCTCTAATCCATTTATCGATTTGCTCTCGTCCCTTTTTCTGCTTCTTGCCGCGGCACGACTATTTGAGATACAACATAACATGGCATAACATAAACAGTTTATTCTTACTACATTGTATTATTCTGTACCTGACTCTTTTACTTAGTTTAGTTTTGGTTTTTGCTTTTGTCGATTAGGGTTTTTTGAAAAATAGACGAGCCACTAATAGTAAATGCAGATTAATATTGATAATTTATATTAGAGAAAAATTAAACACAACAACACACACGGTGAATTGGGCCAAGTAAAACAAAATAACAAAAAAAGCACAGAAAAATAAATTATAAATTAAGTCTATTTAAAATCTCAGATGCCAATGATTTATATAACCAAGTATTACCACTCAATTTCTTGAATTGAATACCATAAATACCAATCAGAGGAACTTTAACGATATGAATTTCGAACTTCAATGGATTTTTAGAAACATAACTATGAACCTTTTTAACATTTGGTAAAGGTGATGATAATGATGAAATTCCTAATCCATTATTGTCAAATTGTTGACTTGTGAAATTAGGTGATTTGATTGGTTTGTTTTGTTGTTCAACTCTACTAGAGATCAATATATCGGAATCATTTTCATGAACATGGAATGAATTCATAGATTCACTACTCTCCAATTGTTCATTGTCTTCTCTATTTCTAGACGAAATTATATCCAATTCATCATCAATACCTAATGAACCACGACGAATATAATTTGCAGGTGCGGGAGTAGTTGGCATATTGATTTGTTCTGTATTCGATCCAACACTTGTTGATATGGATAATTTATCCTGTTTCTTTCTATATCCCAATAATCCATTACCAATTGAAAACTTTCTTCTATGACCTTGAGATTGTGTCTTTGAAGGTGTTGAAGTATTGGAAAATTGTGAAGTGGCTCTTTCCGCGGGGGAACCTTGGAATTGAAGTTCTTCCATCCTATTTGAATTAGAGCTAGAAGAATTTGAAGATAATGAAGTTCTCTTTGTAGTTTGTTGAGATAATTGATCTGTTGTAGTAGGGGTATTTCTATCTACACTCTCTTGGTTGTTATAAGCAGTAGTAGTATTGCCATCCGTGGTAGATTGATTAATATTATTATTAGTCTCTGAAACATTATCAACGACTAAAGTTTCCGCCTTTGACTCAGTCTCATCGATCAATTTACCCAAATCTTGAGTATCTGTATTATCTGTAACACCAGATTCTTCCTTATTACTAGAATTATTGTTGTCTGAAGTTGTAGAAACAGTTGGATAACTCATACATACAAACCCTCCTTTAACCTCGGTGAATTTGACACCCAATTTAGGTAACAACGTGATTATATCGTATCTAATAATTGGTAAAGGCTTAGTAGAAGTAGTTTGTACAGAGAAGAATCCCTTCAAAAACAATGTTCTTGGATATTCAATAGATGGCATTGTACCAGGTGGTGCATTTTCAAATTGAGACATGATTTCATCATTTGTCAACCTTTGAACAACGACATTTGAATTTTGGTGACCAGAGTTCGATGATCTATTATAGTCGGATGAATCAAATGTTGCGTTTTCAATATCAACATCATCAAAGAATCCATCATCTGGATGATACAAATTGGATGGAACAGGTGGTAATTTATTCTTCTTGATGTCATTCTCCATCAGAGAACCAAGATTCAACGATTGTTTTCTTGTATGACCAACAGATTTAGCTCTAGCAGATGGATGTAACTTCTTATTAGAATCAACAGCGCTTTGTAATGACGTTTGTGCTTGTTGTTGTTGATGTTGCTGTTGTAATTGCTGTTGCTGCTGCTGTTGTTGTTGTTGTTGTTGTTGATTAGTTTGTTGTTGACGTTTGTACTCTTGCAATTGAGTTTGGGGTACAGGAGGATATTCATCGTTATTTGAATCCGAATTGAAAGTGGAAGCAGTATAAGCCGAAGCAGCACGATGATGACGAGGACCATTTTGGTTCTTCGTCCTTTGTTGTTGTTGAAGATGTTCTTGTTGGATTTGTTGAATCTGTTGCTTTGATGTAAGTGGTAAAGGAGGCAATTCAAGTTGTTGTTTTTCCTTTGATGTTATCTTCATACTTCCAACTCTACGTACCAAGTGGTCTGTTTGATTAGATCTATTATTATTTCCACGTAATCTATCAATTTGAAGTATATTAGAATCACTTTCATCGACAATCAAAACATTACTATCCGTTTGTACAGGAGGCAATGACTCTGGTTGAGGCGATCCACTACCAGTAGACTCAGTCTTGTTAGAAGATTTCTTGGAACTAAATCTTCTGAACAAATTAAAGCCTTGTTGGTTGTGAGATGTTGAAGAAGATTGTTGCTGCTGCTGCTGCTGCTGCTGTTGTTGTGGATCCATCGTATATTCATCCGTTTCTAACATACCAGTTTGAGTCGCACGTAGTCTAGGACTTGTCACTGCTGGCGTTTGATCAATATTATCGTTGAGATTAGTGGCAGCAATGGCGTTTGATTGTTGATGAGGTGATTTATATGCAGCTTGAGGAAATGTCAATACTGGTGGAACGGGAGTCAATGGTGATTGATCTCTATGAATGTATTCGCTTGGTACAGGTTGTGTGACATTTCTTTGTGGAGGAGCTGTATACTTAGGTTGTTGCTGTTGTTGTTGTTGTTGAGCAGATTCAGATTGTGGTTGTTGCTGTTGCTGTTGCTCTTGTAATTGTCTTGCTCTTGCTCTCTTTGATTCTTCTTTCAATTTATTTCTCTTTTGCATTTCATCAACTAAATAATAGATAGAAATCAATGGGTGATAAGCAGTTGTTGGATCTGGAATTGTTTCATCATAACCGGAATGAGTTGAAGAAGAAGGGAAGAGAAAATGACTATTTTCATTTCTATTAGTTGGAGATCCCATATTATGTAACTTGTACCAGTTCTTGGTTGCTGATTGATAAGCAGATGAGTTTATGATGTTTGTCAATTCATTGGTCAGTTGTTCTTCATTATGACTCAATTCGAAATCAACAATAGTCTTGAGAACTTCGGGATTCAAAGGTAATTGTAGAGGAACTCTATAAGGTAAATGATTAGATGGAGGAGCTTCAAATCCCTTTGTCATCCAAGGATGATTCATAACTTCTTTCAATTTGGCTCTTCTAGATGGATCAACTACAAGCATTCTTGATAACAACGAAACACAGTCTTTTGATATAGTATTTGGGTATTCAACGTTACCTCTTTTAATCTTTTCATGTAATGCACTAACACTTTGATCGTCAAATGGTACTTTACCACAGACCAATACGTATAATACAACACCAAAGGACCAAACATCTACTTCTGGTCCAATGTATGGATGAGCACTTAGTAATTCAGGAGCGGCAAAGTATAATGAGCCACAATAAGTACTCAATAAATTTCTTTTATCAAACAAGTTTGATAGACCAAAATCAATTATTTTGATTTCACCTTGATTGCTAATCATGATATTTTCAATCTTTAAATCTCTATGAACAATGTTGTTTGAATGACAATAGTCTAAAGCAGATGCGATACCTCTACAAAACTTTCTTGCATTTTTCTCCTTTAACGATCCATGGGCTACGATATAATCTAACATTTGACCACCAGAAACATATTCAAATAGCATATAATAATGATTTGACATTGAAAACATTTCATACAGTCTACAGATCGAAGGATGATAAAGGATTCTACCCAATGCGCCTTCTCTTATAGTTCTATTATCCTTGCCAACTTCCTTTTCATATTCCTTCTTACGCTTGGCAATTTCATTTTGATCACTGGTAGGCGCATCATTTATATGTTGTCTTTGCCAAACCCTTGCAGCCCTTGGGACCACTTTTACAGCACAATATTCATTGGTTATTCTATGTCTTGCCAGTTTCACTTTACCCATTGAACCAGCACCGATTGTCTTTGCAAACTCCCAATCACCAATGTATTTTCTGTGAAACTGTTGAAACTCCTTTGGATTTTGTGATGTTTGTGGTTGTTGTTTCTGCTGCTGCTGCTGCTGCTGCTGCTGTTGTTGTTGTTGTTGTTGTCTTGGAGGTGTTTGTGGATGAGGCTGTTGCTGCTGCTGGGGCTGCTGAGGCTGTTGTTGTATTCTTCTAGCATCTGAATTGGATCTACTTAAGTTCTGTTGTTTGTTTATGCTTGGTGTAGGTGTATGGTTATTATATGAAGGAGCGTAGTTTGAAGTAGTCCTTTTGCTGTTTGATGACGATGGAGTTCTAAGGTCTAACCCAGGTAATAATACATTGGCATCACCCTGATGTTGATCATGTTGATTACGCGGAATAGAATTCGAATGTGTACGATTTTGACTATTGCTATGACTATGACCATAATTTTGAGCATTACTTTTTTGTAATTGTGATTGATAATCTGGATGAACAACGTAATCATCAGTCATCAATACCATTGAATTGTTAACCGATGAATTGTTTGAATTTGAAGCATGTCTTAACATTCTTGGGGTTGCAGGAACGGCATTGGAGTTATTAATAGAATTGGACCTTGATAAATTATCATCCTTCCCTCTTCTTACCTTTGGTAATATCTGAGTGTTACCTTGTTGTTGATTCTGCTGATTAGGGTCCGAACTTGTTCTGAATGGATTACTTGAACTTGTAGAACTACCGGTATTGCTACCGTATTTCATATTGGTCACTGGAGATCCTTGATTACTAGACATGTTTTGATTGAGTAGTAATCTATTGCAGACGGAAAAAAGTAAGCCAGTTTATTGATCAATTGATCGTTCAGTTCAATTGATTGATGGATTGATTGATAGATTGATAGATTGAATGAATTTGGGGATCTCTTCAACGATGATGTATGATAAGGGCAACGAGAACTTTTGAATTAAGTCACTATAGTAAACAGCAACTAATGACAATAGATTAAGATCGACAATTGATAAAGTTGAGGAGAATGAATAAACTGTGTGGAATCAAAAGTTAATCTTAATCAGACTTATAACACCAGACGAAACTAAGAAAAAAAAATGAGGCAAAGGCTTGTTTGATTATAATTCTATTATCTTTTAGTTGATTGCCTAAGCCTATATATATCAATCGATGGCTAAGTAATTGAGCTAAAGTGTGAATCGATGTATTAAAAGGGGGGAAACAGACACAATCACAATGTATCAACGATTGTAAAACCCTATATGCAATATATCAATAAGTATATAAATCTAATCTATATATCTATGTATAACAACATGTGAGATTGGGCGAGTGAGTAAAATGTATCGCCAAATGCATCAAGCGCTGTATAAATTTCCTGGACCAAAAACAATTTGCGAGTGGATGGCGGACTAAGATCAGGATCAGGATCAGGATCGAGCATTGCTTTGGTTTGATTTGGTTTGGTTTGTTCAATTGATGTATTACTAAGCCCCCAGTTGTTGTGTGTATATGATGGTGTGTGATTATGAACACTTGTATATACATTGATTCATCCAGGTGAATACATGACGAATATACCGATATTTACTGAGTAATCAATCATAAAATTAGTAAATTTGAGAATTGAGAATGAAGTCATAGGTGATTAATTTAGTTACTTTCAAAAGATTATCGGGGATTCTTATATACGTAGATGTATATATACAGTATGTAAAAGGCTAAAAGACTAAAGTATCACTCGTCCGAGTCATATTTAAACTTCGTTGACTCTATATCCTTAGCTTATCAGTACACTATCTCAACTTGGATTGACAAGATATTTTACAGATGTATTATTCGATGTATTGTATGTGGTTTCATTAAGTTAAGCTATTTATAAGAGTTATTTAAAAAAGATAAGAAACAAATAAAAAGAGGGTGTAAAAAGGTATCGTATCGACTAAAGACAAGACAATAAAAAAAGAATGTATATCATAAAAACAAAACTAAAGAGTGTGTTTTTTTTTTCTTTTATCGTAGTTTTCTAGTTTTTTTTGTGTGTTTGTGGGTAGTGATTTTTATTTTTTTTGGATTGTGTAGTTGTGATTTGAGTGTGATCTATTGCGTAATAAAAAAAGATTGGGAGGGGAAAAAGAATATCCCAATACCAATGTAAGCCAAAAGTATACGATTAATCATTGTAGTAGTATTCGATATTATCCTTGGCATATTCGGTAGCATCATTGACAATTTCTTCCAATTGATGTTTGTACCTCAAATGTCTAGTCAAAGCGTCTAATCTACCAAAAGTACCACCTTTACTTTTCAATTTACCTTGACCATTTTCCAACGAAGCTTCAGAGTTTCTATAATTGCTCTTAATAACAATTTCATTGACTGGATCTTGATTTTGTTTTCTTAATTCATCATCTTCGCAAAACATACAACGATAAGATGATCTCTTTGGAGAATGAATTTTTTCATGACGAATTAAATCATAAGATCTTGAAAAACTCTTGTTACATTTTTCACCCGTCTTGGGATTAACAACACTACAAACATGACTTATAGGATGTTCACCTCCACTCTTGATAGAAAGATTTTCTCTGTTAAATTCGATGAATTCTTTTTCTTCTTCGTTCAATTCATCAATGGATTTTTGAGATTTATGATGTTTGTGAATATCATTTGATCTTACTTGACGTAATTGTGGACTTTGTTGATGTTCATTTATGTGATTTTCATTACCTGCGTTGAAATTGTTAATGAAACTTGGTCTAATGGAATCCATTACACTTTCTCTTCTTTGATAAACAGGGGTATATATATCATCACTAGCGTCAGAATCAATGTCAACATCAAAATCATCATCCATTACAGAGTCGTTTGTGAGTTGAACGGGTTTTGGAGTGGTCAAAGAATAGATTGAGTAACTATTGTTGGAAACATCGTTGGTTAGAAAGGAGTTATCTTCTTGTTCTTCCTCTTCGGCATCATCACTACTGAAATCCTCAGGATCAATTTCCATATCATCATCCATTTGATGGTTGAAATCATAGTAATTGTTTTCTTCGTCTTCATCTCCATCTTCTTCGTCATCATCGTCATCTTCTTCTTCGTCATCATCATCAAACTCATCAAATTCATCGATATAAACATCGGCTGGTTTGAAGATATTTAATTCGTTAGATTGCGGAAGCGATTTTTCTATTTGAGCGGAGAGAAGTTGTTGTTGGTTAATTTCATTAGTGAAGTAGTTATTACCGAAATAATTATCTTGAGGTAATAAAAACACATTATCCATCTGATCAGCTTGCTGTATCGAAGGCTCTTGTTGTTGAATTTGATCTTCTGTTACTTTTGGAAGTAAGAAATCGGTAGGAGCAGCGGCTTCAAATTGAGACATATTGATATTATTATTATTTATACTACTGTTATTGCTATTCGATCTATCGTTATTAGCATAGATGTATTCATTCAAGTTGTATAAGTCGCTGTTACCACCAAAGCTAACATTAGCATAGAGGTTTGGATTAGCGAAATTGCTGTATATGTTTTCGGTTGAGGTCTGCTGCTGCTGCTGTTGTTGTTGTTGTTGTTGTTGCTGTTGTTGTTGATGATGTGTTAATTGCTGTGATTGCTGTTGAAAATCATTTGATGAGTCATCGGGTATTCTGAAGGACTCTTGAGACCCATTCAAGTTGATGAACTGAGCAACTTCGTTGTTCGACTGAGTTCTTGAGATAGGCATATAGTCTTCTTCGTTCAATTCCGAGTATTGGCGTTGTAAAGTAGAAGTCATTAAATTAGTTCTGGTTGTATCGGGTATGGGAAGTTTGGTTAATTTGTGTTGAAAAGCGTATGAAATTGTAAATAGCAATTTTAGGATGGCAAAATTAAATGAGGCTTATCTACGCGTGGTTGTAAATAAGGGAGTTAAGGGTATAAAAGAAGGGAGTAAAATTGTAAAAGAGATAAATAATAATAGTAAGTATAAAGAGTGAGTGTTAAAAGAAACAGAAAGTGTTATATTATTATATCGGAGGAAGATAGATAATAATGAAACAGAAAGAGGGATTAAAGAAGCTGTGATTATTAATAACAAATGGATCAGAAGGGAAAGCAGTGTATGTTTGTGTAATGACACACAAATGACACGGGAATTAAGCAGGACTTAAACCGTGGCTCAGCGATTACTCATTTTGAGATGACAGGTGGATCCTTCGAGAAGCTTTGCTTTGGTTTCTTTTTGGGCCACATTCTTCCGTGCACCACACCCGGTGGGTGTTGCTTGTGTGGCTTGTGTTCATGTGTGTAAGTGTGTGGCTAGTTTCTTCTATTACACTAGTCTTCAAGTGGCGCATGTGTATGAGTGTGTGCCTCTTTTTCCTTTTCTTTTTCTCTTTCTTTTCTCGCGGCTGTGGCGGTGCTTGAATTTAGTTGAACTATGATAATAAAGATTGTGCCAAGTGGGACAGTAGATTCCCCTTCGCTCCGCGAGGAAACGGTACGCGGAAAAATCATAGTGTTCGCGGTGAAAGTGGTATGAAACCGCGCAAATGCGAAAACATTTGGAGAAATGACAATCATCGCCGCGGTTCTTCATGATTATTAGGGATCCACATGCTCCAATAAATCCTCATCACCAATAATAGGGAAAGAGTCCGAACTGGAATGGTCTATGAACTCAAGTCCACTGACAGTTGTTTTCTTGTCGCCGTTGTCATCTCGTTTCCCATGCCCCCGTCCACTCTCAACTTACTCGCGACCACCAATTCAATTGGCTAAGCTCCGATTGCCCATCCCACCATCTAAGAGTCTCTATATTTAACTAGAGGCATCCGCGTAAAATACGGTATATCCATCATCTTTATTAATTTCCGCTCCTATTCAGAAGGTTTCCGCGTTTCCTTCACATTTGAAAGGATCGAGGTAGAGACTGGCACGTTAAAAAAGCGTGGAATATATTGATTTGATATTAATATCTTTGAATAAAAGTTCACTTATCCCACCTTTCAACAACCGTGTCAAAATTGCTCTCCATCCCATATACACAATGGCCGTCGCAACAATACCTTCTGTTCCAGACAACCATCCCGCTTTGAAATTGTCCTCTTTTGTATCCGATGACATAAAGCAACAGTTGTTGAAGACACCTCCTTTTCTATTGATCGAAGATCCAATTTATCAAAATAGACTCAATGAATTAAGAAATGATTTCAAATACTGTTTTGTGGTACAGTGGTTATACCTTTTACGTTCTTTGATTAGACTGACCAATGAGGCCTTTGATGTCATCACTTTTGAAGAAGAGTTACTGGGGATTGCTTCTCCTGTTTTTGTCAATAAATTCCAAATCAATTTGATTCAAGTATTGACCAATTACAAAATCGTGAACATTTCTTCAGATTTAGGTATATCTGACTTCAACGAAAAAGTGGCCCATTTATTGAATATAACAGATTCTGAAACTGATTTGGATTTCAACTTTTATACTTTAGATTTATTGGGACAAATCGATATTTACTTTCAATTGATAAATCTAATAGATACAAATCATTCTTCAAATTTCAGAAAGACCATCGATAAATTCACAAAACCAAATGAATTGAAAATTTCACCTGCTATAGAGATTATCAGTGCTGATAAACAATTCAAAGAAGAATATTTCATCCTAGAAGACGGTAGATTATACTATAAGAAATTAGAGTTTACCAAATGGAAGTTACCTAAAAAGAGAGTCGATTTCGTCAAGGAAAATATTGAAAACAAATTGCTGGATAGTTTGATCCTTGAACCAATCTTAAGCGAATGGAAATGTCTTACCGCTGGTATCTATGAATTCGACAATTTTTTAAAAGACTTAAAGGCTAATTTTGGTAAAAAATCGACTTCAAATGAGTATAAATTATTGCAAGTTCTTAAGGATAGTTATGAAAAAATCTCTCCTCAAGATTTGAAGAAGAGAAAGCAATTATTACAGAGAAAGAGAGAAATTCAAATGCAAAACCTTATGGCTAATAGAAAGCGTTCTTCAAGATTAGAAGAAAAAGAGAGACAAAAACAAGAAGATGAACAAAGACAATTGGAAGAAATGGAAAGGTTGAAAAGAGAAGGTACCGAATTGAGAGCCGCCAAGAGAATGAAATTAAAAGGTGAAACATCAAGAGAATCTTCTGTAGATACAAGAACAGAAAGATTAAACAAAAGGATTAGTTCACCAGTTGATAGCACCACCGGTGAAGATAGTTGGAATTTCGATTGTCTTTGTGGTTTAAAAGGTGAAAATATCGATGATGGAAAGACGATGATCAATTGTGAAAAATGTAATAGATGGCAACATTTAGATTGTCAACCCATTGATATTCAAGATAAGTTGAACAATGATAAGGAATATACATTTGTTTGTTCTTATGATAGACAACCATCTGATACAGAAACTTTAGTACCTCAGTCTGAAGCAGTTGAAATTGCCTCTCAAGAAATTATAGAACCCATCAATGGTGTGGAAACAGTTATTGTTGAACCTATGGTTACTGAACCCATAGTTGTTGAACCAACCACTGAGACGAAGATAGGAGAACCCTCTGTTGCTGAACCTGTGGTTGTTGAATCAATTACAGAGACTGAGATAGAAGAACCCCCAGTGGAAGTCGTTGAGACTATTGTGCCTGTCCCTGTTATTGAGCATCCCGTGGCTGTTCAACCAACTGAAGTAGCACCTCAACCTTCCGTTACGGAAGTTGTTAATATCAGTCAGCCTTCTGAATAACTCATCAAATGAAAACCTCGTTCTTTATAAACACGAGATGAATAGATTTTGTATACTATCAACTAAATAAAAATAGAAACCATTCAACTTTACTTCAAGACGAAATATGATAACTGTAACTCGGAATCTTGGTTTATGAAAAAAAAGGTAAAACTACACAATGAATAAATTTTTTAAAAGAAAAAACAAATGCTTTTGCTTTGCGCTATATATATAAATAATAATAATAATAATAATAATTGTAATAATGTTGATCAGAAAGGATAACTAGCAGGCTCGTTAGTGACCAAGTAACCTTGAGCTTCTTGTTCTTTAGCCTTTTCTTCAAGATAAGGTAATAAAACATCTTTGAACTTGGTATAACCTCTATACTCTTGAACATCATCTGTCCAACTTAAAATACCATCCAATAATCTTCTTGGTACATATGGTTCTTTACATAACTCAACAATTGGTAAGAAATAGGTTCTAATTGTGAAGATAGCAGCACCAGTCAATGGTAATCTTCTAACACTTTGTCTTTCGGATCTGAAATAAATCTTATTGATATCAGTAGCTGCATCTGCTGTATACCATCCAACAACATCGTTATCTTCATCACCAATTGATACAGACCATCCTAAATCATCATCTGTCTGTAAGAAATAATTGTTACGAACAACTGGTTTATCAACGGTTTGTCTAATAAAGAATTTTTCCATACCACTCTTTAATTTTTCGTTATATTTTGGAACATCACCATTGGTGTGAATTGCACTTAATGGTAAGTTCAATTTATCCTTTAATCTCCAAAATCCAGCCAACATGATCGAACCACCTTTTAAATGATAAACACCTTCTTCATCTTCGATCATAACAGCTAAATCATCTTGAGTCATCATAGAAGCCATAAGCATTGGATCTTGTTTGAATTCACTCTTTGGCATGTCGACAAATTCAAAAATGTCACCAGTAACAATATTATCAATTCCCTTTTCAGTCTTTTTAAATAATTTTGGATATCTAGTTGGTAAAAATTCTCTAAAATTCATCAGTAATTCAATGGCTCCATCCCATGCTTCTGGTAATGTACCATATAATTCATTTCCTTTTTCCTTTAACCTATCCAATTTTCTGTTGTGAAATTTATGCCATTCATTGTCTAATTCAATCCAATTGTTCCATTCCATGGCTCTAATACCCATAGTGATGAAATAAGTGTGTTTGAAAGCACGATATGGAACTGGTCTTGTATCTTTAATAGACCAATCTTTGAATTCTTCAACTTCGGGATATTCAAATATCTCTGGTGTCCAAGATCCATATTTTCTATTCTTGTTATTGGCCTTTTCAACAGAAACTGGTTTATAAGTCTTAAGGTATGATGATGGCTTGGAATTTGATGAGATTTTGGAAACAAAAAATAAAAATGAAGCCAATAGTGATAAAAATACAAAGATTAATATCGTTAAACCCAATGGTTTTGATACATTTAATGCATTGCAAATAATCTCAGTCTGACTTAATAACAACGATTTGATTATAGACATATTTGTGTTTGATTGTTTTGTAAAATAGAACCACTTACCAGAGTAGTTTGTAATAATAATACGTATATATCTATCTATATCAAATGAGCACACAATTCATGACCAATGATAATCATCGAATAACAAAACCTAAAACACACATAATCTTTAGTATTTAAATCAATTTGCAAATAGTCTGAATGAGAAGGAATTATTGACTAGTTTTACTTAGCAGTGCTAATCAATTCCCAAAAGGGTAAAAAAGTACCAATTGATAAGGAGGAGAGAAAAATAAAAATAAATAGAGTTGCACCGCCGCGATTTGGCCATTTCCATACTTTTCCCTTCACTATGTTGACATTATATATATTATGGGTGAGCTGAGTGGCTAATCTGATCTCTTTGGGGTATTTGACACATCTCTTTGCAAATCATACGATTAATAAGAAAAATGTAAACCGTAAATATTTACCATTTCATTCCTCTATTATCACCCAGCTTTATTTTCTCTTAAATTTATATTGTTGCCTGATTTTTCAGGAGAAGAATCAAGCTGGGGGTAAAAAACTACCGTAAAGGCCAGTTTGAATCAAATCCCAGATTATCCACCAATTGGCACATACTTTCCCCATTGAATAGATTGTCTTCTTGTTTATTTTGCCCTCTTCAGTCTTGCTCAATTCGTCCATAGTTATAAGATATCCAACAAACCATATGTGGAAGGGAATAAAAGTCATCACTCTATTGATGATTTGAACGTGTAATAAAGTGAACTGCAAAAATAGATAAAAGCAACTAGTCTTCCATATTCCGGATGTATTTGTGGTCGTGAGTATGGGGTTGACAGAATGAAAATAAATCAACGATACTAGAACTATGATTAAAGAAGGGAGAGCAATTAGAAAATTTGGCAGATTGTTCATTGTAAAATAATTGAAAAATCCGATATTCCAGTAATAGGTTTGTGCATAGGGAATCAACCAAGGTAATGATGTTCTATTATCACACCAGTCACCACGATTCCCTGTCATGCAATATTGGGAGTAAGGTAGGTAAATCGAGTAAATTAATCCCAAACCAAGTATGGAACCCGCTATAATAATCGTAATAGAACTGAATAACAATGATGACGAAGTTCTCCTTTTGTAGGTAATCAAGATCTTGTATAAATCATCGAGATAAACTATACCATAGAATAAAGAATTTGATCTAAATCCATAAGCCAATGTAAATAAACCCCCACTGAGTATATAAGTGATTGGATTGGAAATTGTACTACTCAAGACCCCATTGACTGATAAAGTCAGTGAACTCTCTCGAAGTGTCAATGCTAAATAGCATAATAATTGAGTTGGTGATTCGGGACAGACGCTAGTGGAAAATATCCCAGATGGTTGAATAATCGTCAGTATTGAGCAGATATATGGGAAATTGTACTTGTAATTATTTCTCTTGCTAATCAAGTATCCCATTGGACCAAATTGGAAAGTCTTACACGTCAACACGTACATGGTAAGACAACTTAAATAATGACAACAATTACTCAATACCAGTCCGATTAAGACATTAGCGTAGAAATTGCCCTCAAGAGTGAAATTCAAGAAATTGATCAATCTCCATAAAAGTGGAGCAAAAACCCATTCATGTTCAAATCCAATGGAATTGGAGAGACTTGATTTGATGAAATAAACACCATCCCAAACTACAAGTTTATCCAATATTCTCTCGAAAATATGTTTCCCAATGAATGCCTTGACATCATCATTCACTTTCAAGTTGAAAGCAAGTAACAACTGTTCGATATCCTTTGATTTATCAGATGAATAAAAATCTATAATAATCGAAGTCGATGTATCGAATTGTAAAGGTGTAAGATAAATGATTAAGAATTGGGCCAATTTGAACAGGACAAAAAGTCTAGTTATCTTCCTCAATTCGACATGGCTAATCATATTTGTCGATCTATCTTGCCAATCTGAGTTTTTCTCTATCTGAGCCAGAACTGTCATCAAGTCAATCTTGTCATGAAAAAAAGCTATTCATCGTCCTTTTAATGTTTACTTTTGCCAAAATATCAAGGCGGTGAATTTTCTATTCTCTTTTACATGATCCTCATGGTTAATTTGAATATGGTTAGCTAGGTGTACACTTAGCAATTCACTACTTTTATCGGGTGAATTGGCGAAAGCAGCAGGTAGAGAAGAGTTTAGATTAGGTACATGTATAGCTGTGTGGGTTTCATACTGGTGGGCCTGTATCTTTATTTTACTACGGTTCATTTACAGCTGCTTCAAAATCATTGAGAAGGTTCCTTTATTCTATCTGATGCTTAGGATATATAAATATAGATGGTTTTACAAATATTAATGAGGTCAACATTCAAAACATAAGAGACAATTGATCCACAGTTCGACTCCTAAACAATACTTTCCATTTCTTTACCGTAACCCAAAGTATTCTTGATTATAATCTTTTCATCTTTCTCCTCGTCATCTTGTAATTGTGAGTCGGCTTTAGATTTTTCGAAACTTACAATACCATGTTCAACTTTCCAGTTCATATGTTGGATAAAGAAATTTGTGTCATCTATATTTTTTAAGTACAATAATAGTTTCAAGTTTTCCAATGGTAATTCGGCATAACTTGATTCTATATTTGAAGCAATTGTGAGCCTTATGGAATCTAATAAATCTTTTTCAAAGAGGTAGAATTCTTGAGCTGGGAAAGGCTGTTTATCCTTTGAAGATACAACTTCGAAAATCTTGTTGAAATTACCATCGATGATCCATTTCTCAAATTTGATAGGTATTGATAAATATTCATCTGTTTCTAATTCATCTATATTTAAACCAAAGTTTTTGAATTTCTCTAGTTCAACGTGGAATAATGCCAAGTCACCCTGTGTCAACAATAACAATAGATGTAAACTCATCAATTTATTCTGATTCTTAGAAACTGGCAAGTCTTTCAATTCATAAAAGGCCTTCAATTGGGTTATGTAATTAGTGAAATCTTGAACATTGGTCAAGTTGATGGATACCAATGCGCCGATTTCAAGAATTGATCTAGCTATGACTAAGTCACTTGGATTTATAGTGGTATCAATGGCTGGAATCAGTAAATTGTTCTTGATCAACTCAATCTTTAATTGAGGGAAAATCTTTAAACATGATTCGTAGTCATTGGCTGCGAATAACTTGGATAGTTGAGTGGTTAATTCTGCTAATGACATGTTTGTGTTCTTTGGCGAGGATATTGTGTCTATTTTGATGCCACAATTATATCTGAAATATATTGACATCTTCTTATCGATATTTACATCTCTTGTATATTAATGAAAGTTGCCACTTTCATTTTGGGTTTGTCCAACCCCCATTCGAGGGTTAAGGTGTTCACATTAAATTTTACTAATACCATGCCACTATATTTTCCCAACTTACAGGCGAGAACCGTATTTAATATAATAATTGAATATCCATAATATTTATGCCGTAATAAATAACTATAACAGGAAGTGTTGAGATCTATAGAGTAATAAAGATGAAAAAAAAATAAAGAAAGTAACTGTGAATTAATAATGATATATAGGTGATCACATAGACAAGTGAGAAATAAGAGTATCTATAAATATCAACAAGCAGACTTGAAAAAATGATATATTGAAACAACAAAGTAAAAAAAGAGTCTTTTCATGAAGCTGTTACTTGGATCTATATTAGCATTGGAATAAGATTGATTTTTTTTTTTTTTTGTTTGAAGATAAGGATGAAATTGTTAGGGTATTAAGGGATTAACTTATTTCTTACCAAATTGTTTTTCAAAGGCTGAGATAATACCTTCGACAGATGATGGGTTAGATAAAGTACTTAAATCACCTAAACCATCGGCTTCATTACAACTGACTTTTCTTAAGATTCTTCTCATGATCTTACCAGATCTAGTCTTTGGTAAATCATTGACGATGATAATGGATTTTGGAGCGGCAAATGGACCAATTATACCTCTAACGTGCATAATTAGAGCCTTACGTAAGTCTGGTAATTTCTCATCTTCGATCTCTGTTTTCAATTGAACAAAAGCAACGACGGCTTGACCAGTGATTTCATCTGGGATACCAACGACGGCACCTTCAGAGACTTCGTGGTTTTCCAAAAGAACGGATTCGATTTCAGATGTAGATAATCTATGACCGGAAACATTAACAACATCATCGACTCTACCTCTAATCCAATAGTAACCGTCGTGATCACGACCAGCACCATCACCTGTGAAATAAAAGCCTGGGTATGGCTTCAAGTAAGTATCGAGGTAACGTGAGTGATTTCTATAAACAGTTCTTGCCATTGATGGCCATGAATCTCTAACGGCTAAGACACCTTCGACATCGTTACCTTCTAATAACTTACCGGTGACTGGGTCCATAATAACGGCATCAATACCAAAGAATGGTAAAGTGGCGGCACCTGGCTTTGTTGGAACTGCACCAGCTAATGGAGCAATTAAATGAGAACCAGATTCTGTTTGCCAGTAGGTGTCACTGATATGACATTGACCTTTACCAATCTTTTCGTCGTACCATTCCCAAATTTCAGCAGCGATTGGTTCACCGACAGAACCCAAAGTTCTTAAAGATGATAAGTCATATTTGGCAATTTCATCTTCACCAGCTTTCTTTAATAATCTTAGAGCAGTTGGAGCAACGTAGAAATGAGTAGCCTTATGTTTTTCAACAATTTTCCAGAATCTACCGTAATCTGGGTAAGCTGGAGTACCTTCAAAGACAATAGTTGGGACACCAAGTACCAATGGACCGTATAAAGCATATGAATGACCTGTAATCCAACCGACATCACCAGCGGTGAATAAAACATCTTCTGGTTGAACGTCAAAGACATAACGGGTAGTCAAAGCGGCACCTAAAAGATAACCACCAGTAGAGTGAACAACACCCTTTGGGGAACCGGTAGAACCTGAAGTATATAACATGAATAATGGATCTTCAGAGTTGACTGGAACACATGGAGTATACCCTGGGAATTTGTCACATTCTTCATCCCAGTAGAAATCACGACCTTCTTGCATGCTTGTAGCTGGGTTACCGGTTCTCTTGTGAACTAAAACTTTTTGAACTGTTGGACAATCTTTTAAACCTTCATCAACGGTTTTCTTGGTTCCTAATGTTCTACCACCTCTCTTTGCTTCATCACAAGTGATAACAACTTTACATTCGGCGTCGGTGATTCTATCTCTGATTGAACCAGCTGAGAAACCTGCAAAGATAACAGAATGGATAGCACCAATTCTAGCAACAGCTAACATGGCAATAATGGCTTCAGCGGTCATTGGTAAATAAATGGCGACTCTATCACCTTTTTGAACACCCCAGGATTTTAATACACCAGCAACTTTGGAAACTTGTTGTAATAATTCACCAAATGTAACAATGGTTGATTCATCTTCGTTATCAGCTTCAAAGATAATAGCGGTTTTGTTTGGAGTACTGAAAGCCCATCTGTCGACACAGTTATAACAGGCATTTAATTCACCGTTTAAGAACCATGCGATATCACCATCTGTTAAAGTACCGTTTTTAACCTTGGTGAAATCTCTATCCCAATGTAAAAATTTCTTAGCCATTGGACCAAAGAAACCTTCTGGGTCTGTAATTGATTGGTTGTACATCTCTTTATATTCTTCTAAAGAAGATAAGGATTTATTTGGTTGTCTGTCATAGAATTCTGAAGGTGTTGGACGAGAACTGACACCATTTGCCTCGTGAACTACAGCATGAGTTGCAGATTGGGTCATTTTGTATATATATATTTTCTAATACAATTGAGTTTCTAATGAACGAAAAAATAAAAGAGTTGAAAAATATGAAAAATCAATCAGAAAGTTTATATGATTTACTTTGATGGATTAAACAGTTTTTGAGAACTTTTCAGGATTCTTTTGTAAATACAATTGAATAAAAAAATAAATGAAACACTAAATTAGTTTATTTGAACGAAATAGACAAAAAGTTAGCAATGAAAGTCAATAGGTAAACTTTCTTGTCAAGATACACTTAAACGAACTAAATGAACGGATAAATTCTAATAAATTCTGAATCGATCGATCACGCTCGTTCCTCTGTCTCTCTTTCTTTATTTTCAAGCAGTCCGAATTGGGAAACTCAGTAAAATTGAAAAATTCGTTGGGTTGTTCGTGATAATCAGGTGGGGCACTACACTGGTAAATCACCGCTGGTTAGTTAGTGAGATACGAGCTTAACTATGTGGATAGGAGGGGTAAGCAAAGCAGACGCGATTAGACCTTCTTAATATGAACACCTAGTAATAACAGAGAGAATATATTGTATGATCAGCACCAAACTAATACCTTAACTGTGCATTTTGTAAGAGGAGGGTAGCAGTGTGATTCCAGTATATATATATATAGAGGCCAATGTCGGGAATGGAAGGCTATAAGAGTCTATACGATTGACTCCAGTAATTAATGGAATTTTAGGCAGACCGGTGAACTGGAGGTATTGGATCAATGGATCAATCATAGATAGCAAAGGGTTGTCTCTCAGCTAATTATTTTTTACTACGTCTGATTTAGTTCACTAGAAATGAATTAACTACGGGTACTTATGAATCATGGATTACTTCATTCGTCAGATTAGGCTTGCTCCTCTTATCCGCAAATTCACTTGATGTATATATATGTATAAAGGTAATTTTGAATCCTAAAAGGTTGATACATCGATGGTTTGACAAAGTTTATTCTTTGATCGGTTTTTCAATAAGTTAATATGATACTACAGAAAGTCTATACTTGTTTGCTTTAAACTTACGAGGTCCTTTTCTGAGCCATTAGGCAGTAATCAAGGTCTTTAATTAAGAGCACTAACTAGGAAACTGTTGCAGAGGGAGCAAATGGCTAATAGCCGCTAGAAGTAGTAAATTTAGGTGACTCCCGGTGAATCTAATCAGAACCCTGCACAACCCAAAGCTCTCCGTATCCCCTTCCACCGCGGAAGACCGGTTCTTTGGTGAGCTCTCACGCGTCACGTGGTTCTGAGACATCGATGAACTTGTTTCAATGGATCTGATCGATTTGTCACACATATATATATATATATATAATCCTTCAACGAGTATCATATCAAATTTGTGACCATATGTAACAGTGCCCATAAGCCATCAGATGACATCTGATACTCTTCAATTCATCCGTGGCATTCAAGCGTCTGTAGGAATATCAGGGAAGAATGAATAGTATGAAACTTATGAAATAGTTGCAAGCTGTCTACCCTTTCAAACAAGAACTAGATAGAGAGTCGACATGGTCAAGAATTCGTGTAGTCATGTGCCATATATAAACATATAAAGTTATATAAATACATATATATAAATAGATATATGTATATATATATATAGTAAAACACTCCCGACGCAACACCCCCAGATGTCGCTCTGAAGACAAAGGACAGACAACGAAAAAAACGCTTCTGACGGCAAATTAACCCTTTTCAGCCACGCAGTGCTTCTCCGCAATCTTTGGCTGCGTGTGCTTCACTATGTCTCCCCGACACTTGTACCCCGGCTATCTGGGGCTATCTGGTCTGTCCCTATTAATAAACCCATTGTAGTTCTCTATGTCTCTAGCTTCTAGTGGATTTCTAATAACCATACTCTACTCTATTACGTTCGAAAACATCACAGGTACTTAGCCAGACCCAGCCACTGGCAAAAGGAAAGCAAGCAGAAGGCAGATTTGAAGGCGGAAAGAAAGAAAAAAAAACTTTGCAGAAATCGGCAGATTCTCCACAAAATTTCTATTTCTTTTGTCCTTGCACATTAAAAATCGATTTCGTTTTGAGATTTTGATCGTTGACACTATTGTATATTCCTTATATCCGCTTATTTCAGGCTGACTGATAAGTATCCCATCATTAATAAATAGAATACACAAGGGTTACCTAAGTTGGAGTAATCCCACTCATAAATCCGGACAAGTAGCTATTTTTTTTTACGATATTTCCATTCGTCTGTATCAGTTCATATACACTTCATTGCTATTCTTACAAATCAAGTTAATTTTATCATAGGCTAAACTTGAAGTCTAATTATGACCATGACTACTACAGCTAGTAGTAATAAGCCTACAAACGATTCTCGTGATTTGCTAAACACTGGAGAATTTCCTATTCATCATAGCGATGAAAATAGAGATATCAAGCCATCTTTTTCATCATTATTAGCGTCTCAAAATGACTCTAATGGATCGATTTCAAAGCCTTCTAGGGTTAAAAGAGTTAAAACGGGTTGTTTCACTTGTCGTAAAAAACATAGGAAATGTGACGAGTTGAAAAAGACACATGCAAACGGTACTTTCAAATGTAATTACTGTTATCTCAATGATTTAGATTGTAGTTGGCCAGATTTCATCAATATCAATGCCGTGGCATCTTCAAATACAACTCAATTCACGGTGGATGATTCTTTGAGGAATAATTCTAGTAGTGTTCAACCACGTAGAGCATCTACTAAGATTCAAACGTCTGGTTTTTCTAACTTCAGCATAAACCCTCAGGGCTCAAACGATCTACCAAAGGCTTCCTCATTGACGCCACCTGTAACACATTCAAACGCGTCGATGAATAATTACAGTATCGCAACACCAATATCGAAGCCAAGAGCTTCTGATATCGCCATGTACAAATACTTCGGACAAAATAGTGCTGACCAAAACAACCCGCAACATACTCAGATGCAGCCTATCGAAACTCAACAGCAACAACTGCTACATTCGCAGAATCAGTATACTCTGCCCAAGTTGAAATTTCAAACCAATAGCATACAAAATAATTATCCAAATCACTTACCTGTACTGAATTTCAGATCGCCAACAGATATGGGATCACCTGACAATAATGGTTCTGTTAGTTTGCCAGCAGCTATATCTCCTTTATCTAATTCGCAACCCGCTAATAGCCCAACTGGGACAAGAGCAAGTATACCTCCGGGTGAGGGCTCTTCTATGCCTCTTATGACTTCAATTCCCGAACATGTTCAATCTTCAGCCAATCATGATGCATTCCAAGATCAGCTATTGGACTATAGTTCCATATTAGAACCAATTGAACAATTTAGCGTGTTTGATTATTCTCTACTCGACGATACAAAAGATGATTATCTGGATTTCCCTATGACTTTGAGAGAGTTCATGTATGTGAATGCTTTGAATACCAACTCCAATACCAATCTTGCAAGTATGGCTGAGGCTTCTTCAAGAGAGGAATATTCCTCTACGGATGCTTCAATTTCTTACAAACAAAACGATATCCCTACTATTCCCTCATCGAATTCTCCATTTTTTGGAAAGGATAACAAATTCCCATTTGACCTTCCTCCGAATGATGTATTGGATAAGTATTTTGGTAATGTATTGAGACTTTCAACAAATGATGATAATGATAACTTTTCAATTCAACCAGAGTTAGAACTTGTCCTCTTGAAAAATTACGTCGAAGTTGTAGGAACGGGATTAGACATTTTTGATGACAATAAAGTATTCGTTCAAGTAACTCCAATCATGATGAGAGATTCATTGGCTTTAAAATACGCTATATTAGCATTTGGATCCAGATACATCGAGACCACAACTGATTCAAGTGATTATCCTAAACACCTCACCATGAAACTCTATGAAGAAGCATTGAAGCACCTAATTCCGTGTTATAATAGAGGAAATAACAGCGGTAGTCGTAGCGATAGCGATGTTCAGACGTATGATGAGTCGATGATCTTAACCTGTGTAACTTTAACGGTTTTCGAAATGATGAGTTCAGATCCTAAAGTTTGGAAGTTGAACATCGAAGGTTCTGCAATTTTATTGAAGACACATAATATCAATGGATTTTCAGAAAATGTATTTGCAAGAACGACTTTTTGGATTTTTGCCAGAATGTTCATTTGTTGTTCTATTATCAACGAAAGTCGAGCTGTATTACCAATCGAGTTTTGGTTACCGCCATCTGCAAGAGGCAAGACTGACTCTGAAATCGAATGCATGTTTAGTCAAGATGGAATGCAGGCTCATTATATCGTTTACTTGAATGCCCTTGTAATCAATCTGATATATGGAGAAATAGAAGGTGAATTGCAGTTTAAGAAAAGATGGATTGAAATATGGAAATTATTAAAACGATGGACATGTATCATTCCAGATACATACAAACCAATCCATGAATATGAAGATGCTCAATTTCACTTCCCACGTATTTTCCTTTCGAACAGCAGAGCCATTTCAGCAAATCAAATGTTCCACATGGCTTGTATTATTATGCTCTCTAACAAACCACGTACCTTGAAAATTGATGAACTTGCCAAAATCAAAACAGAATCTCTCACCTCCCACTCTATGACAACTTCAGACAGATCAATGTCAGATAATAAGTCTACTGTTAGTAACAACGTTCCATCATCATCCTCGATGAATACAAGTGTTCGCAGTCCAAGCGCTCTTTCGAACACCACGGAAGAGATCAAAATTCATAGTACTTCATTGCCCTTCCATGCGAAGAGAATTATTGGAATAGCTATAAGTTCAAATGATTATGCAGCTGGGACCAATTCCATCCAACCTTTATACTTGGCAGGTAAGATCATGACATCAAAAAATGAACATGGTGTATGTCTAGGTGCCTTGAGAGCAGTTGAAAAATATACCGGGTGGAGTACAAAGAGTAGATGTAGAGATCTGATCGAATATTGGACGGATAAAGGTTGAAGACAACCGATAATATATACCTAATAATAACAAAAGGACAGCTTCATTTGACGACACTGTTTAGATTTTTCTTGTATAGAGTAAATAACCTTAATGCAGGTAATGAAATTGACGATAACCCAACCTACTAGTAAAAGAAAAATAAAAGGATTGGATAAAGCGGACTAAATTTCAGATCCCAAAGAATTTATCCGAAACATTGGTGAAAAATTTAGCTAAGTATGACTACTATGGGAACCCGTTGATGTATATAAACCAAACATTACAATCGACAACAAGACTGAAATGAGAAGTAGTACCGATGTTCAACATAATTCACAGGTACGATTCAAAGAAAAAACACCGACGCCCTATCTCAACTATGACGTAAGTGGGAAAAAAAACAATCGTAATCGGCAATTCCCCCCATCAATTTCGAAACAAGCTAAGAACAATATATAGTTCTGTGATTTTTTCAGTCCTTAGTGAAACTGTGCCTGTATTTGAGTTGAGCAGATAGGATTTACCCTACATTGGAGGTACAGGGGTTGCAAAGTTTATTCAGGGATCTGTCGTGGTTTTATTTGTTCTAGATCTGAATTAATTTTACTCGGCCCCGGAGAAAATAATGACATCATAGAAAGATCTGAAGATACCCCATACTTTGTGCATAGATCGTTGTTGTTTTTGATTTTTTTACAAAGTATGGGTGCTCTAAGAGAAGAACATTAGTAAAGGTCATGATAATATTCGTAATAGTAGTAGTAATAATACATAAATATATAGATTCGAGAAAGAAAAGTTTCATACATCTCAAACATCCTCAAAAACTCCAGAATTCTCAACGTGTTCATTTTCAGAAATCTTTTCAGGATAATCGACATAATGTCTTTTTCTCTTTCTAAAACCAAAATCGGGTTCATTTTGTGGATTTTCATAGGGATATTCATTGGCAATCTTGACAACTGTCCAAGGTTTCATCTTATCACATTCTGCAAAGATTCTATCCATTTCTTCTAAAGATCTACCAGCCGTCTCAGGGAAGAAGAAATAAACCGCTGGGATCATCAAGGCATTAATTGCTGCAAAGATAGTATAAGTATATGGACCAATTTGATCAAATGCAATGGGGGTAATCATAACGACCATGAAATTAAAAGCCCAATTACTTGCCGTTGATAATGCATTAGATGGAGCTCTAACGCTCAAAGGTGGGATTTCAGCCTGGTATAACCATGACATACCCAACCAACCAATGGCAAAGAATGAATTGAAAACAAACAATAAAATGGCATCTACGATAGCTGCGGCATTGTTCCCTCTATCTGCAGCCCAAGTACAAGCTGTTAATAATCCCATAGTTATAGCTTGACCCGTAGCGCCAAATAACATCAATTGACGTCTACCGAATTTCTCAATCGTATAGTAGGCAATTATAGACGCCAATACGTATTCTGTACCATTGCATGCTGCTAAGACACGAGATTTTAAAGGTGACATACCGATATAATTTTCAAAAATTGTACCTGCGTAATAGGTGATCAGGTTAATACCTGTAATTTGCTGGAAAATTTGACACCAAACACCAAGACAAACTCTATGGAAATTCTTATGTTCACCTTGGGTGAATAGCAATTTAAAATCGAATTTTTCAGCACCAGAATTGATTTCTTCTTCTAATGAATGTTTGATCTCAGAAATTTCTTTGACAATTGTATGGTGGTCTAATTGAACACCTTCTAATGCTGCTAATACATGTGTAGCCTCATTGTATCTACCTTTTTTAGCCAACCATCTTGGAGATTCAGGTAACTTTGGTAGAAAGGGTAATAAAATCGCTGGAAATATTATTTGAAAAGCCACGGGGAACCTCCAAGCTACTTCACCAGTGGCGAAATAAAATCCAAAATCGATCCAATATGAAATGGCAATACCTGCTGCTATAATACCACCGGATATCATTACTAATTTACCTCTCATCTCAGGTTTAGCACATTCCGATTGCCACATTGGGATAGTCGAAGTATTCATACCATTCCCAAGACCTGTCACTACTCTACCAACGATAAGTTGAGCAAGGCTGAAGGAAGAACATTGAATAATGGCACCAATAACCATGATCGAACAACCAATCATCATGATTTTCAACCTTCCCAATTTATCACCAGAATAAATGGTGGATAAAGCACCTATTAAACAACCGATTTCATAGACGGCAATTGTAAAACCTTGTAAAGTTGACTTTGAACCATCTGCAGTTGCATCGATTTCTGGGAATTGACTTCTAAAACTATCCAATGTCAATAATGAACCCATTACACCTTGATCATAACCAAATAGTAAAAATCCAACTGAAGCCATAGCTGAAACTACTCTACTCAATTTACTCCCACGAAGGCCAAGGTATGTAGGTATGTCTTCACCACTTAGTTTTTCATTATTATACCCCGAGTCTCTACCTGAGTAATCTGTGCTGTTGTTGTTGTTGTTGATTCTGATGACAGTTGTATCATCTTCTTCATAACCATCGTCGTTATCGTTATCGTGTATATCTGGAATGTATTCGTCAGAAGCCTTTGAATGTACGGTACTCAAGCTCATCCTTCGGCAAATTTTATATGTTTCTATGCTTTTATTGAATATATGGGTGAATTTAATGCTCAATTCTGTAGCCATAGGGAGGATAGTCTATTTATATATATATATTTATTCGTTTATTTATATATATATATATCTGTATTCAACTCGTATATTTCATACGGCAATTGAGAATGTAACATGGAATATTTGAATTTATACAATAAAGCATGAAGTAATAGTGCAGGTTTTTATGAGCTGTCAAGACAAAAAAAACCAAGAATGTAACCTTGATGTACCTTGACATAATTCGAAGGGATTTTTCAGTGTTTGGGTACAAAGTAGATTTTCCTTTTTGACTTACTTACCACTTGCTTGCTTTCTGTGGGGAAAATTCTTAGGTCATGAAGATTTGAGTCTGCTATTGCTTCGGATGGTTACAGTGTTTTGACTGACATACTTATATACTGGCAATGCATACCATACAACTTAGCCAACGATTGGGGTCGATGGTGGGACAATTTGATTTGTCGTATAATGATGTATAATAATATTCCCGAATATCATGGGGTAAGACCTAATGCATAAACATCGAAATCACCGATGGGGAAAAAAAATCTATGACGTAAATAATTAAAAGAAATGTGCATGCAAGACGCACAGGCGGAATAAATTCCCGAAATTACACCCCCTTTTTATGACACATTGTTACAGCGTCCATCCAAAGCGTGTATGTATACATGTATAATGTAGATATATACATATAATAGATGCATAGTGAAGAACTATTGATGGACACACACTCTCTCTCTTTGCTTAACGCCCCGCATTACCTTCAAATCTGGAACCACATTACATTTTCACCGCGATTTTCGTCGCCCACATTATGATTGTGGGGGAAAATGCGTGTGTGTGTGGGTGTGCGTGGGTGAGCGATTTTTTGTCAGATTTATTTCAAGACTTTAAAACTGAACAGATTTAATATTGAAAGGACAAATTATAAACAAAAAAAATCAAGATAATAGATACTATTTAAAGCCAAATGCGAATTTATTTATTTACCAGGGCAGATTAAAGGAAAGGATTTGTTTGAGAGAATCAATCCATTTACAATAATTTGGTGATCTTACCAATGGCAATGGTTTGACCTTGATCTCTTAAGGTAAATCTACCTAATTGTGGGTAGTCTTCGTAAGTCTCAACACAAACAGGCTCGGTAGTCTCTAAAACGGCAATGATCTTCATACCTTGTTTAGCAAAAGCTGGAGCTTTTTTACTCTTTCTATTGGTACCTTTTTCTAATTTATGCAAGAGTTCAGTAAATGTAACTTCTTCAATGGCGGTATGGACGTGCATAACACATGAGAAACCAGATGATAAAATTGATTTCAATTCAACAATGGCAATTTGAGCTTCGAATTTGGTAACTGTTTTAACGGGTCTTGAAACATTGGACAAGACATAACCTGGAGATATATCTTCTTCTTCAATACCTTTAATTCTTAATCTTACTTGTTCACCACAGTAAGCGGCATCAGCTTCGGCTTCAGTTTCATTGTAAATTGTCAAGACTTCAACTGTGACTTTATTAGGCATGATGATTAAATTTTGATTCTTTTTAATGTGACCAGATTCAATCTTACCTTCAACGACGGTACCAAGATCTTTCATCTTACCAGAAATTGGTAACATGAATGGATCATTAATCTTTCTATCGGCTAATGGCATATCATCCAAGTATTCTAATAAAGCAGGACCGGTATACCATGGACAAATCTTTGGATCGACACGTTCTTTCAAACCAGCACCACTGAAACCAGAAACAGGCATAAACATAACATCGGTCTTATTGTAACCAACACCTCTTAAGTATACGGCTAATTTAGAAGTACATTCATCGTAACGTTCTTTAGACCAACCAACGGTAGTATCATCCATCTTGTTGATAACAACGACTAATTTACTAACACCTTGAGTCTTGGCTAAGATGGCATGTTCTCTTGATTGACCACCTCTTTCAAAACCAGCTTCGTATTCACCTTTACGAGCAGAAATAACTAAGATACCAACATCGGCTTGTGAAGCACCACCAATCATTTCAGAGACATATAATTTATGACCTGGAGCATCTAAAATGGTATAACGTCTTTTATCGGTTTCGAAATAAGATTTACCAACTTCAATTGTCTTACCATCGGATCTTTCTTCCTTATTGGTATCCATAATCCAAGATAAGTACCAACCTTGACGACCAGCATCTTTAGCTTCACGTTCGTATTTTTCAACGGTACGCTTGTCAACGGCACCAGTAAGGTATAAGATATTACCACCCATGGTGGATTTACCGGCATCGACGTGACCCATGAAGATAACAGACATGTGATCTTTACCACCAAACATATCCTTGACAACGTTAGGATCAACAAGGTCTTCTTGTTCTTTGGCTAAGGCATCGGCATTGGTAACTGTTGAACTCTTAGAAACTGGGGCTGAAGCTGCGGCAGATTTAGCTGATTCGGATTTCTTTACTGGAGCAGAAGTTGGAACTGGGGTAGTTTCTTTCTTTTCAGCAGCTTCTGGAGCAGGTGTAGCTTCTTTCTTTGCTTCAGTGGCAACTGGTGTATCTTCTTTCTTTGCTTCAGTGGCAGCTGGAGCTGGAGATTCTTCTTTTTTGATTTCAAGAACTTTCTTTGGAGCAACTAATTTAATAGTTCTCTTTGGTTTACTGTTAAGAGTATTCAAACTGGCTTGTTTTTGTTTGTTATATTCTTCTAAAGTCATTTGTTGAGGTTTTGATTCATCAACAGCTGGGGCTTCAGTTTGTTGTTCACCATCGTTGAAAGAGTTGTAACTGCTGTTGTTGCTGTAGTTGTTGTAATTATTGTTATAATTGTTGTTGTTGTTGTAATTGTTGGTGTTATTGCGGTAACCACCTCTGGTGTTGTTATTATTGTAACCACCTCTGGTGTTGTTGTTGTTGTTGGTATAACCACCTCTGTTGTTGTTGTTGTAACTTTGGTTGTTGTTATATTGGTTATAACCTTGGTTAGTTTGAGCATAACCTTGATTATTGTTATACTGGTTGTAACCTTGGTTATAGTTTTGGTTGTAACTTTGGTACTGTTGTGGTTGACCTGGGGTGAAACTTTGGATATTTGAAGGGTTAAAAGTTTGGGTACTTGAAGGGTTAAAAGCATATTGCTGTTGTTGACCTTGTTGTTGATCTTGGGCATTCAAGTTAACATTACCCATACCATTGGCCAAATCATTGGCATTGTATTGCTGTTGTTGTTCTTCAGACATTTCGATTGTAAATTTGATAGCAGATTTAATAAAGAAATGATCCTTCTGGTATGTATTTACAACGAGTCGATTTGTATGATGTTCACTCTATAGTTGACAATCGTCAAATCCAATACATACTTTTGTCAACCAGTCATACCTTTAACCAGGAGACCGGACCGTTTGCATAAAAATTTTTATTCTTGTCATGCGCCACGCATCCCCAGAGGCCAGCCTGAAACATTTGGTGGCGCAGAGACCATTGCTGAGATTTTTTTTTTGTTGGCAAATGGGGCGCGTGCAAGAGCAGGGGAGATTACGTCAGCGCGTATTTTTCTTTGGGGATTGTTTGTTTTGGTTTTGTTTTGCAATTGGTTTGGGGCATCTAAGATGACAAGTGTTGGATTTGCTTTTTTAAAGAGGACTGTTCAACCTTCGGCCCGTCGATGCACAGTATCGTTATTCCTCGTTTATAGTATACCAAGCACGCCATGGATAACAACGAATACTTACAACAAGGGTTCAATCCCAATGCTTTGAAAGTCACTCAACTGAGATCGGTTCTAAATAAACACAGTGTCGATTACTCGGCAGCTTCCAAGAAATCCGAATATGTCGCTTTATTCTACGAACATATTACTCCCAATGCAGCTTCATTGTTACAAGAATATGAAATCTCCTATGTTCCTAATGGCGATTCTATAGTCGATGCTACAAAAGATGGTAAGAAGAGAAGATTTGCCTCTGAACCCACACCTTCATCGCCTTCTTCTTCTTCTTCATCTTCTTCTTCTTCCTCGACTCCATCCAGTCCTGTTTCCAGAGACAGAAGTCCTGTTCGTGGTGCCAAAAAGAACTCTAAAACTTCTAACAAGAGAACTGAAAGAGAAAGCGATGGTGAAGACAGTGATGATTCTGACGATGATGACGACTCTAGTGAATCCAGTGAAACTAACAGTAGTCAATTGAACAATGATGATGATGATGAGGAAGAAGAAGCAGAAGTCTCATTCAGCAAGAAGAACTATTTCCAAACCGGTTCTGAAAAGAACAAGGCATTTGTTTCTCCAAAACCAAAATCTCCTCCAAGAGAAGAATCCGTTATCCCATCCAAGAGAGAAGCACCTTCTGAAAATACCCCAAGAAAGAAAAAGGTACTCAGAAAGGTCAAGAACTACGATGATTCGGAAACAAGTGGTATTACAACTGATTATACTCCAGATAACAAGAAACCAAAGCAAAAATTTGAAGAAGAAGATAATATCATTTTCAACTTGACACCTATTGAAGTTAAAGATACCGTTCTAGGTAAAGGTACAAAGCAAAAGATTTCCGCCACTCCATCAAAGACTCCAGCTTCTTCCATTTCTTCTCCACTCAAGTTCAGCCCAGTGAATATTTCATCTACCAAGCCTTCTGCTTCCAAAACTGAACCAAAAGTGAAAGTTACAGGACCTAAGAAGATGCTTTCATTTGATGATAATGCAGCTGTTAGTCCCAAATCTGGAAAGAAAGTCGTTCAACCTGTGGAAATTGATGTTGTTGAAACCAAAGAATCCAAAGCAAAATATGAAAAAAAGGAAGAAGTTTCAGAAGTTGTTGCAGAGAAAAAAGAGGATAAAACCGAAAAAGTCAAGACAAGTAAAAAATCTACTTTTTTCTTCATCATCTTTGTTATTCTTTATTTCTCCGTTTGGCTCTCAATCCCAATTTTGGCTTATTCTGCTCTATATCTACGAGAATTACAATTCAATGCTGGATTCTGTGGCTATTCAACAAAGGAAAGACCTATCAATTTGATCGAATCACTATCAATTGATTCTTCTTTACCTCAAGTTGTTCCATATATTAAGCAATTTGAATCCTTTTTAGAAACTCACGTTGAAATTGAATGTCTTCCATGTCCAGATAATGCAATTTGTAGACCAGGTTCTAAATTAAGATGTGAATCTGGATTTGTTAAACATCAACCATGGTCTCAAATTACCATGGGTTATTTACCATTTTTAGATTACTGTATACCAGATGAATTGAAAGAACAAAAAATTGAAACCATGTATAAATATGCCATGAAACAAATCTCAAAGAGTAGAGAAAATGGTGAAGCTAATTTATCATTGGATGAATTACACGATATTTTATACAAATTGAAATCATCAGATACAAAAAGGGAAGAATTCGAAGAACAATGGAAGATCTTAGTCTTGGACCTTGAAGATGATGATATTCCATCTGTCTCTTATAAAGGTGATGAAATCACGTTTGAAGAAAAAACACCTTCTGAATATTTGACAAGTTCTGATTTTGGATTGAAGAAGAAAACCAAGATCTTCTCCAAATATCCTCCATCTACTTCTACAGCTTAAACAAAATTCTAAATTAGCCAATGTAATTATATGTTTTATTTTCTTTCCCCCCCCCCCCTCTATTCCCTAATGATACCTCTCTTTTTTTTTCTAATTATTTTTTTCTTCACCTTTTCCCCCTTTTAATATATATATATTGTTTTTTGTTTTGCTTCTTAACTAAATTAATTGTCTATTATTTTTTATTCCACAATTGTTATGTTTCTTTTACTTTTCACTTCTTAACTAATGCCAATATAATTCAACTCTTTATATAATGATATTCTTTCTCTAATTCTTCTATGGGATTAAAACAGGTAAATCTGTCGTGTAAATTGGTAACGTATTCTATAACTTTCGAAATTTAATTTCAAGGAATATTACTTGAAAAACTACAGAGTTATAAAATTGGTTATATATTTCTCTTCTTCTTCCATAATCACATCATAGTATCAATCAATCATAGCTTCAAAGTACTGTCATCGTATCACTTCAAAAGTTGTATATCAAAGACAAGAAAAGAGGCAGGAATAAAATGAGGTGAGACGGTACAACATTGGCTAATAACACGGATAAATTAAAATGAGCTCTCGCGGATTCAAATCACCAGAAAACCAAAACTTTGGAATTATATTAAATATATTTTTTTCTAGCAATAACGTGATAGGAGGATAAGGGTAGATAGACAGATATATAGATACAATTGATTCCTCAAAATTTACAACTCAGATTATATGGCTATCAAGGGAAGTATCGAAACTGATGGGATTGTCCTTAAAGGTCAACTCTTTGATCTTCATAGGGCTCCTAAATCCTCTACAACTAACAGTCTCCTCTGTTGTTTTCCTGATTTTGAATCAGATTCAAAGATAAGAAGTAAGTTTAAATATTTAAACCTTTTTGAGAGAAAAGGAAAAGGAAATTGATATTTTAAGTAAAAATATACTAATTTTTAGAACTCAATTATAGATAATTTCATTCCATTTAAGAATATCCTATGGGTTGATAATATCACAAATGATGAGACGTTGAGTGCTAACCTTGAAGGGTCTGATTTGGAGATCACTTATTTACAAGAGAACGGCGATAAGAATAAAGGACCATCGTTGATCCCCAATAAGATCACAACAACAATAGACGAACAGACAAGTGCATCAACTTCATCACCATCACCAAGTGATTTGACTTCATTGATCATGTCTAAATCATATACGAATTCTCAACCTCAAAAATCGGTATTGGTATTGGTGAATCCACATAGTGGACAAGGAAAAGCTCTGAAATTGTACAAGAATGAAGTAGAACCAATATTACACAGTGCCAATTATAAAGTGGAATTAGTCAAGACCCAGTATCATGAACATGCCATTGATATAGCTAGAGATTTAAACATCGATAAATATGACGTTATTATCTGTGCATCTGGTGATGGTACACCACATGAAGTTATCAATGGGTTATATCAAAGGGATGATAGAGTTGCAGCTTTTAATAAATTGATCGTGACTCAATGTCCTTGTGGATCAGGTAATGCAATGAGTCTTTCATGTCATGATACTTTGGATGCAGCTAGGGCAACTTTAGAGATTATCAAAGGTCATGTCGTAAGAACAGATCTTATGGCCGTTGTTAATTCGCTTGGTGATCCGGTGAAATTGTCATTTTTAAGTTCCACGTATGGTTATATTGCTGAAGCCGATATTAATACCGAGTGGATGAGATTTATGGGGAGTGTTAGATTTGATATTGGTGTTGCTATGCAAGTATTTAAAGTTGCCAAATTTCCATGTTCCATTGCTGTTAAATATGTGACGAGGACAAAGGATGAATTGAGTCAATTTTATTTGAATCAATTGAATCAAAAATTGACATCAAATGAAGTCACTGAAGAATCATTCAATTTGAAATATTTTAAACAAGGTGATGATCTAGCGAGTGAGAATTTGAACGATAAATCCCATTATGAAGACTGGGAATGGATTGATAATGAAGTTACCGATAACTTGGCCATTTTCTACGCTGGTAAGATACCTTATATATCCAAAGATACCAATTTTTTCCCAGCAACTTTACCACAGGATGGAACTTTTGATATAGTACTCACGGATACACGTGCGAATATCTTGAAATCCGCCGAGATCCTATTACAATTGGAAAAAGGTCATCACGTTTGGAACGATGAAGTTCAGCATTCGAAAGTAGAGGCATTCAGATTGATTCCAAGGTTACCAAATGGTAGGAAAAGTGTTATATCCATTGATGGTGAGAATTTCCCATTTGTTCCATTTCAAGTCGAAGTATTGCGTGGGTTATTAAAGACTTTGATGAGTGATGGGACTTTTGTTGAGACTGGGTTTAAAGAGAAGATCATGGAGAATTTGACTAGTCGTAACCTTGAAAGAGATTTTAATAGCAATAGTAGTACCAATGGGTTGTTAGAATGACCTATTATTCATCATATATGTATATTTATATTTTTATATTTTTTTTAAAAAGACAAGATTATAGTTAAAGTTATAAATATTTGAGATTGGGTGAAGTAAGTAAGTAAGTAAGTAAGTAAGTAAAACACGTAGTAAAATAAATATATAATATATATAGGATATTTTGATCATTTCTTGCCCTTTGGATCATCATCTTCATCATCGTCTTCGTCGCTATCATCGACTAAGAAGGTATCATCACCAACGGGTTGAGGATCGACGGATGCCAATGAAGTCCATTTAGATTCGGATTTCACGGATTCCTTAGTATTATCCTCACCACCGGTAGTTTCTTCTGATTTGGATGTTGTTTCATCCTTTGATGGTGTGGTTGCATCTTCTTTCTTTGTGGATGTAGCTGGTGCAATTGTGGTTTCTACATTGGTAGTAGATGGTGAAACTTCTGATGAAGTTGTTGTTGTTTTTGCTGTTGCTGTTACAGCTGTTGCAGCTGTTGGTCTTGGTGGTAATTCTGAGTTCTTCTTTTTAGATTCATTGTCATCCAATTGAATCTTACCATCGTCAGAAGTATACGAATGTTGTCTTTGAGATTGACGACGACTAGATGAACTATAAGAAGGTCTAGTGGAATATGATTGTCTCGAAGGTTGTTGTTCTTCACTACTATTTCTATTTCCACCACCAAAAGCTGAAAATAATTGATTTGGACCACCATTACCCGATTGAGATTGTTGAGTTGTATCGTTAATCTTCTTGGCAATATTACCTAACCATCCTGAAACTTTAACCTTGGCTTCATCAACACCTTTACTTACAGCATCGATGAAATCGGGTTCATCATCTTCTTCACCGTATCTTTCACGATAAGGAGTCTCGTTAAATTCATCATCTCTATTCCATATTGGTTTTCTAGTAGGTTTTGGAGGTGGGGCTTGCTTCTTATTTGAGATCTTATTAGTCTTTTCGAATTCCCTAGCCAATCTTCTAGCCAATGCTTCATCTGATTCCACTTGATATCTTTTCTCAATTGATTCTCTTGAAGGTAATTTTGGTTTGACATCAGGAACAGGAATTGTGATATCACTAGTTGGATCAGAGAGGTATAATAAGGCATTGAAAGCTGGATCTAATGAACCTTGCGATGCAATCAATGACATCTTGATGTATTTTTCCTCGATTGTTGGAAATGCATCTTGTAATTCTTTGATTGCCCTAGCAGTTGGTGATAAAGGACGTTTTGGCTTTGATGGTGGGTCTACAATAGTAGTAGTAGTAGTTGTTGTGTCTTCAACTACTTCTGAGTTGAGGTCTTCAACTTTGGCTTCTGGTTTGGGAGTCTCACCTTCTTTAGTAATCGTTTCACTCATCTTGTATATACCAATTGATGTTCTATTGAAATTATACCTTTGATGGGATCAATTGGATATATATATATACATCTATATAACGTAGAAAGTGGCACTTATCATGATGGGGCATTGATACGTGATCTCCCTTTCCACAGAATGTGGCGGGTGTACGGAAGAAAAACCATACCCCAGCCACGAAGATAGAGCAACATGCTTACATGTTGCAATTGCCTGTATTTGGTAGTGTAAATAAAAAGGGAATAATTTCTATATTAACTGAGCACCTACTCATCTACTCACAACTAACTCTAATACTAGTTGGTTACATCTAGTAATAGAAATAGACAGAGTTTGGTAAACTCTCAGTGCTAAGACTGAAAAAAGGATAAGGGTATTTTCCAAATATGCTATTCTAGCTTGATACATTTCAGTCTATACATGTATATATATATATATAAATATATATATATAAATAAGTTATTATTGTCTTTTATTCAAGACATCAGCAGCTATACTTCTTATTTGTTCATCCATCAATTGTTTGACTCTATGACAACCTTCAATACCTAAACCCAATAAACTTTCCAAACGATCCAATGGAATTTTATCCTCTAATAGCATAAGATTCAACTTATCAGAATCACCAATTGAACCAATTGTGATAAAACTTAAATCTGATTCTTCCAAGCTGTTTAAATCCAGGAGAGGAGTTTGATCATAGATTCCAATTGTTATCGATGATATATAATCGTATAATGATATACCGGCATTGATCAAACCTAGAGTTATAGCATTACAACAACTACTCAATAATCCACCGTCTAGTTGTAAGATTGTCAAATCGACGTCTATTGTACTTGAATTATAATTTTTAACCACTATTGTCTTTAAGAAACATCTTCTTAATATAATACTTAATTCTTGCAATCTTCTATCGTTATTTCTCTTTTTTTTACGTTCCATTTGGGCAAATGGAGTTAAATTGATATTGATATTCAGTCTAACACCACCAGATGAAGAAGAATCATTATCTTCATATGGTGCACGTACAAGGCATATCACTTTTGTATTTCCCTGTTGTACGTAAGATGAACCATCACAATTGGCCGATGTATGGGTATTGATCTGACATTCAAAGTGTCTTAGTTCATTAAACCTTCTTCCGTCCACCCTTATGCCCTCGGGGGAATATAGCTCTAGCCTCGACATGCTCTATATCTACACTATAAATCCGGCTGATCTATATATATTCATACATACATACATACATACACTCACACATACATCTAAACATTTATATATTTACAAACCACTAGACAAAGAAAAAAAAGTTTCACTCTCTCCCCGACACACCCGTGCACCCCACAAACAACAACTTAAAAAAAAAAACGAGAAAGCGCAGCAAGGCCAATCGATCGATCAAAAAAACAAAAAAATTAAAATAAATTTGTTATCTCTCATATTTCTTTATCTATTGTTCTAATCAGTCTATAATATTCACCACCTTCTTTTGGCTGTTTATTTAGTGTTTATTATACGTATATATATTATTATCTGTACCTTTTATCCACTCATATTTCTACCTCATTCTTAACCCTCTCACGATTAATCCCTATCTTCTACACTTCGATCTATACAATATACCACAACCATCACCTTCCCACATCATGCATCTAAGTGATTTGTCAATTTACAACGATTACATCTTTCAAGTAATCGATTTTTGCACAACTGCTATAGTTTACCTCTCCGTATGTATACCCCCTACCCATACTCCTACCCCTACCCCTACCCCTATAATCATCAGACCACATACCAAATTGAGCAATTTACTAACTTCTACTTTACTACTTCCTTGACTTTCCTCAAATAGTTTACGATAGCATTGATTATAATAACCCCGTATTTATTACTCATCAGTGGTGATCTATTGGTTTACGCCTTAAGAATAGCAAGTGATGGAATTGAGAATCTTAAATATCAAAGCATAAACAATTCTCAACCTTTGCCACAAACACCTATTATATCTTCTCTTACTTCAATTGATGATGATATAGATGAATCGAAAGGTTTTAGTTCTGGTGTTGATTCAAGTCATCATCTTGCATCTACTAGTACTACTACTTCCTGATTACTATATCTCTTTGCTTATCGACATAACATAATAACATAACACAACATAACATAACACAGCACATCATAACACTTACGCACATACATGTACAAAACATTGCATTTTAAGAAATAACTCGCCTAATATTAATTACAAACACATACATACATAGCCCTTTGACATTTTACATATTACAAAACACATTTACTCGCAATAAAATGACTAAATTATATTATTTTTCATCGATAATATACAATAATATAGTATATAATATAATATAATATAATATACCATTTTAGTTTTAAAATTTAGAATTCTTAATCTTTCTAAAATATCCTTTGACTTTTGAAGTTGTCCTTTTTAAATCATGTGCAATCTCAGTTGCTATCTCCTGTGATGAATTCGTCAATATCGATGGTGAAACATATTGATGATGGTGTAATTGATTACTCGAACTTATATTAGAATACGCCTTTTTAACATTTGGTCCACTCTTCGAAACACTTGGTTTCAAATCGGATAAATTTATCATCGTCGACGTTGATGATGATGTCAATGAGAAATCCTTTGATGTATTATTGGTCGCACTACCACTAGATGTATGTCTTAACCATTGATCTAAACCTGTATCAAAATCATCAATAGCTTGTCTATATCTCGTTATTTCCGCACGTCTCTTTTCAGATGATGTCGAAAATTTACTAGATGTAATTTGAATGATATTACAACCGGGTAAAATATCATTACTTACAAATATCACATTTTTTTGAGGTGGTTTTTTGGATAATGATACAGCTGTTGTAGCTGTTGTTGCAGTTTGAGTACTAGTTGCGGTAGATGTAGAAATAGCAGAAGCACCTGAAAAATTTCTACTCGTACCAAATGCTGAATTATTGTTATTGTTGCTTATATTATTGTTGTTGTTGTTGTTGCTCACTGGGAAACCGCTGTTATTAGTAGCTGATGGAATACCATCGGTTGTAGTCAATGACGCAGCTCTATCCTTGGCAGCTTGTGATAATTCACTAGACTCATTGAAACTCGACAATAAAGAAGAATATTTCC
The DNA here is from genome assembly GCA_030567875.1 of Wenyingozyma nitratophila. Classification (NCBI taxonomy): domain Eukaryota; kingdom Fungi; phylum Ascomycota; class Pichiomycetes; order Pichiales; family Pichiaceae; genus Wenyingozyma; species Wenyingozyma nitratophila. Next base: position 182,607 of record JAJLSW010000005.1, read on the forward strand.
TAATTGGAGGAGTATTTAAAGGATATGGAGGAGTAGATGGAGGTCCATCACTAGTGAATCCAAATTTGGGTAATGAAGAAGAAGAAGAAGTAGATGTGACTTGATCTGGTCTTATAGTTTGCATCGTATTCTTTCTGATAAACATTTCTCTTCTTTCAGCTTCTAAATCACCACTTGTACTATCCGAATGGGTTTCATTGTATTCATAATCATCAGAACTATTATCATCATCATGATCATGATCATGGTCTTCTGATGATGACATCGTTCTATTATTGATACTACTGGTCATTGTATTGTTGACAAATGACGATTTACGAGAATAACGTCCCGTGGATAAAGAACCAGATGATTCAACAGGTTCTAATTCATGTCCTTCAATTTCATCATCATGACCACTTTCCTTATAGGAGTATATTTCATCATCGTCAGAATCTGAACCTACATTATGATGAGACCCAGCTGATGTGGTATTATCTTCACTTACTACATTCATCGTTGAATTACTTGAATTTTTGAAGTTATCAGGACTCAAGAAAATCGATCTCTTGGCACCGGTTAAACTATCATTATCACCATTATCACCATTATCAACCTTATCATCATCATTGACTTTCTTTGGTGGACTATTTGATTTCAGGGGACTATTGCTATCATAGTGGAAGTCATCACTTAAGAATTCATCATCGGTAATACCACTCTTCAAAAAATCATCGCTTACAGAATGAGGTATGTGACTTTTATCTTGACTTTGACTTTGATCTTTGCCGGATAAATCACCTGGTATATTATCATCACTATGGTCTATGAATTGATCATATGCTAACCATACCGAATTCCTGTAATTCTTACGATCTTCATCTTCATCGGTGGTATTACTACCTACTGCTGCATTATTACTAAACTGAGGTTGTGTGTTATCTATATCGGGTATATTATCGTTGGTTGTAGTGGTATGGAAATTGGTGGAGGTAATAGTAGTCGGCGTGGGTAATTCTCTATCCAGGGGAGTTAATGGATTACTTAATGGAGTCATCAAATCTACATCATTTGAATTATTTTCACCCATTATACCTATGGAACCATTATTAAGATCATGGGTAATTATATTTGCCAATTTGTTACTACTATTACCACGACTCTCATTAGCCATCTGTTTAATTATATCTTGTTTCGATTTGATTCTCTGTATAGCTGACATAGTAGTCTCATCATGGTTATTGTTCAAGTATCCATTTGCTACGTCATCATCCTCATCCTCATCCTCATCCCCATCTTCATTATCATCCTCTTCATAATCGTTAGTTATATCTTTACTATTGTTCGATGATAACTCCATGGTAAGTTCATTCAAAGACTGGGTCAATTGTTCAGATATAGAAGTAGTTCTTGAGTGGTCCTTATTACTCGAAGGTTCAACAAGGTTTAAATTACTACTTGGATTTCGGGAATGTGAAGTGGCACGGGGTGAAGATAGGTTTAAATCGCTCGAATGAACAGATAGAGGTCTTGTATTTGTCTTATAGATGTTTATACCTATACTGGATTTCTTAGAATGTGTTGATATGTTCGATGTCATCGATGAAGTTCTTGTTGTTGTCTTGTCATCGATCAATAAAGGTTTGGTTAAATTATCGTTTTTAATGACGTTACCATTATTGTCCGAAGTGTCTGACTGTGTAGGTTCCTCGTTGGAGAGGTGAGTAATTGAAGAGCAGGAATCAGGGATATCGTTCTCATGTGACATTGTGGTGTTTGTGAACAGGTTGGTAAATAATCAGATAACAAACATAAATAAATATGTAAATAAAACAATCGAAATAAAACACACATATATATAAATAGATCCAAGGGAACAGGTCAAGTCAAATCAAGGCTTCCCCAAGCTCCGCCTGTTTCTCTTTCTCTTTCTCTTTCTCTCTTTGCACTCGCCCAATTTTGAGAAAATGAAAATGAAAAATTTGTTTTATTTTATTTTGTTTGTTTTAGTTGTTACTTCTTCCTTTTCTTCTAGTGGTTATTGATTGATTGATTGATTAGTTAATTAATGTGTATATAGATACTATATACACACATACTATGCTCACTCGGTGGCATTTGTTGATAGTACATACAGTCAGACGACTCGAATATTACCAACAGATGCAACACGATTATCAAAAAAATCGATTGATTCAATTGATTCAATTCTTCTCTTTTCCAAATGATGATTAATTCTGTTCTATAAACTTATCTACATTATCTGATACCAATGAAGATAAATAGACTATCAATATCTGATTATAAGAGAATACCAATCAATCAATCGATGGATCGATCACTTTGAAAACTAATTCGCTTCACTTCCATTACATACCAGTTTCTTTTATCAACCTTGTAATTAAAATTGTATTGAAATAACTATATATGTAAAATTTCACTTATTCATCACCAGCGGGTATTTCATCTTTTAATACTTGTACAAGATCAACTCGTAAAGCAGTAATTTCATCACCTCTTAATACATCGCTTACAAAATAACATTTTGTATCCAATTGAATCATCTCCAACGAGCCTTTCAATATCCCACATAATACATTCGAATACCATAATTTATTACTATTTGCGTCCATTGGCAATTCGACAAAATCACTCAATGGATTCTCATCGAATATCAAGGTAAATGATTTAGCATCGGCGTCATTACTACTGCTACCGCTATTATTAGTATTATTAATAATAATATTATTATTGTTATTATTATTATTATTATTATTATTATTAGTGCCACTGTTATTGTTGCTATTATTCTGTACGTTGGTGGAGTTGTTGTAATTAGAATTGTCAAATTCAACATTTGGGGTTATGTTCAAAAACATCTTGAATGCAACTTTACTAACGACTTCTCCCGTCTCTTTGAAACTGGTACAACGCGATAATTGTGATGTGCTTAAGAACTCATCTATTAACCTTACTCCTATATTATAACCCATTTGAAATAATTGTTTATTCACTTCTTCATAGTCATTTTGGAAATCATTGCACAGTTGAGAAACTATGGAACCATAGGTCAATGTGAATAATTCTGAATTGATCTTCTCTTGAGTCTTATTCTTCCATATATCCTCACCTACGGCCTTTAACTGTCTCGACATAGTGGTACTCTGATCCTGTTCTATTCTATTCTACGCTATACTATATAACACAAGACAGCATAGGGTAGACGGTAAACTAAATAAAACATGTACAGGAAGACAAATAACCTTCAAAAGAGTTCTAACCTTCACGCGAGAAATCGACGCGGCGCTCAAGAAAAAGGTCGCTGGCTGATTAGCCGACTCTTTACCGCACAGAGATAGATAGATATATAGATATATAGATAGATAAACATATTGGAGATATTGATTGGAAACATTCATAGGGGTTATAGATTGATAGATAATAATTATATAGACTACGGGTTAAGAAATGAGAATACTGCTCTCAAGGATAAGACATTATAGTACCACTAAGAAATCAATTGGATTTGTATTTGATATCGATGGAGTATTATTAAAAGGTAAGAAAGCCATCCCAAATGCCAATGAAACATTGACAAAATTACAAGATTTGAAAATCCCCTTCTTATTATTCACAAATGGAGGAGGTATAAGTGAACATGAGAGAATCACTGAGATCAATCAAAGGTTAAACCTATCTCAAGAATTAGGTGAAGATCAAATTGTTTTATCGCATACCCCATTTAGATCATTGACTCGTAAATTCAACAGGGTCTTGATTATTGGTGGACAAAAAGATTCCTTACGAAAAGTTGGTTTAAAGTATGGTTTCAAAGAACCTCTTTTACCAACGGATATAATAAGGGCAAACCCGGCAATTTGGCCATTTCATAGGTATACCCCTGAAGAACTTTTAAAATGGGGTTTAGAACCTCAAGAATCTCAAATATTCACCAAACCTATCGATTCAGTACTTGTCTTCAACGATCCAAGGGATATGGGTAGTGATATTCAAATTGTAATGGATCTTTTGAATTCAGAAAAAGGTCAATTGGGGAAATTACGTACCAATACGACAAATTCTAAACCTTCAATACCTATCATCTTCTCCAATAACGATTTACTTTGGTCGAATGATTATCAAAATCCAAGATTTGGCCAAGGAGCTTTCAAGATCATGGTTGATTCCTTATACTCCAAATTGAACAATGGGAAATCATTAGAATCGACGGTATTGGGTAAGCCTGAACATCTTTCCTACTTATTTGCCCATAATTACCTTATCAATTACAAGAAGACTTTAGAAGGAGGTAGTGATGATAGTGGTGGAGATGAATCATTGGTTGAATTAGGTCAATCTATACCAAATGACAAATTAAATGAATTTGATGAGATTTATATGGTTGGTGATAACCCCGAGAGTGATATTAAAGGGGCCAATTTATACGGTTGGAATAGTATATTGGTCAAGACTGGGGTTTATAAAGATGGAGATTTTGAAAAAAATCCCAATTTATTCAAACCTACTTTTGGTATATTCGACGATGTTAAAACCGGTGTATTTGAAGCATTAAAATCACATAGATATATATAAGAAAGAAAAATAAACATTTGTAATAATTTAAAGATTTAATAATGTAATAATGTAATATATTAGCGAATAATAACGACAATACGAAATAATAATAATAATAATAATAATAATAATAATAATAAGAAAAACCTCTACCTAAATAAAACGCAAAAAAACCAATCTAATCTATAAGTGGAATCGAAAGACACTCTAGTCTTTCCCACTTTTCAAAAATGCACACTAACCTACCAATCTACCAACAAACAAACAACAGTAAAGTTTTTACTAAACTTTAGAGGAAATAGTTTGTTCATTTTGTAATTTCAAAGCATTACGCTCATGGTATAAATCTTTACAATTCTTCAAAGAACTACAACTATGATTTTCCAATAAACGATGTTTGGAACAGAATTTACCAAGACAATAGGTACAATCACCGACTAATCTTAAAGCAGTTGAATTACAGCCTTGTAAGTTACATTTGTTTGATTTCTTAGTGCTTGATTTTCTTCTTGATTTCTTAGCAACTGGTGTTGTGGTAGTAGTAGTAGTAGTAGAATTTGAATCCGAATCATCTAATGCAGAAGTTGAATGGTTATTGCTTGTGATATAAACGGTTGAAGCAGAAGTGATACCATAGTAGGATAATTCCTTTGATAATTCCAATAATTTACCAGAGTACCATAGTTTCAATTGATTATTTGAATTATTGATGGAATGGTTGAATTCAAAAGGACAGGCTACTTTTGAAGCGATTTTCAAATCTTCAACAGTTGAGTTATCAGGTACAGTAACGGAGAATTCTATATGAAATTATAATAATCAGAGTTAGTAAAAAATTGTTGTTTGGAACACATGAGGAGATCGGGGAGATTAGGGCTCGATAAGAGAGATAAGAAAAGAAAAGAAGGGGGGCAAAAAGTTGAAGGACATACCGGTTTCGTTGTTTAATTTGAGGGATACTTTCATGATGGATGTAATAAAGGGATAAAGGGGGGTAGCTAAGGGGAGTTAGTTATTTATTAGTGGGCAATAATACTAATAATAATAATAATAATAAAATATACAAAGAAGAGAAGAGTTTGTATAACTTAAGTTGCTGAGTCATTAAAAGAGGAAGCCGTCATGTTGAGTCACTGGGGTGGCTCGTTTCAGTTTTGGCTGCACAGCCGTGTCGGTGGGGCGCTTTTTTGCCTTCGCTCGGCCATTACGTAATGGGGGAGGGGGCTGGTGTGCAGGCGTGTGGGAGGTGAGTGGGAGGTGAGTGGAAAGTGGCGAGAAGTGGAAAATTTGCCGGGAGATGGATGGTAATGGTAATGGTAATGGTGATGGTGATGTATAGGATAGGACTTGATAATATCATTTGCTTGATCATATCTATTCTATACAGTTTTATATCATATTGACTTATCATTAATTATCAACTAACACCCTACAAAAGATGTCAGGATTTATGCCAGGTATGCCAGGTTCAGAACCTTATAAAGAGCCAAGTTTCAGAGACTCTCCATTATACACTATTGGTTTAAACGTTGCATTATTCGTCATTGGTGTTACATTTATTCAATCCAACTTAGTCGAAAGTTTAGCTCCTCAGTTATAAAATAAAACAAGGTAAGATCTATCAATTTACTTCCTTGATGATTTGCTTAATTTGGTTAGTGCTTTTTTCAATTTAATTTATTTTTGATTTCGTTTTTGTAATTTTTTATGATTCGAATCTTAATTCCTGTATTTATTATGTAATTGATCAATAAAACTAATTACATTATTACTAAGGTTACGGTATAAGTTCAAACGAACAAATAAAATAAAATAAAATAAAATAAAATAAAATAAAATAAAATAAAATAAATAATAATCAATCTATATTGATATCGTAAAGAAATGAAAAAACATTTTGGGAAAACAAAAACAAGGTAGTTATAGTAATAATAGCAAAACGATAATGACAAAAATTGAATATGATTTATATATTTTCCAATTGTAGATTGGAAGTTATTTTGGAGCTTATCGGCAAATAAAAGAAAATTGATAGGTAATAAGTAAGTGATAAGAGATAATAATAAAAGATAATATAATTAATTATATTGAGTAATAGTAGAAACAAAAGTATTGAAAGAAAGGAAAGTGGAAAGTATGCAAGGTTATAAGAATAGTAATAATCAATTAACCTAACAAGATAAATAAAGTATCATACTTATTATTTATCTTGAACTTAAAACAACGTACAAGGCATGTAACATACCTGGAAACCAGACAAAACAACACAAGATAATATTGATCAATAAATCTCTACCAGCACCACGCTCCATAAAGACAGCTAAAGGAGGAATGATTAAAGCTATTGAATTGCAACAAAGTTAGTAAAAACATATTGATAATCTTAATCTTAATCATTATAGTTATAATTATAATTATAATCATAATAAAGAGGGGAGTTGAAACATACCGATAATAATAGCAATGATTTTTTCAGCAGACATTATAGATGTAGTGATTTAGAATTGATTAGTTATAAAGAATGGTGATCAATTGAGTAATCTAATTGTATATCTATAATATTAAATAGAAAAATTTAGAACAGTATAATTTTAAAAGGGTCAACGTTTTATGGGGTCCTTCTGAGCTGTTGCTATCCTTTTTATTTAATATTACTTTTTTACTTTGCCCTACGGGGTTTCCATGGAAGAAGCGGGTAACTATCTCTAATTCCCATCTAATCACACCGGCTGCGGCTTAAGAGCGAGAGCGAGCCACCGAGGAAACGAAAACGAAAACGAAAATGAAAATGCGCGGCTAAATGCGTGGTTTTCTTATTATAGGGAATATGGTTGTAATTAATTAATTATTTAATTGTCTATTTTTACTATGCGGTAATTATTTGATCAATGAGTTGATCAATGACTCATCAACCGAACTCTCGTAACCTTCCTCTACCAAATAGGTAGCATTGGTATCTTGTAATTTCCTCAATACATCACATGCATACCCTGTAACCAATAACCCAGGAGGTCTAGATCCGACTAATTCCACAACGTTGGGTAATTCTCCCAATTTAGTTCTAATTATTCTTTGATCGGGACATGAGGCTCTTTCCACTATGGCAACGGGTAAATCAGCAGGCCAATTCTTGGTATCTATTAATGTAGGAATTAATTCGACTATACGATGCAGGGCCATTAAAAATACAACGGTTCTCGAAATATGGAATTCGGGTAAATCTGGCAATTTACCTCTTCTACCCGTTCCTGTACATATCAAGATTTGATCGGCAACTTCTCTATGAGTTGCGGGGATATCACTAACTACAGTCGATGCTAAGGCACTTGTAATACCTGGAATAACCAATGGTTTGAAACCATGAGATTCAAAATATAAAAATTCTTCACCTCCTCTTCCAAAGATATATGGATCACCTTGTTTTAACCTTATCACATTCTTACCTTGTTTTAAAGCAGTTAAACCAAGGTCAAGTAATTCTTCCTGTGCCTTTTCGGCATTACCTGGGAACTTTCTGGCTATGAATAACTCGATATGTTTTGGAATTAATTCCAATACTTGTTGAGGTACTAATTTATCTGCAAGGATTAAATCTGCTGAATAGATTGATGAAATTGCACCAATTGTTAATAACGATATACTACCTGGTCCAGCTCCTATTAAAGAGATTTTACCTTTTTGAGCCTTGTTATCCTTTGCATCAATGTTAGTGATTTCCTTCGATCCATTATGTGCAAATGCATTGAAATCTTGAACCAACTCATCGATTTTCAAATCTGTTAATTTTGACAATGGGAAATATTCGATGATTTGCGATAACCATCTTATCCTCTTTAATTTCTCATCTTCAACGTTATTATTATTGTTGTTGTTGTTATTATTATTATTATTATTATTATTATTATTATCATTACTGTGATGACTTTCTAGTTTCTCAGGAACAAATTTGTTGATCTTATGGTTATTGATCACATCATCATCGTCATTACCCAAGAGATCGATCAATTCGTCTTTATTATTCTCGAGTATAATATCACTCTGAATAGATTTTCTCAATTTCCCAACGTTATCAACCAATTTATCTATATCTTGAGGTAAATTATTGACTATTTCTCTTTTAATTCTATTTGATAATCTACAACCATTACCATTTGTAGTCAAACCAAATTGGAAATCACCCTTGGTGAAAGATGACAATAAAGTCAAAGTGGATAGTTTAGCATCGTCTAAAGTATTGATTGGAATTCTTAACTTTTGACATCTTTCAAATACAACTTTATTCAACCCACTATTAGATGGAAGATTATTAAACACTTTATCAACGATATAATCAACTTCTAGTCTACCGAATTTTTCAATATCTAATATCTCAAAATCCCTTTTGATCCAAGTTAATTTACCAGAGTCGAGTAAACTAGAAAGGTTCAACAATATTGAGTCTTTCAAACTAGAAGTGATAAGTATTGGTTTAGCTCCAACTTCTATTATTTGATTTATTCTATTGATGACTAAATTTGAATGGCAGTCTATGATTAGATGGATTTCACCTTGACAGTTCAACCCGGTTAAAAGTCTTGTCATTATGAAGATAGGTATATATATATATGTGGGCAAACGACTATCTAGTGGCTCTTGAAATAGATATGTGATAGTAGAAACCAGAAGATATCTTTATATATATAGATAAGTATCTATATAAAAGTATTCTCCACCATAGAGATAAGTGAAATAAATTTATTTTCCAATGATAAACATCCACGTGATGGCGGTGAATAATTTTTTTTCGTACATTAGCACAGCCATGGAGTTATTTCAATTGCCGAAGTGCCATGCTTTTAGTTGTGGCTTCTTTTAAAATTCGGTCATTTTCCACGGCGGTGCATTTGTGGAAAGTGAAACTTTTTTCTCTCTTTAAAAGTAGTCTGATTTCCAAATGGGTGGTGGGGTATTTGGTTTTCTTAACCTTGAATAGATATATATATATATAGAAGGACTCAAGGTATTCCATAGAACAAGATGGGTGTAAAGAGACCCATGGGATTAGGCAAGAAGGCCAAACAGAAGAAACAAAAGACTGTGAATGAAAATGGTACGGGAAAAAACTTCGAAACCGATCAAGTTGCAGATGAATTAACGGTTGAATTAGACGAAGAAGTCAACCCTGATGATCCATTAAACCAATTAAATGGATTGTTTACCACTTGGTTAAACTCAGATAAGAGTAATGAATTGATCTTGAATGGAATCATCCATGAATGTGATAGAATCTTACGTAATTTGGAAAAGGAATCTATTACATTAACTTCGTGGTTTTACTGTATTTATAGTACCTCATTGGCCGATTTGGCTTTATTCAACGTTGAATTCGACGACAATGAACAGGATGATACAAATGCAGATTTAGACTCAGAGGAAAAAGTGACAATCAAAGATTATTTCGATAACTCATTGGAAAGACTTGAAGATGGATTAGAGAAATTCCCAAATTCTTATGATTTATCATTGACTAAATCTAAGATTTTATTGAATAGGATCCCCCTGGAGTATATCTCTAAATTAACACCGGATTCCACAAAGGATGAGTTGAAAGGTGTTAATTTATACAAACTTTTGAAATCTGCAGTGGAATCTTATGAATTAGGTATTAAATCGATCAAGACTGATTCCAGTCAAGATATTTCAATAAAGGATAAATTCTTATCTGAAATCTTGGATTCTTACGATGATTTATTAGAGATTGTTGATAATTTCGGCAAGGAGAACATAGAAGGCGAGGATTCAGATGCTGAAGTGGACGAAGAGGAAGAGCAAGAAGAAGAAGAGGAGGATGATTTGGAAATTTTACAAGAAGTAGAGTTATCTCAAACCCATCCACTTTTCAAAATCCAAAGAGATGATTCTTTGAATCATTTCTGGAGAGAACAGATGATCCATTTACACGATTTGATTCTATCTAGAGAACAGAAAGACGAGAAGTTACTGATTGAAGTGTCTAAAAAACTCGGCCAATCGTATTTGATGGAAGCTGAAGAACCAATATCTATGTTTATGTCTTTGAAATATGGAAATCAAGATGAAGAAGATGATGAAGATGAGGATGATCAAGATCCAATAGACGAAGAGATCCTCGAGGAGATTGAAGAAACAAGAAAGATCTCCATTGAGCTAGTATCAAGTGCAATGAAATATTTGAAGCAGGCCAATGACAAAGAAGTTCCTCAAAGCTGGGTCGATCTCGCCGAATCCGAAATCCAGATGGGTAATCTATACGATTCTGATTCGAAAGATCAAGAGAAATGGTACAACTTAGCCATTGAGAAGTTGACCAAGGCCAATAACGCCACCCATGGTAAATACGAAGGTATACTTAACGACCTACTCAGTAAATAAATAGAGAAATAAATACAATAAATACACAGTAGGTAAATAAATAGATAAATAAATAAATAAATAGATAAATAAAACACGCACAGCGCATCCACGACAAATTACCCAAAGCGTCAGAAGATAAACAAAAACAAAAAAATGAAACGTGAGGTAAATTTTAGTGAGCTCCTCTTTACTCGAAGGATTATTGTGGGTTAACTACTAGTGGTGTTGCTTCTGTTATATTTATATACATACATACATACATACACTCCGTTGTTTGAATAGCTGGATTAATCATTGAAGCTTTGAAAATCAATCCTCATAGATCCCTTGATACCATCTTTTTATTTCTCTCTTGCTGAGTTTTTGTGTCTGGACATTGCGCTCTCTCTGCATATACATCAAAAATTTAAATCAAGCATCAGATTGATCACATCACATTACATTCGTTTATATATTTACCTACCCCATCTGCATTTTCCCACTCATACATTTGAATACATTGACTCAAATACTGCCCCACCCTCTACCCTAATACACTCATTCATCCATTCATCCGTTAAATAAAAATTATTAGATACACCCAAAAAAGCACAGTACAAAGGTTGATGATAGATTTTCTTTAAGCAATGGATATCGATTCACCAAGTTTTAACAAATCTAACAATGATTCCCCATCTTCATTGATGATGAACAATCAGACAGATTCTCCTCTAGCTCTATTAAGGAACAAGAATCAACAGCAACAACATCAACAGTTCGATACATCGACTCCTTTCAGTCAACCATCAACAACTAAAAGTCGTCCCCATCATACGCATCAAAGGTCAAACTCTTTGAAGAGACCTTTCACTTTATCCCCAAGCAACAATCAAAATATACAGTACTCTAATTCTCCAAATTTTTCCATTTTGACCGCTGATTTTTCACAGAATTTTCATGTCAATGGTAATAATCCAAAGATTATATCGAATCCAAAGAAAAATTTAATAAATATCGATGAATTTTGTAATGATCATAATGATAATACAAACAATGACCAAAATAAGGAAAATATAAAAATGAATCTGTTCAACCAAAAACTCTTTGAATTAAACAATAATAATTCCACCACCGATTTATCCAATAATGGCTCAAGAAAATCTTTAAGTTTGAACAATTTAAGACCAAGACATTTGAAAATACATACCCCAAATTCATCAATCTCTTCCATATCTTCTAACTCATCGATTTTCAGTAACTCTATGGCCAATACTTCTGCTAATTCATCATCTATCTCCAATACATCTACATCATCTTCAAAGAATAATGGTTCGTTTCCATTCAATTTCCATTCAAGATCGTCATCATCTTCAAATTCTTCTTTTGCTACAAATCCCATCGGTGGTAATAGCAATTCAAATCTGTTTAAAAATCATTTACGTTCTAAATCCTCGAGTTTAATGACTTCTTTTGCATTCAAGACTAACGTGGATGGATCTGCTCTACCTCAGACTAATAACAATATATTTGAAGATTCTTTTGCAAGACAAAACCAAATACAGAATCAAAATCAAAATCAAAATCAATCAACTAGTATCTTCTCAATGACTCCAAACTCACAGTTCAAGACGATGTCACTAGATCTACTGGCCATTCCAACTCCTGACAGAGATAGTATTGGTCAAGCACCAATGGAAGAAGAAGAAGTATCTCCAGAGACGAAATCCGTGCTGAATAAATCCAATGAGACTCTGATCACATCTGCTTTCAACACCAAGAGTAACTTGAGTCTTTTAAGATCTCTATCTAAGAACAATGAATCTGGTTATTCATTATCATCTAGTATGGGATCAGATGAAGACTACGAAAAAGACGAAGAAGAAGAAGAAGAAGAAGAAGAAGAAGACGATGATGAATACGAAGAAGATGTCATTAATAAATTGAACAAATCGAAGTCGATCTATAAAAATAGTAATAGTACTGGTAACTTATTGCCCTACAAGAAATCAATCTTTGACAATTCAGATATGCTTGAGAGTGATATAATAGACGAAGACGACGAACAAGATATCTCGCAAGGTTCCATTGGTTCTCCTTTACAAAAGAAACAGAGTCTTAAGACGAATGGTATTGATCTATTCAGGGCTAACACTAACACTACCAACAATAGCAATAATGACTTGAGTAAGATGATGCTTCAAAGAACTACATCAATGGTAGCAACTTCGAACAAGGACTTTGACCATTTCCAATTGCCATCGCATTTGAACTCAAGTAATAAAGAATCGTCTTTATTTAAGAGTAAAAATTCAAAGAGGAATTTAAAGATTACTGCCAATTTTGAGTTTTCCAGTATGAATCAATCGAGTCAAAGCGTTGGTGGTAGTGGTAATGGGAATTTGAACAGATCGGCAACGTCTATCAATGCCTTTAATTTCCCATTAAGATCTCTGAACAATGGTCCTTTATCATCTGGTTCTACAAGTCAATTGACTTCGAATATCAATGGATTATCATTCAAATCACCTATTGAATTCAATGATGAAGGTCATGAAAGGTCTTTGAATTTCCACAATCCAATGATTAAATCTGCCGTCGATTCTACTATAACAGAAGAAGATGATGAGGATAACAATACTACTAATAATAGTATTAATGGTAATACTAAAAACGATAATAGTGGTATTTTCGGACAAGGTAATTTAATATTACCATTTACCAAGATAAAGACTTTCAAAGTTGATAATGGAACATTACCAAGGATTGACGTTGATACATTTTTTGAAATCCTCGAGAATTTCAAAATTGACAAATGCAACGAATCTGGATTATTTTACGATTCATTTAAAGAACTTGTTATAATCGATTGTAGATTTGAGTATGAGTTTAAAGGAGGACATATTGAAGGTGCTATTAATGTATCTTCAAAGAAAGAATTAGAAGATTTATTGTTCCCTATGGATCAAGAGACCGGGAACATTGAACTGCTGAACACGAAACCAATTGATTTCACAAGTACAAATAGAAAATTAATAATTTTCCACTGTGAATTCTCATCTCATCGTGGACCTTTAATGGCGAATAATCTACGTAATTGGGATAGATTTATCAATAAATCTTCCTATCCTAATTTATACTATCCCGATATAGTGATATTAGAAGGTGGGTATAAGAAATTCTTTGAGAAATTTGGTAATGATTATTGTTATCCTAAGAAATACGTTGAAATGGATGATCCAAATTTCAAAGCCGATTGTGAGCGTGGGTTGTATTTATTACGTCAGGATTCAAAGATGAATTTGAGTAATAAGAGCAATGGTAATCTTGCTGGCAATAATGGTAATGGAGCACCTCTAAGGCGTTGTTTTACCACTACTGGTACTAATCAAGAATTATCAAAGAATCTATTCTTTGGCAAGAGTAATAAGAGTTTGTTTAACTTACCTCAACAACCACAACTGCAACAAAATTCATCATCGTCGAATATCTTTGAAAGGAAATCGTCGTCTAACATCTTTGAGGAATCGAATAAATCCAACGATATCTTTGAAAAATTCAAGAAGAAAAACTCAATGTCTGGTTTCGGATTCCCCAACTCTATTTATGATGACGATGATGAGGACGAAGAAGAAGAAGTAGAAGATGGTGATGGTGATGATTACAATGAGGATGATGAGGATAGGTTGGATTTCTTGTTTCAAGAATCACCGGTCGTTCAAAAAACGGTCAATTTGAAACTGACAAAATCAAGAGACTTGACCAAAAAAATCAATGAAGAATTGGCAAAGGATGATGTTTTCAAACAACCAGCTATGATCAAACCTCAATCTGCATTTGGCATTAAGTATAAATCCATGCATTTTCGCTCAAAGACAATGACGTCTATCAATTTGCACAGACGTATGAATTCAAACAACGCTGCAAAGGCTTCCAGCGCCACTACAAACACTGCAGCCAGCACCAGCACCACACACGGTAGGACAAAAAGTTCTACCTCGTCTAATGTCTCTGCATTTTTATCATCCCCTCCTCATTTCCTAAAGATGAAAGTTCATCAAGATACACCGATTAAAAAATAACTTACATAGCAGTAATAATAATGATAAATGATAATATTATTATCAATAATAATAATAATAGTAATAATAATAATAATCTTAATATTAATGAGTGACTTTCTAATTTACAAACCTATATACATATACACCAAGAAATGAATCTAATTATTGAATTTCAAATAACTTTCACGACATTCTCTACCACCATTAGGATCGATAAATCCCATTCTATTTAAAGGCCACACGATAAACATGGCTTTACCCAATACCATAGAAGCACTTATAGGTCCATATGTATTCGAATCTATAGAATGGATATTATCTCCTTCAACCCAAAGATGATTCATAGGGACGATCAACCTTTGTCTTAGATCAGGGTACCTTGGTATTATAACATCGCTTTGTTTGCCCTTGATTCTCTTTGTATAAATCTTAGTTGGATCTAAAGGTGATCTTAAAAATACAACGTCATTGTAGTATAAATTATTTATATCCTTGACGTTGAACTTCCATAAGAAAACGTAATCATTTATATTGTTTGACAATGGGTTGAATGTTGGTTTCATCGATATACCTTCTATCTTACCTATATATGCAACATGGTTTGAAATTTCATAGACTACTGGTAGCCACGATAGGAAGATTAACGAGGAAGTTAGTGTATATTTTGTGTATAGTTTAGTCTTCTCAGATACATATTTGTTGAGTAACTGTCTGATCATAATGGCTCGGTTAACAAGTGACCAATTGTCAGCCCACTCTACTACCTAAATACCTAACCGACTGACTGGCAGAAATAAGTAAGTACTCATATAAAATAGTTAATCAATCATATGTTAATCGTCAACTTTCTCGGAGAGCTGAAGCGTGAGAGATTTTTTTAAAAAAACGATCCACACTTCTGGTTTTTTTTTATGGGTATGGAGTAGTAAATGTGATTATTAATCGGCTTCTATATTTCAATTTATCCTTGTTTTACTTCTTTCTTTCATTGTTTCTTTGTTCCTCAATTAGTTTACTGCGATTTCAAGATGGTTGTTCCCCAATTGGAAGATGACTACGAGGTATGTTAAAGTATGTTTCTCCCCGCTTTCCTCTCTGACGAAAACTCGAATGATTAGTGATAAAAGTGATTAGCGATTAGGGGATGAGATGAGATGAGTTTTATTGTTAAAAGTTACTAACTATAGTGTCCCGTTAACAGTCCACTTATGCAGTTAAATTACACTGTGAATCATGCGTCGATTCATTAAGCCAAGCTTTGAAACCACTGGATGGGATTAAGAAGTTCGATATATCCTTAAACGATCAAAAAGTCCAGATCTTGGGTAATTTACCACCAAGTGTTATAATTCAACAGATCCAAGAGAAGACAGGTAAGGATGCCATTATTCGTGGTATGGGGAATTTGAATTCTGCTGCTGTTTGTATTTTGGAATCCTTCAACGAAGATACAGATAGAAACGATAACGTTAAAGGGTTGGCAAGAATAGTCAGTATTAAACCAAATGAAATCTTAGTCGATTTAACCATAAATGGTGTTTTACAAAAAGGGGATTACTATCCAAGTTTTAGAGAATCTGGTAATATCTGGAAAGGTGCATTGACCACGGGAAATTCAATCTATAACTTTCCCAAATTATCGGTATCGAATTATAATCCATTGGATAAATCATATTCGACACAGGATTTTTTCAAAGTTCCCCTAGATATCAATGATCTTATAGGTAGATCGCTTTGTATATCTCATGATTCGAATAAGGTTAGTCTTAGTGATCTTTGTGGTGTTATTGCTAGATCTGCTGGTGTTTGGGAAAACGATAAACAAATCTGTTCTTGTACGGGTAAAACGATTTGGGAAGAACGTAAAGATGCTGTATTAAAAGGTATTAATTAAGGAATTAGTTGGTTGTTTTATTTATTTATTTTGTTTATTTATTTGATTAATTAATTACCTATTTATTTACTTATGTAGTTAATTGCGTACTTAACTCATTTAATCACTCCAGTTGAATGTTATCTATGTGATTCAATTCCTCCGAAGTCAAATCGTTACCAACGAGGTCATCATCATCATTGGAGGTTTGTTTTTTGCCTTTAGATCCATCAATACCTTTATTACCAAGGTTATTTTTTTTCTTTGGATCCTGACCTCCTTTGAGCTTATTTACCTTTTCGACAAGAGCTTGTAATTCCAGTTCTTCATCTGGATCCAATTGTCTATCATTACCCTTCTTTGAATTTCCCTTCTTCACTGAGGGTTTAGTCAATTTCTTAGAAAGCTCATCATCATCATCATCCTTTTCATCACCATTAATATTATCGTTACTTTTTATGGTATCTCTATCTTCGTCTGTTGTTGATTTTCCCTTTTTTGCAGATTGTTTTTGCTCTTGTTGCTGAATCAATTGAATCTCAGTTTCATCCCCAAGGGAGTTATCAATAGATGATGCTAATCCTAAACCACCTGAAAATTGATCTAATTCATTTGATTTCTTCTTATTAGTAACGTCAGATTCTAACTCGTAGTTAAGATTATCCTCACTACCAGGTATAGATTGTAAGATGATCGTGGCAAAGATACAAAAGATCACAAAATAACCTAGTAATTTTCTCTGTGGTGTTGTGAAATAATTAACGGGTAATTTATTTTCTTTCAAAGTACTCTTTGATCTGCTTGGATAGATTGCAGAATATGGAGAATTTGATTTTGGTTTGAGATTGTAAGGTCTTGGAAGGTTATATTTACCAGACATAATGTTAAGGGATCAAAAAGAAAAGTATGGTGCTATCAATTGATCATCAATGGACAGAGTGATGTGAAAGGAGACAAAAGACACGGATAGAGCAGATAAATATGTCTGTTGCGCCTGATGTCGGGGCAACGTCCCCATCGACGCGTCGGCAGGTGTTCTCTTCTTTCTTCAAAAATATTTCTCTCTTCTCGGCCACGCAAATTTTTTTTACCTCTTTCTACTACTACTACTACTTTCTTCTTCTTCTTCTTCTTCTTCTTCTTCCCTAGCCAATGGTGCATCTGTAATAACCGTATTCTCAGACAATAATGACTGAATCTAGGAGGACTTAGATCCAACCATTTGACTCTACTATTTCTACAAATTACTGCCGATGAATTGAAATAAAGAATAAAAATAACGTTTTTTTTAAATGATGAATATTTAATTGGGAATCTCTCTGACAATAATCCAAAAATTAAAACCCCATGGAGACAACAATGATTATTAGTTCTGATTGTTATTTTATTTATTTTATTCTGGTAAGGATAGTAGCAAGAAAAGAGTTGAAAGTATGGTTTTTTTCTTCAAAAGTTTTAAATTCTCGTTAAGTTATATATATATATATTTATATTCATATATACATGGGCGATGTAATTTCATTCATCTTTTTTCAAAGGAGATGATGAATTGTCAGAAGAAGGAGTTAAGTTATCGTAAGATTTCTGTAAATTGTTCAATTGCTTTGATAGAGTCAATGAATCTAAATCTTTTAATTTCAATTGATCTTTTAATTCTTCTAATTCGATAAGAGTTGTAGTTTCAGTAGTCTTTGTTGTTGAAGTAACGATTTGTTGATCGATAAGGATTTTTTTATTCTTTACCAATGATTTCAACAGTAAGAATATACTAAATATAGCAAATGCTAAGAATTGGATGAATCCTGTAATGTATAAATTACGTTGATTGTAAAAAATCTTTGATTTTAACTCATATTGTAAATCACCACCATTAAATCTAACTGAATTTTTTAAAGAATCTAAAAACATCATACCGATTATGAATTCTATGAAGATAATACCTATTTTGAAATGTTGATTGGTCATGATTTTGTTGAAATATAAATCTGTTAATTTAGATTGAACAGATAAAGGTAATGGTAATAACAATAAAGATATTGTGACAATTTCGGAGATCAATCCTAAAAAGATTAGGTTCATAGTTAAGGACATCTTGATATATTTGTTTATATGTTTGTAGTTATATGTGTTGTAAGGGTTCGGGTGCTATCTATTCTCGTGTGATATTTATACCTCGCAAAACTGTGATAAATGTAGATCAATTGGATTAGATACAAAGTAATACATAAGAAAGCAACAAGATGAAATTAAGTAAGAATCCAGAAAATTTGGAGAAAAACATACAAAATGAGGCTTATTCAAATTTGCCCTTTTGAGATAGATCAGATTACTTATCACCCACCCTGTGAGAGATAGTTTTCTTACCATGCTAAGTGTTATATATGTATATACGGTAATGCATGTCATTAGGTAGATAGTTGCATTTATATTTTACATTTTACATTTACAGATACAACGACAGTATAATAATAATAATCGATAATATATTAAATTAAAAATCCCAAACCGAAGCGACTAAATATAATTAGTTTTTTTTTTAAATAACTATTCAAATGGGTTGATAAACCTAAGATCTTTCACCTCTTAATCTTCTAGCTAATTGGATATCTTTCTTTTGAATGGTAACTCTCTTAGCGTGAATGGCACATAAGTTAGTGTCTTCGAATAAAGAGACTAAATAAGCTTCAACGGATTCTTGTAAAGCACCAATAGCAGAAGATTGGAAACGTAAATCGGTCTTGAAATCTTGAGCAATTTCTCTGACTAATCTTTGGAAAGGTAATTTTCTGATCAATAATTCAGTAGATTTTTGAAATCTTCTAATTTCTCTCAAAGCAACAGTACCTGGCTTATATCTGTGAGGTTTCTTGACACCACCGGTAGCAGGGGCGGATTTTCTGGCAGCCTTGGAGGCTAATTGTTTTCTTGGGGCTTTACCACCAGTGGACTTTCTTGCTGTTTGTTTAGTTCTAGCCATTTTGGAGATATAATAGATAGATCAATAGATAATATAAAAACAAAACAAAACAAGAAAGAGAAAAGAATGTTTGATGAAAATAAATAAATTACAGGGGAATTAAAGGATGTATATATAATAAACGGGCCCACAAATGAGAAGAGGATATTGTGTTTGCAATGGCAATTTAGCGCTGTGGTGTGCTAAAGTAACGCTCGCTTCCCACAAGAATGGTAAATCAGATCACTAGCTAATTTGGCAATTCGAATTACGCCTATGTTAGGGACCGCGAGTGCACGCGTGCGCGTACTTGCTGGCACTAAGAGCAGGCGCCCTTGGGGAGACGCTCTGATTGGCCCAAAGCTCGCATTTGAAGGTTGTGATTTGCAAAATTCGTTTTCCCATCTCCCTTTCAGTGGGGCCAGTTTCAGATTTACCCGTTGGCGGCACTCCAAGTGGTACTTTGAAAGGGTTACGGCGCTTGCTGGCTTCTTTTTATTTCGAGTACAGCCATTGCCATTGCCAAATTGCCATTGCCATTGCGTATATATATACTATACATTCCCCCCTTTTATATTGCTCTTTATATTTTTATCACCATATATTCTTTTGTTTATTATTATTATTATTATTATTATTATTATAATATTACTCTAACTTTACTATATTAATAATTATTATACAAAATGTCCGGTAGAGGAAAAGGTGGAAAAGGTTTAGGAAAAGGTGGTGCTAAGAGACATAGAAAGATTCTTAGAGATAACATTCAAGGTATCACTAAACCAGCTATTAGAAGATTAGCAAGAAGAGGTGGTGTTAAGCGTATTTCTGCTTTAATTTACGAAGAAGTCAGAGCCGTCTTAAAGGCTTTCTTAGAAAACGTCATCAGAGATGCCGTTACTTATACCGAACACGCCAAGAGAAAGACTGTTACTTCTTTAGACGTTGTTTACGCTTTAAAGAGACAAGGTCGTACCTTGTATGGTTTCGGAGGTTAAACTTATTTTATATGATATAACTAGTTTATACTATTATTATTTATTTAATTAATATCAATGGGTTCTGTTTTTTTTTAGTTTTTCCCTTGTAAAATCTCTACACCAGTGGACGCAACACTGGCGGATGTTGTATGATCTTTAAATCGGTAATCACGTGCTTGGAAAAATAAATAATTCGCCACACACACGCCACACACTCGCCGCACCAGAACAGAAAATTTTTCATTTTCTTCCTCGCGGGCGAGCAAAATGCGCAGTTGGTTGGCCTGTTTGCTCCTTATTATATCATTTTTTTTTTTATAATTTATTTTTATTTACTTATTCCTTCTTTCTTTCCTTCTACTTTGATTAATAATTAATTAATTATCGGTAACTTAATAATTCTTAATCAAATACATTTGAGATATTAACTTATCTTGAATTGATTATACCATTATTATTTTACTCTATTAACAACTTCTTTGTTAAATTTGAGCTTAAACGAACTTTTAATTAAGTATTCGTTATCCTTCATTTAAAACACTCAACCATTTTATAATAATACAATTTTATTATAATAATATTCAAACCAACCATAATGTTTGCCGTTTCAAATAACTATCTGCCTCCTCCTATTTATCATTATAATGGAAATATTAACAATAGTCTTTTATTGAATTCAAATGGTATTAGTAATACTAATACAATTTCAAATCCAAATACTACCAATAATAATAACAATAATAATGATAATCATATAGGTGGTGTCTCTTCAGTATTAGATTATGATATCGATCAAATGACTAAATTTGTTTGTTGGTTATCCTTTGGTTTATTCAAAAGAAACGATAATCCAAATTTGAAATTCAACAATCGTATCAACCATGTATTGGTTTCAACAAGATTACCAAAATCAACAATAATATTATCCTTATTATATCTTTCAAATAAACTGGAATTAGAATCCAATGATTCGATTCCAAATGATGAAGAAATCTTTCAAAATTTGATTGTTTCTTTTATCCTGTCAAATAAATTTAACGATGATAATACTTTTAGAAATAAATCATGGTCTGATGCTACAAATTTACCAATTGATTTGATCAATAAATTGGAACTAAATTGGTTAAATTTAATCAAATTCAATCTTCATAATCTTTTGGACAAAAATGATTCATACAATTGTATCGAAGAATGTTGGAAAACTTGGTGTAATAAATTTATTGTTGAAAATATCAATCCAATTCCATTGTCTCCTCCTTTGACAATCTATGAGAATAAAGACTTCAATAACAATAATAATAATAACAATAACTATTTCCAACAATACAATTATATTCAACAAAACTATTTGAAATCTCCAAATTCCATCTTCAGTTATAATAATGAAAGATCAGATTCCAATCATTTTCTTAATAATTCATCTCCTCCTTTACAACCTTCCCCAAAGTTTAACAACAATAGCAATACCAATTTGAACAATAACTTCAATAATTCATTCTACGAAAACCCATATCATTTACAATTAGGTAATAACTTAAACAACAACAATAATTCTAATGATTATTTTTATAATCAACAACAACAACAACAGATAAATTATGGGTTTTTACAACAACAACAACAACAACAACAACAACAACAACAACAAATGAATGAGCAGTTGTTAAACTATCAACAATATCCTATTCCGCCACCTCCACCACCTCCTTACGCCAATCATCTACAAATTCAACATCAATTGATTCAAAAAGATCCTGCCTTTTATAAAAATAATTATTACTATTGATTATCTCATCCCACTTACTTTCTCCCACCCCTACCCAAAAAATGAATGATTTTCATTCAAATACTTTCTTTCTATTATCCCTACCTTTTTCTTAAAACAACTTGTTATACAAATTTCGTTCCACAATGTGTTAGTTCAATTCATTCAATGACTATCACAATTTATAAAAAAAAATTTATTTTTTGCTTTTTTTTGCCACCACCTTTTTATTTATCAATTTCACTTTCATCATTGCCCTAACTTTTCTCAACCACCAAAATCATGTTATCAAATTTTAAAAACACTTATCAATTAATACTTCGATTGAAGAAGTCCCTATTTCCATGTGTCATTCATTCCATTTCTTTGTTTGTCACTAATAATATATTTATTACCTTTTGATATTATTTTCTTTTCTTTGTTTTTATTTTTTTTTGGACTTTAGTTTTTTTTGCTTTTTTTAAAGTTTGTTTTATATATATATTAATATACATTCATAAACATTAGTCATTATACAAGTAAATCAAGTAAACCACCTACTAACCATCAAGTATAAGAGATATTATTCACGTACATAATATGTCTTTGCTATATTTTGATAAAATTTTGATCCAAAAACATCCGGACACCGGAATTGCTGAGAAATATCCAAATCAACAACAGAAAGAAAGATGGCCTTTTGAACACGATTTCAAGCGTGAATGAAACTGGTTATCATTTGATTTAATCTATCCATATATCAGGTCATATCAGGTCATATTACATACATTATCATCACAAATGGACGTACACGGTGAATCAAGTGGTATGTTACTCCAGCTCTATCGTTATTATATATTCCATCGGGATGAAATACTAACTTAATCGACATCCAAAAATATTTAATAGAACTCTATCAAGTTCGTGAATTATATTACAATTCTAAATACGAAGAATTGATAAATTTATCAAGTGATGAATTAATCTTTGATGAACCATTGAATTTACAATACTTTCAAATCTATAAAATTAGAGCTTTGATTACTTTACAATCATTTGAGGAGGCTTCAAAATTGATTAAAGCACTGGATTCTAGTTTAGTCGAGGAAGAGATTGAATTTCTTTCTGGTTATTTGAGTTTTAAACAATCCGGTAATGATTCCAAATTACAAAAATTAATCAGTGGGTTAAATCCAGAAGATGGTAAGGATTTGAGTTATTATTTGATTGGTTTATACTTGATTCAAATCAAAGAGTTTGAAAAATCATTGGCCTTATTGAATCAATTACCAATCGATTCTAATTTGAAATACTATGAATCGATCAATTTATTAATCTTGAATTATTTATTAGTTGGCGATGTTGCATCGGCTCAAAAGACTTTGGACTTTTTCGGTAAATTACAAAACAATGACGATCTATTGTTTAATTTAATCAATTCATTAACTTCATTGATTGCACAAGGTATAACTTCCAACTATTATTATCAATTTGACGAACTATCAAACAATTCAAACACTTCTTCTTTCAAGAACTACTCAAGTTTATTGTTGGCCGAGTTAAAATTGAAGCATTTCCCAGAATCAATAGAAATTTATAATAAGATTAAAGAATCAAACTTTATCAGCAAGGATAATAAAAATGAATCCTTAGAATTGAAGACAGATTGTTTGATCAATTTAATAACTTTATCAATAATCAATCAGTCCAGTAGTTTAGAAGCTATTGATGGATTAGATTCGACTAAATTGAAAAATGACTTGATCGAATTGAACCCAAACTGTGAATATCTTATCGATTTGAAGGATAAATCGGATATTTTTGATTCCATCGTTGAGAAATATAAGATCAAATGATCAAATTATATAAAATCTAGATATATAGTAGTCATAACTACATAAGTATAAAAGAAAAAAACTTCTATTACTATCCCTCCCTTCTTTACTTTATATATATATATATAAACATACTTGTATATGACAGTAATGAGACTACTCGAGTCGATCGACCGATACACACATTTTTCCCATTTCTCCCCGGATAAGAAGATCTTGACTCAATCATCACCAGATAACTGTATACATATACATCTACATGGTATGTCTATAAGAATAAACAATCACGATGAACGAGAGAAGAATAGATATAGTGAAAGTGACTCCTTCTAATATTTCGTATGATTGAACAGATTACTTTCATAAAGGGATGATTGACGACTAATTATACTAAAAAGAATTTTGGGCCGTGAATCAAGCATCGATGATGATCTAAGGTATAAACAAGAAATTATTAAATCAAGCCTTGATAGAATCTTAGATTTAGTATCAAATGGGTTTAAAAATGGAGATAAATTAATACTTTATTTTGAATACTCTTCCAAGGCCAAGAGAGATAATAGGGGGAATAATAACATTTTCAAACCTTCAATTATAACCACTACCACTACCGTTCAATTTCCCGATTTAGACGTGGATAAGAATTTGAAATTTGTTAGGTTTTTAAGACTATTTGAGATGATTTATAGTAATTTAAAGAGTACCAATGATGATGAACCTGTTCTTGGATTAACTAAGAGACAGGTTTATTACAATGATGTCTCGCTGTTTCGCAATCAGAGTATCTCAAATGGATTATTAGAAATCATATGCAAGAGCCTTGATTGTGAATTGAATGAATTAGGAATAATCTGCGATTTGAAAGGTTTGGTCTTTGTTGATTTCAGATCAAGTATCTCAATCAATGAAAACAAAAGGGCAAATGCAAAGGCAAATGCAAAGGCAAAGGCAGTCGAACTGAATCTGCAGATGGTTCAATTGATCCCATTCTTTACATTTCAAGATGATTTGAAATTCAATGGATTGGATGATTTACAAAAATTGATAATCGTGGAAAAACATTCTTTTTTCAACAAGTTTATCAATTCAAAAGATCTGCAAGGGAATTCGATGGTTATTACAGGAAAGGGATTTCCCGATAATTTGACTAGATTATTTATCCAAAGGTTAATTGAGAATTTAAACCACAGGATCCAAGTATTAATATTGGTTGATTTTGATATTTATGGGATATTGATAATGCTACAGTATAAGAAAGTTATTGTTAATCCTTTGGTTGAGTTGAAATATAGGTCACTCGTTATACCTATAAATGGGATACTCGTCAAATCGGCGGATATTCGTGAACGAGATTTGCGGTTTGCCAGAAAGCAGTTACAGGGACTCCTGGGAGAGGATAAGGATAAGGATAAAGATGAGTTTAATTGCAAGGTGATAAGAGATGTACAACGTGGGATGTATCTATTGAAAAAGAAAGAGTTGTAGCAAATATATACCTACTCACACATATATACCTACTCACAACACACACACACCCTCAACACAACACACCCTCTCACCACCCTCACCCCTACCCACCCAACACGGCGCAGTTAACCCCTCACCATCCCCTCTCAAACCCCTCACCTTGCGAAAATAGTCATCAGTCTCGGATTCCTCCATTATGGAAAAACTCCTTATTTCTTCGGATTTTCTTCAAGCGGGATCATTTGGTTTTCTTCGGAGTTTTTTTGGCCTTCCTGGGGTCTTTGCTTCTAGTTGGCCCACTTGTGACAGGTGGGTTTTAATTTTGGTTTTTATTTTTATTTCATTTTATCCTTACCATTAGAGGGCTAATCTACGTGCCTTTTTTTCCTTCACTGTCTGCTACTGTGTTTTTTCATTTCCCATCTGTTATACTCTATTTGATATTCTATTCTATTCTCTTCCGTTCTGTTCTGTTCTGGTTCGATAATCAGATTATATATTTCTCAGATGATATAAGTGTGGTGTCAACCGAAACCAAATTCCCCTTTTGTCAAATTATTTTATTACTTCATTTTGCCTTTCCACAAAACACGCAACCACAATAATAATAATAATAATAATAATAAGAGAGATCATCTAAAATGACTATCCATCGTCAAAATTTTATAAATTCAAATTCAAATTCATACACTAATATAGCTTCGTTAGATTCCACCCCATTAAACTCTAATCAGGCAAGTTTAGATACAAGAAATCCTTCTTCATCCTCGATAAATTCACTATTCACGAATAATAACAGTTCAACTAATCACAATACCCCAGTTATCAACCATACTGCCAATTTTCTAATCAACAGGTTAAATTCGACTTCAAGTTTTAATTCAATAAACACGATCCCCACTCCTAATTTCGCCCCATTAAATTTATTAAACAGTGAGATTGGTGATGATTTACTAAACGATTTTGAACTGAAAAATGATGAATTAAACAATCAATTTATCATTGAAGATCATTTGAACTTCCTCAATAATGAAACAACCTTAATCGAAGACCATTTTGAAAGAAATAATAATAATAATAATAATAGTAATAATAATAATCTCAATAACGATTCCTCTACAAATGTCCATCCACCTAAATTATCAAAGACAATATCACGCAAGGCTGATAAATGGTTCATTTGTTTGGTTGGTTTACCAGCGAGTGGTAAATCGACTATTGTCAAACAATTGAAAAACTATATAACGCAAATGACAAATGGAAGATTAAGAGTTGAGATCTTTAACGCTGGTGATATTAGAAGAGAGTATGAAAATTCAGATAAAATAACCGATTTTGAATCGAAGGATTTAAGAGATTTTTATTGTTTTGAAGCTTTGAATAATCTTACAAATTCTTTAATTAACGATACATGCGATATTGGTATATTAGATGCTACAAATTCAACAAGGTTGAGAAGATTCAATATAATCAATAAGATCAATAACGTCAAGGAAATCCTTATAAAACCTTTGATCTTTGAAGTGAAAGTATTGAATAAATCACTGAGAAGATTCAACATTGAAAACAAGAAGAACCTCAAGGATTACGAAAAATTTCAAGACAACTCAGAAAAGATTATTGATTTTTTAAAAAGGATCAAGAAATACGAATTACAATATGAAAGTATAACACTGAATGAATTATCAAGTTTAAAGATTAAATACTTTTCAATTACAAATGTAGGTGAATCGATTTGCTTTGACTGTGGTAAAGATCATCACGATTCCAACTCTTCTGAAACCCTTACGAATTGTTCCATCTTCAACGATTTAACATTGGAATTGATATATAAATTCCTCATCTCGTATAGATTATCATATGGGTTGAGTTATTTGCAGAAAGTCGAAGCTTTCTATATCAATGGGGAGTATAAGCCAGTTAACTTTATCAACAATCTATCACCTTCTACAACAACAACAACAACAACAACTTCAGCAGCAGCGGTAACAACTGCAATGGCTTTGAAAAAACAGGAAATGACTTTGCAGAAGATAGATGATTTATTAAACATCGACGATGCAATAACTATCAATATCAAGAAAACCTGAAGCATCTATCTGCCATTGGCTAAATGCAAAGCAAACACACAAAACATGTACAAAGACTTGCGGATCCAATCACTCGAGATTTTATTCGACTCAACTTATTTATTTATTCATTTAATTATTATTTTTTATTTTTTTATATCATATATCAATTTATATAAAAGTCTTCTTAGTTTGATAAGACTTTAAATTATTTTCTACTTTATTTAACATCGCTCAATAATTAATACACATCGTTTTTTTCATTGTTACTTAATCTGTAAATTTAAAAACTTAACCCCGGTATGAATACCTTTTCTTTATCTTTGTTATTGGTATTAGTATTATTACTCTCTCCATTACTATTGTCGTTGTTATTGCTATTGCTATTGCTATTGCCATTGTTATTATTATGGTTATTGTTATGGCTATTGGTATAACTATTACCATGATTATTGTTGTAATTGCTACTATTATTATTATTATTGTAATTATTATTGTTGCTATTATTATTGTTGTTGTAATTGTTATTATAGTTGTTGTTGTGGTTGTTGTGGTTGTTGTGGTTGTTGTTGCCGTTATGACCATGATGATGTCCGTTGTTGTTGTAGCCACTATGACCACCGCTGTTATTATTATTATTATTGTATCCACGTTTGTTATAGTTGCTGTTCTCATTGATACCAATTGAATTAGCACCAGTTGACGAGTGATTGGTATGACTTATACTTGCATTAATATTAATATTCGTATTTGTATCATAAGTCCCCGTATATGGGAATTCATTGAATGCATCAACATCATTAGGACGCGATCTTGACCAAACTTTCATCAATTTATCAGCACCAGCAGTACATAATAAATGACCCAGTGGATGGTATTCCATTGTGAAAATAGATTTTTCGTGTGCATGGGGGATCTTATGGATTAATCTATAGTTATCATAAGATGGTGTATTTGAAGAAGAAGAAGATGTTGATAATAATGGGTTTCTTGAATCCAAGAAGGTTGGTTGTAATGAAGAAGAAGATAACGATGATGAATTTGATTGGATAAATTGTTCTGGTGCAATATACTTATCCAAATTGAAAGTACTCACGGAACCTTCATAACCTCCAATAGTTAAAACAGATGAATGTACAGGGTTCCAAACAATACTCGAAAGATCATTATCATCGTTCGATTTAATAATGGATATCGATTTCATGGTTCTAATGTCAAAGATTCTAGTAGAATGATCTTTAGAGCATGCAGCCAAGAGTCTTTGATTACCATTACCTTGAAATCTCGTCTTAATAATCGTATGTTTGAAATCATGTAGAGTAGATATGTTCTTACCCATTCTTGGATCCCAAAATTTGATCAAATTATCCTTTGATCCACTGACGATTAATCCAAGGGTATTATGCCAATCACAAGATTTGACATCCCAATGATGACCTTTTAAAGTTCTTTCTTCTCTACCACTTTTGAAATTCCAAATCTTTAAAGTTTGATCATCAGAACAACTGACGAATTTGGAATCATTGGGAGAAAATTTCAAGTCTTGAATAGAATTTTCATGACTTTGTGGAATTATATTGACATTGTTAAAATTTGGTTGCCAAAATTTTATACATCCACTTTGATCACCAGAGATTAACCATTCACCATTGTTGGAATAATTCAAAGAAATTATAGGAGAATCATGTGCTTGCATGATACTCTCGAAGTTAAAAGTTAAACCATTCCAAATAGTAAATTCACCAATGTGACTCGATACTAAAATTCTTCGACCATCGGGTGTCCATTTTATAGCATGGATGATATGCTTCGATTTATTCGTGGAAACATGGACAAATTTGGAGATATTATCAACCATATAGTCATTCTGCTTATTGGGAGGTAAAAGATAGGTCAAATATGACATATCTGGCCTTATCTTCCCTATGGATTGTTTCTTTCTTGTATGCGATTTATGTATCATGTATTTCCCCATGGGAGTGAAGTAATCCACTGTCCTTCTGTAGGCTGATCGCACCTTCTCATCAGTTCTGTCCATCTTGCAATTGTGTATCTATATATATATACAGTCAATGGAGTTCGGATGGTACTTTAAATAAGCCACAGTCTAAAATATACACAGCTTTTCACCATCCCATGTACCCTCCTCTCCTCTTCTCTGTCTTGTCTGTCTTGTCTGTCTTGTCTCTGTCTTGTCCTTGTACCAAACCAACTCAACTCACGAAAAAATCCCACGCTCGAGAAAAACAGAAACACCCGTGCACACCACTCTTTACACACACCCGTGCACACGAGGCAGACAAATTCGGTCCTGCTCGCCTGCCGTTTATCTCTGGCGGCTTATGTTCTTGCAACGATCTAGTTCCATCACAGGAGGGTTCTTTTGTACCGCTTTTTTTTTCAAACTACACCTATGAATACCCTGTGGTCATACGCTTAAAACTTGTCATACATACGCTTGAAGGATACCTGTCAATATTTACACTGGGCTTACGTTTTGATATACACTTTGCTAACCAAACAGATCAGAATCGCTAATTACGTCATATAAAAACACGTTTTTTACTTATCTTATCAAAATGGATACCCATAGTTCTCAATCACATCTACTGAGACCGACAACTAGTACGGGCAGTAATAACCCACGTAGATATAGTGGTGGTGCTTCTTCATCAAGGAGGCAAAGTTTCGATTCAAATAGTGCTGCTAATGTACTGTTTGTTAACCCTTTTAAGGTAATCGATGAAAATCATAATAGCAATAATATTCCACCCAATTTGCATCACCAAGTTGAAGTTTCATATACGAAAATCATATTTGTTATCACCTTATTTATAATATCTCTGGTCACATTTGTCATTCAAACGGAGACTACAGGGTACCTATACACCGAATTAGGATTTAATGAACCTTTTATACTGTTAACTTTAACCCATGGGCTTTGGTGGATCTCTTGGCCATTGCAATTCACTGCAATTGCAACTTATAAGTCATTGAACAAATATAGAATATACAAGGTACATAGTGGTGTATCTGATATACAATGGAAAGGTTTCAGAAAGAGTTTCGCAAGTAGTGTTAAAGCTCAACATAGAAATATAATGCATTCAGCTGAATTAACTGCAAATGCCAATATCGAAGACTATAAGTTTGAATTTGCAAAGCATAGTTTTAAGACTTATAAGACTTTTATCAAATCTACTGCCATCAAATACATATTCACCACCTGTTTCAAACTATGTATTGTATTGAACGTTGCAGGTTGTACTTGGTACATAGCGATGGGATTATCAACTGGTTCAGATGTTACAGCAATTTACAATTGTTCTGCATTTACCGCTTATGCATTTGCAATTCCAATATTAAAGGAAAAATTCTCATATCTTAAAGTTTCAAGTGTATTGGTGGCTTTATTTGGTGTCTTTATCGTGACTTATTCGGGTAAATCAACCGATGATGACGCCGTTAATAACTATCCACATAGATTCTTGGGTAATTGCATCATTTTATTAGGTGCAATAATGTATGGATTTTATGAAGTTTATTATAAAAAGAAGAGTTGTCCACCAAGTGATGAAGTAAGTGCAAGAAGACAAGCCACTTTTTCAAATTTTAACATGTCTTTAATTGGTATAAATACATTGGTTGTATTGGTTACCGGGATGTTAATTGTTCATGTTTCAGGTTTACATCATTTCAAAATTCCAGGTACATCGGAGACTAAGGTTTGGCTATTCATTTGGGCATCATGTTTTGCCAATTTACTGTTCAGTTTTTCATTTTTATCGCTGATGGCTTTAACTTCTCCTGTATTATCATCGGTTTCGTCATTAGTTACCATTGTATTGGTTGGTATCGTGGAGTATTTCATCTATGGTATCTCTTTAAATTTCACGCAGATCTTAGGTTACTTCTTCGTACTCTTGGGATTTGTACTGTTGGCCTATTGTAGTTGGAATGAAATCGCGGAAGAGGATTCGGAGGATGATGTAATGATAGATACGGATACCGAGTCTGTTATCTCCTCTTTAAGTGGACTCAACCAAACTGCAATGTCATAAATAAGCATATAGAGAATAAAAATAAAACAATAAAACAATAAAACACTGGTTTAGTCATAGAAGAAAACGAACCCGATCGACGCACTCTCTCCCACTTCCCCCCCAAAAAAAAAAATCTTGCTCAAAAAAGTGGAAGAGGTGAGTGGTGAGTAAAAAAAAAGAGGCAGATAAGAGATAAACCTGTTCAAAAGTGACTCTTTTCCATTCTATAGTACAAGCTTGTAATTTTAGGAAAACAAAGTTATACTTTACATTTTGACTATTATATATTCAGTTCAAAAAAATGGCTACTGAAGAAGTTATCAAGAATACAGAAGCCTTAAAATTAGGTGAAGAAGCCGAACAAAAAGTTACCCCATGGGAAGTCGAAGGTGCAGTAGTCGATGGTAAATCGGTTGGTATTGATTATGAAAAATTGATCAAACAATTCGGTACAAAGCCAGTTTCTCAAGAGACTATGGACAGATTCAAAGAAGTCACAGGTCATGAACCTCATCATTTTATGAGAAAGGGTTTATTCTTCTCTGAAAGAGATTTCAACAGAATTTTAGATCTTTATGAACATGGTGAACCATTTTTCTTATACACTGGTCGTGGCCCATCTTCCGATTCTATGCATTTAGGTCATATGGTTCCTTTCATATTTACCAAATGGTTACAACATGTATTTGACGTCCCATTAGTTGTTCAATTAACAGATGATGAGAAGTTCTTATTCAAGCCAAAATTAACCACCGAAGAAACCAAAAAATTCTCCAAGGATAATGCCAAGGATATTATAGCCGTTGGTTTTAACCCTGAAAACACCTATATCTTTTCAGATTTACAATCCATGAATGGTGCATTTTACGAAAATGTAGTTAAAGTATCTCGTCAAATCACCTATTCAACAGCCAAGGCTGTTTTTGGTTTTACCGAATCAGATTGTATAGGTAAAATTCATTTTGCCTCTGTTCAAATTGCCACTGCTTTTCCATCCACTTTCCCAGATGTACTTGGTTTACCACCAAAGACTCCATGTTTGATTCCATGTGCTATAGATCAAGATCCATATTTCAGAGTCTGTAGAGATGTTGCAGATAAATTAAAATATTCTAAACCTGCTTTGATTCATTCTAGATTTTTCCCAGCTTTACAAGGTCCAACTACAAAGATGTCAGCATCTGATGAAAATACTGCTATTTTCATGACTGATACCGCTAACCAAATCAAAAAGAAGATAAATAAATTTGCTTTCAGTGGTGGACAAGTAACACTTGAAGATCATAGAAAATATGGTGGTAATCCAGATGTTGACGTTGCATATCAATACCTTTCATTCTTCACGGATGATGATAACAAATTAGAGGAAATTGCCACCGAATATAAGAAAGGTGAGTTATTAAGTGGTGAGATGAAGAAATTATGTATCGATACCTTACAGGATTTCGTCAAGGATTTCCAAGAGAGAAGATCTAAGATTGACGATGAGTTATTAGAAAAATTCATGCAACCTCATAAATTGGTCTTTGGTAAAGCAGAAAGATTAGTTGCTCCAAAGGTCAGAGAAACCAAACCAAAGAAATAAATAGATGAAATAAATAATTGTATACAGTTTGTCTTATCATATCATATCATATCATATCATATCTCATTTCAATTCAATTCCATCAAATTAATATGTCCTATTTATTTATTTATTTATTTATTTTATTTTATTTACTTATATCTTACGCAAGGAAATATACGATTGATTAGTAGATTCTCTAATTTTGTCAAACACATCATCGATGACTTTAGAATCGACACCAAAGCATTCCTTTTTCGCTTCAAACCATGAATTGACTTCCTTCTCAACCTCGATCAATTCTTTCAAATTGTCTTGTCTTATCTTTAACAAGGAGTCGTTTCTGAAAATCCTAAGGTTCGAACTTATCTCACTGCTTATCTTCTTCACAGCACTTAATTTATCCTTTTTCATCGATTTGGAGTACTTGGAAGTGAAGAGCTGAATGGTTTTGAAAGAATCAACCAAGGTATAGTAGTATTCATTTGTAGAATTCTCCAGGTATGAATGTGATGGTGGAGGAGGTATTTGAGAGTTCGAGAATTTGCTTTGATTATCATTGATGCAAAAACATATCATTTCATATTCCCATTTACCTATTGGTGATAAGTGTATTTTATCCAAGTTGATTTTCGAAAATTGATCGGTTTGCTCGTTGAGTAATCTTGAAGGCTGGGAGGTCACCAATTCCTTCAAAGTTCTATATTCCAAATATTCCAATCCCATTCGATCCTTTTTGAATAATTTATCATCAACGTCTTCGATCATTTCATGAATCCCACAATCCCACAAAGTCTTGGAATCTCTATTATCCACAATCTTACCTTCTTTAATCAGATTCCAACATTTGAGCAACTCAGGTAAGAGATATTCAATGGTGTCTTTATTATCTAAGATTCTACTAATTTGCGAATATTCCATAATATTCAAATATTTCGTCATCGAATGGTCTAATCTATCGTAGAATTCAATAAAACCTTCTAATTTATTGAAAGTCGATTGATGGAATGCACTCATATTCAAGTCTGGACAATCGTTATTCACTTGATTATTGTAGAAACCTAGTGATGTATTAAGGATCTTAGTATCTGTGGTAGACAAACTGGATTTAGTAGTCAATATGTTAGACAATGTATCCGTTTGTAAGATTTTGATCTTAAGCAAGGAGTAGTTTTCCTTTGCCAATGAATAACAATTCAACCTCTTGTATAAATGGATCAACCATAATCTCAAATGGAATTCATGATGATCTTTAGCAACGGCATGCTCTAGAAGTATAATACATTTGATCAACAAGAATTTGTCGATTTTCTCCACATCCGTCTGAATTACCATCGATTCAATCGTCAAGATTATGAATTCAAATCCTGCAAAATACTCGGTGACTTCCTTTTTGTTCAATAGAATCTTGGTAGAATTATAATAATTCATACAAGTCTTAATGAATTCAGGTGTCTTCATCAACTCTTGGTTCAAGTAAACTTTGAATTTCAAGTAATTGACCAGGAAATTGAGATCTTTCTCAGTTGGTTTCCTCTTCATTTCCAATATCTCACCCATTTGACGATTTGTAAATTCCGTATCCATGACAGTCATCACTGCTTCTTTATTTTCTAGCAAGATTTTATCAAAGATCTTCAAATCCAAGAAACAACACAACTTTGAACCATACATGTCTATATAATTGGCAAGAAATTTGTTGAACAAAACGAGATCCACTTTGTGAAATGAATAGATCTCAAGGTATGCCAATTGACTATTTCTAGAGATTTTATAGTTGTCAATTGTCTTCATCATACCTTCAATTTTACTATTATCCTTATCCTTGAAAGCAGATTTGATAAATAATTTCCAAGTATCCCAATCATCTTCTTCAAATTCCACCAAATATCTCTTAGTTGTTTCGAATAGTATATCAAACCTTTCAGTCTCTTGTAACAATTCGAAATAAATGATCTTCAACTCTAAATCATTCTCCTTATCCAAGAATAGACTTAACTTATCACATGCATCTTGTAATTTACCATTAAGTCTCAATAATTGGATATAGACATACATTTCTTGCGAAGTTTCAGGGGTTACAGTCTCAATCATCTTAAGTGCAAGCATGGGGAACATCTTCAACATAGTTGGCTTCAAATCCTTTGCACAAAATTTAACGTTGACCATCATAGCAAATGAACTCCAAATTTTGAACAACCTTGCATTCTTGATATTCCCATTACCAGAGATGGACTTGGTCAACATCATACTAGACTTCTGCAAGCCTATTAGGTCATTATTATTGACACAATAGGTGAACCATCTATAGATCAAAGCTAATGTTGGATATTTCTTAACTGCTTTTTCAAAAATATCTTCATCGGGAACAATTTCAAGGTCTTGGAAAACAGATATTAACAATTCAATGGCTTCAGGGTCACTTGGAGTTTGACCGATAACATCTTTACAATACTTGATACCTTCATCGACCTGTCCATCCATTTGCAACACTCTACATTTTTGAGCTTTGAAATATGAACTCGATGGGTTTTGTTCGATTTTCTTGTTCAGTAATTTCAAAGCATTTGAGAGCTGTCCATTTTCAATGGCTGCGTCAATCTTAGAATCTTTATTGGACATATTTTAGAAAAATAAATAACTCAAGACCTGTGTCACTGGGTTGCTTCTTTCTTGCAAATCTTCGAACCCCCTTCACGCAAATATGACCCACAAAAGTGTCAGCTTGAGATACATCGAAGAAATGTTTCGATCTTTTTAGTACAGATTTTTCTCACTATATAATATTCCATTATTTGAGGCTGTGTTCTCGAGTAGGGTGGGGCAATATTAGTACAAGTCGTTATTTGCCCAATGATAGATTTGTTTTTGTTATTTGGTACGTGAAACTATATATGTGGCTATATATAT
The DNA here is from genome assembly GCA_030567875.1 of Wenyingozyma nitratophila. Classification (NCBI taxonomy): domain Eukaryota; kingdom Fungi; phylum Ascomycota; class Pichiomycetes; order Pichiales; family Pichiaceae; genus Wenyingozyma; species Wenyingozyma nitratophila. The sequence goes on from JAJLSW010000005.1 coordinate 219,014, forward strand.
AGTTACTAATTATGAAAAAAATGAATGCAAAACAATAGCTAATTTTCTCTGTCTATTGCTTTGGAGATGAAACAGAGATCGAAACGTATAATTGATTGCCTAAGCTGATTTATGATGAATAAGAATAATCACCACCAATCCATCTGTTGACCATATCTAATGAGTTTTCTGGTTGATTGAAAGGAACCATATGACCAGCTTCAAAGACTCTTAAGAAGGTGAATTGGCCATTAGATTTAACTTCACCTGCGATATCACCGGATACACTTGAAACCCATGGAACCAATTTAGAATGATTATAAGTGTACATACCAGACCATTCCAACTCTTCAGTCCAGGCAAGATTACCTAACCAATTACAGATGTAATCTTTATCACCTGCATAGATTAAGACTGGAATATCGGCTTCTAATAGATCGGTAATATATTGTTGGAATGGTTTTGGTTCATCACCGGTGAAGATAAAACGACGGAAAACGTCATCATCACAACTGGTGTAAGAGTCAACTTCAGCACCCAAAGTTTCCATGACTTGAGGTAAATTCAAGTAACTATCAACATTCTTCAATTCATCGTAACAAAGATCTGTATCACCTTGACATGGAGCTCTCATATCATAATAATTTAGTCCCGTCTTTTCAAATGGACTCATCATTCTTTCACAGTATACGTTGGCAGGAACACATGAGATTGCATTCTGGAATTTATAACAAGTCTCAATCAATCTTGAACAACGTGTATACATTTTATCGAGATCTTCACATTCTCCATCTGTAATTACCTGTGGAACACCACCTTGACCACATGCCATTGGTCCATAATATTTGTATTGAACAAGAGAATCGGTAATACCATTACCAATCATAACTGAAGTCAATTGGAAAATCTTATCAGCATGACTAATGATTTCCTTGGCGATATTTGGAATATAATGACCTGCATAAGATTCACCAGCAATGTGGAAATCATTCTTGATCAAATGAGGGAATTTGCTAAAGAATAATTCTAAAAACACATAAACATCTTGAGCAGCAACTTTAGTAGAAGAAACGGAACCACTATCATCATCGGAATAACTATAACCAACTCCAACTGGTTGTTCTAAGAAGATAACCGATGCATTTGAGTTCCATGAATAAGGGTTATAAACCAAGTTTAACTTGTCATCAATTGAAGAAGGACCTAATTCAAAGAACAAACCAGTCATTGAAGAACAACCGGGACCACCATTGAGCCATAGAATAACGGGGTCATTTGCAGGGTCATTACGAGATTCAAAAAACCAATAGAATAAATGCTTACTCTTTTCTGCATCAATGTCAAAATAACCGGTAGATTGATTAACAACGTCAACACCTAAACTCTTTGGGTCATGTTTTGAACCACTGTTAACCCTTAATCTGTAGTCTGGGTATTTTTTAGATTCAAAAGTTTGTTGAAACACATTCTCTTGGGCAGAGACACTTTTCTTTGATGGATTGGGGAATAGAGAAACAGGTGAGAGTAAAGATGAGTATTTGGCAGTTAATTCTTGGATTTTGCGAGTCAAACCTTTAGCCTCTGCAGCAGAGGATTCCATCTCTTCCCATGCAATACGGGCATCTTCTAAGATATCTGGGTTCAGGAAACGACTTGAATCCTCATTGAGCAAGTTCATAAAAGTTTGGGAGCTGGAAGATAAGACTTGTTGCTCTGTGGGCAAAGAGACAGCCAAAGAGGCGAACAAGGAGAGTGATGCCAGAGCTGTGAAACCTAGCTTCATCTGTGTAGTTTGTGTATTGTATATTAGGAAGTTGAAAACCAATAGCAGACAGACTAATGAGGAGAGAAACACACCAGAAGAGATAAGACCGGATAGGAGATAAAAGGTAACAGATACAAGCCAGAGAGATAAGACAAACCCCCCCACTCACTCATCGACCTCATCGACCTCATCGACCCCATCGACCCCATCGACCCCAAACGACGCGCCCATCGACCCGCCGACGACGACAGCCGATCGACGCACGAAAAAACCGCGCTCCATATCGACGCGTCGACCAAAGACCAAAATAAACAAAAAATAATCAAAAATTCACCGCCCGGGACTGACGTGTTCTCTTTTTGCCAGCAAGCAGCTCGCTAAACTGAGTAAGCTGGAGAACGTTACGTTACACTTTGAGATAGGTGTCGTTACTTGCATTGATTTATTTCTTACCTATCCATCTATTTTCTGTTTATCTCTTATTGCTCAATCCTTGCCTTCTTCCCTCCTTCTTTTAGTTCAATTGATAGTATTGCAATTCCCAGAAAACATTAAATTGGTCGTATCCTTCACCATCCTTCACTAATAATAATGAGATTCAATATTGTATTACAATACTTGGTAGCTCTTGTCTTACCACTTGCCTTTGCATCAGAAGTTTTGGAATTAAACGAAGATAATTTCGAAGCAGCTGTTTTAAACTCGGGAAAATACTCATTTGTCAAATTCTATGCCGATTGGTGTGGTCATTGTAAGAAAATGATCCCTGCTTTTGAACAACTTGCCGATTCCTTTTCCGGTAATGATTCTATGCAAATCGTCAACTTAAATGCCGATAAATATAGAAATTTAGGGGTTAAATATGGTATTACTTCCTTCCCAACCATTTTCTTATTTAACCCAGATGATATCGAAAACCCATACGAATATAGTGGTGGTAGAGAATTAGAACCAATGAGAAACTTTTTAGAATTAAAGACAAGTATTAAAGCTGCTAAATCTTCCAAACCAAGAGCTTCAAGAGTATCTAAATTTCACGATGGTTCATTCGAAAGATTGATTCAAAAGAAATATAGATCTGCTTTCTTTGTATTCACAGCTGATTGGTGTGGACATTGTCAAAATTTGAAACCAATTTGGACAGAATTAGCAGGTATCTTTAAAGCTGATACCGATAGATTTTTAATCGGTGAAGTTGATACTACTGGTGATGAACCAACCGATTGGTTAGTCAGTGAATTTGAAGTCAAGGCTTTCCCAACCATTGTTTATGTTAAAGATGGTAACATCGATGAACCAATTATATTCGAAGGTGCAAGAGATCTTGAATCTTTAGTTGAATTTGTCAATGTCCATACAGGATCATTCAGAGATGCTAAAGGTGGTTATAATAAAGAGGCTGGTCTTTTACCTCAAATGTCTGAACAAGTTAAGAGAATTGTCTTGGCTGATAAGGAAGAAAAATACGTTATCTTGAAAGAAATGATTGCTGATTTAAGAAAAGTTGATGAAGAAACCGAAAAGACTAAAGCTGATGAAATTAAATATTACGTCAGACTTATGAATACTTTGATCCATGGTCCATTCGATTTCATCGAGACTGAAACCGAAAGATTGACTAAGATGTTGGATGATTCATTGACTTCCGATGCCGCAGATTCAGTTGCTAAGAGATTAAACGTTTTAAGAATCTTCAACAAGGATACTTATGCCGATGAAGAATCAGAAGCCGTTGCTGAATCCAAGCCTGCCAAAGATGAGCTCTAAATAAATCAAAAATTACCTTCCTCTTTGAGTACATAACTACTACATGTTTTAAAATAATAAAAGATAAAACACAGATTAAAAGAAAAAAAAAACTAGTTAGGAAATGAAACGTTCATGTGTAAAATGTTATATTAAGAATATATATATATATATATATATGTGATAGTTGTATGAGAATGAGATAAATAAATAAGTAGATAAAAGAGGTTATCATATGAGAAAGGAGAGACTACCAATTAATTGGACTGAATTTTTGAACTATTCTAACGGAATTAGGCCAAACCTTACCTTCTAAAATAGTTTCTTTTATTATAGGTTTAACATTCAAAGGAGTACATTTGGCAAACCATGCATTTTCACCACTTCTATTATAAACCATTACATTAGCAGCGAATTTATGACCACCGATATGATTGACAAATCCAACTTTAACTCCACCTTTTCTATCATCTCCAAAATCTCTATACATATCTAAATCTCTCAATTGTAAATCGAATTCCTTTTTCATTATTGGCGCCGTAATACCACATTTTTTATCCCTCGTCTTATGTGAACATAAGAATACATAACTGTGATTATTGTCAATTGCAATTTTAACGCCTTCGATCAATTGAGGGATCTTGGATTCATCGCTGTTTCCCTCATCTCTAAGATCGACCAATAATGGAATGAGTTGATTCAAAACCTGTGAATAATTCTCTGCTGTAAGACCTTTACACCAGACAAAGAAAGGTAATAGTAATACATCACATTTCTTACCACTTTGATAATCTGCAATATCGTCTTGATCCATGGGTAAATCCAAGGACGAAACAGTTACTTTGATATCACCACCTGCTAATTTCCCATTCGAACTACCCCATTTACCAATCAATGGTAATATAGTATTTGGTGAATCAAGTGCATCATGTGCCCAATCCGTCTTCCCAGTAGATATAAGGATATGCAAGGAATAAGGCTTGGTTGATTCCCATAATGGTTCTAATAGTGCGTCTTTATCCATCTTTAACGACGAGGGGAATTTAGAATGGCATTCAGTAGAATCACATGTGAATGAACAGTCAGACAATGGCAGGATCTTGGAAACTTCTTGACTGTAGTCCTTTGGACCAGTGACGGCTTGTACAAACTTCTTGACAAAACTCATGGTCAATCTGGTAGGCGTTGGGTTTGGGTTAGCTACGTTGGGTTAGGTAAGTATCCTCTTTGGAGACTCTTTATTAATATCTAAGATGATTCCTGTTGATTGAAGCACAGAGACGTGAGAACCCCAGTTGTGGAAAAACTGGTTGTAATAGTCAAGGATATGAGCCTATTTGCTTAGTAGTGGCAAAGACAATCGTCAGTTGGTTTAGAAATCGAACTAGCAATCAAGCAAAGCTCTCTCTGTGAATATATATGTGCCATAGAGATGTATTTCACAAAAGCAAAAAAGAAATTTGAAATCTCAAATTCGGTTTTCGGGGATTTACTTTTCTCGGCTTTATTCAAAGTATATCACGGTCTTCTAGCCCAATCTGGTCAACCACCAACTTCTTGAATCCCTAGGGCAATCCATGCGCCTAATACTTAAGACTGCGTATCTCTTTTACTGGAATTAAAATAAAAAATAAAAGTAGAATATTTACTAAATAATCCTACACCCTACATAAAGTGAATATCAAAAAAACCAAACCAAAAAATAATTACTCCCAATGGAGATTTAAAACAAATAAAGAAAATATAACAAAAAAAGTGGAGAAAACGAAATAGAGAAAGTACTAGAGAAGTAAAAGAGGGAACAAATGGGTCGAAAGAAAATAGATAATTTTAATGGGTGAAGAATCCCATCAATCTAATCAAGGTCTTCTGATGATAGAATATCATACTCAGCTTCATATTCAAAGTCATCTTCATCACCGTTGAACTCTTCATACCCATCTTCATCACCATTGTAATCTTCAGTATCGGAAACTCCGCCATCCGTATCATCAACTAGAACAAAATCAGAATCCTCGTAGACTGGAGTTTCTACCTCTTCATCGTCTACCTGTTCCTCCTCTACCTGTTCCTCCTCTTCTTCTTCAGATTGTTTCTCTTCCTGTTCCTGTTCTTTTTCTTCTTCCTCTTCTTCTGCTTCTTCCTCTTCTTCCTCGTGTTGCTCTGCTGCGTCTTCGTAATTACAACTAAGTACACCAGACGACACTGATAAAGGAACACGAACATTATCTTCAAAGAATGAAGCTGATGTTGATGGAGATGGAGACACAAAAGATTCAACTTCTGTTTCAGATGCTACAGAATCTGCCGATTCATAGGCTACTTCAACATCTTTCTTAACTTGAGACTCGACTGTTTCGGCTTCTGAAATACTGCTCTCATCCGATTGAACTAGAGATTCTTCAATTTTGTTTTCTGACAAGATAAATTCAACTCCAGCATTAATAGCACTCTTTGTAAATAATTTGAAATTAGATAAATTTCCAACGTCTTGTCCATAGACACTTGGTTCAAACACAACACTGGTGGCGTTAGAATATTTCTGAACAATATCTGTACCAAAAGCTGGGCTATAGTGGAAACAATCTAATAAAACAGATCTATAAGTTCTGTTGAACGGTTTGATTGTTTGAGAACCAATGTCAGAATAAAATGGCTCAACACCATCGGCAGTGATGACGACAGTGTAATCTCCTAAATTGACAGGACGAGAAGTGTTATTGATGAAATCAAGTTCGGTAATTCTTTCATTTCTTCTTTTCAATCTCAGTGCAACATATTCGTTGGTATCAGTAGAATCTTTCAGTAAAGGTTCTGATTCTTCTTCGTATTCTTCTTCTTTTTCGTCAACCTGGTCGACACCGCTGAAGTTGATAATTTCAGGATCTTCACTAATCTTCACTTGTTTTTTCTCTTCTTCAACATCTGCCTCTTTTGAAGTAGCGTATCCTTCGATTAATGATCTGATTATAGAGATTTTCGAGTCAAATAAATCTTCATTAGAATCACATTCGAAATCAAGCTTCACGTCGTCTAATAAACCGTCAAGAGTGGAAGATGATTTATTCAATTGACGTAATTTAATCGCATCATTGCGACACAAGTCAACAATTTGATTCAAGATCTCAGGATTGTTAACTACATCCAATTCAACAAAGAAATCCTTCTTGCTTCTTGCTAATTTATAATTGTTAGGATTCTTGACTTTGATCATAGTATGATCTTTCTTATGATGATTGTTTTCAAATCCTTTAGCTTCACATTCGCCACAAAGGTCGAAATCCATACACTGGTAACATGAATAACGGATACCAGAAATAGATTGCGCTGAATAAGTTTGGTCAGGATAACAACCATCACAAACAATACCATAGTGAGTCGAGACAAACTTTGAATCAGCAGTAGCAGCTGGACTGGAAGCACTATCGTGACCACGAGAGTCACTTTCAGAAGCCGAAATATTAGCGAATGAAGTGTTAATGGTTTCATTCAAATCTTCAACATTTTTTAAAACTTTCGTGACATTAGTCTCAATGAGATTTGATAGTTTGATGAAGAACTCAGAAGTGACAAGGTTATCAGAGATTTTAACTCCCAATAAGTTCATCTGATCCATCAGAGTAGAAGAAATTTGATCAACTTGATTAGAAATTGAGCCGCTCGTATCCTTAGCATTCAAAGCCAATTTGATCATCTCATTCATTAAATCATCAATCAAAGGTCTACCACGTGGATTATCGTTTGATGACGAAGTGGATGCCGATGAATTACCTGCTGTAGATGAAGATACAGAAGCGGAGGCAGAAGTTGATAGTGGGGTTGGCGCTGGAGCAACGACAGGAGGGTCTTGATCAGATTCGAAAGTGGCGTTGTCTGACTTGAATTTATAGTCTGAATCATGTTCCTTGGCATTGAAGATCTTTTCATTGGTGATCTTTTTGAATGAGCTACTAGATGCATTCGTAGAACCAATACCTCTAACGGAAGCAGAAGGAGATGGGGTATCAGCAGTACTAGAAAATGTAGAATGTTTAGCACGTTTAACTGCAACAAATTTTTCAGTTTCAGACAAGTCAACTAATAATTTAACATGATTCTTAACAGTGAGGCTTCTTTTGAAACTGTTGAAGTCTTCATCAGTTTCTAGAGTAACATAACCATTTGATTTCTTAGATAGTCTCTTGACGGAACCTGGAGCTTCTCTAGAGACCATATAACGCATCAAAGGTTGAATGAGTGGCAAATGTTCCGTCTTCTTGTATAGGAAACGATTTAAAGAACGCCTTGAGGTCAAAGAAGAACTCGAATTGGAATCGACCCTGAACTTGAACTTATCCTTGAAGCTGTTGACAACTATAGAAACATTAACAATAATATCTTCAACTTCAGTCTTGTCCTTGGAGACCGTCTTTGAAGCGGATTTACGCTTCTTGGAGCTGGAATTTGAGGGGTTGGGCATATTTAGTGTATCTCTTTGCTGTCTTTTGCAAGTTAATTTGTTAATGATCAATTTGTGTGGATAGCGTACTTGTTGTGATTTAGTGAAAGAAGGATGAGTGTGTAAATATGAGGGACGGGGGGAATGTATCAGTGTTGGAAATGTTGCAGAACATTGTAAAGCCAATAAGATGGCAAAGAGAAGAGGGAGGGCAACTGACCCCCTTGCCTCTTTCTTGCCTTCCTTCCTTCCCCGGTCTCTGCTTATCGCGCCGCTGGGGCGTGGCTTTTTTTTTTATTTTTTTATTTTTTTATTTTTGTTTGGTTACCTTATCGGGGTGGGTATTTGGATGAGGGATGTGATATGTGATATGTGATAGGTCATGTATGCTTGTGTGTTTGCTAGCCACTATCCTCCGACAAAGTATCTATTTAGATGGTTAGTGTTTGTGTTGTTACTGGGATTCTTCTGTAGGCAGATTTGTTTTACTTACGTAGAATAGACTGTAAATTTATATAGCTCTAATATCTAAAATCTAAGAAGTGAAAAATTCAACAGAAGCAGCAGTAAGTTTACCAGAATCGACTAATTCCTTAGCAGCTTCGGCAAAGACAGACTTAGCAGCAGCGGCATCGGCACCGTTTAACTTAGCGGCAACTTCACCTAACTTCAAGTCATCGAAGGAGTCAATTAAAGTTTCTAATTGAGCATCAATAGCAGTAGCCTTGGCTGAAGAACCGAAATAATCGTTTTCTTTAACGGCGTTTCTAACATTTCTCTTGTTCTTCTTCTTAGCACTCTTAGCAGCTTCTTTGGCTTTCTTACTAGATTCCTTATCAGCTTTAGCAGATGCCTCAGCTTCGGCCTTGGCTTTAGCATCAGCTTCAGCCTTAGCCTTAGCTTCTTCAGCAGCATTTCTGGCACCAGCTTCCTTTTCCCACTTCTTACGGGCCTTTTCAGCTTTTTCGTCTTCCTTGAATTTCTTGATTCTTGGATCTTCAGAGTTGGCTCTCTTGACTAAATCAGCTAAACGCTTGTTATCTTCAGTCTTTCTCTTAGCTCTAGCACTCTTGTTCTTCTTTTCGATATAACGCTTGTGATCTCTGTTAGCGGTATCATCTGGAACATCTTCATCTAAGAATTCGAAGGATCTCCAGGAGTCAAAGTTGTGCCAGAATTTATAAAAGTTTTCAATATCGGTTCTGTTAGAATCCATATCACCAATGGTTGGAACTGGGTGTTTGTTAGAGAATCTAGCTTCACTTTCAAAGAATGGTCCCCAAGCTTCTAAGAAATCGTATTCGGATTTAGCACTTGGTGGAGCAACATCAGCTTCTTCATCAACGGAATCGAATTGTCTTCTCTTGACTGGATCTTGAATAGTTTCAAAGGCCTTTTGAATGATCTTGAAGAAACCATCTTGGTCTAAACCACCAGAAGCAGACTTCTTATCTGGATGATGTTTCAAGACAGACTTTCTGTGAGCCTTAATGATTTGTTCAGGAGTAGCTCTGTAACGGTACTTGGATAAACTCAAAACAGCGTATAAATCAGCGGTTTTCCATTCTCTTGGATCGTGCTTCAATAACTCTTCACTTTGTTCTTCATCAAAGTCATCTTCGTCTTCGTTTGAATCTTCAGCATTCTTGACGTTCTTTTCAGCTTCGATCTTTTCGTATTCAGACCAAGTGTGACCTCTAAGGGTTCTGGTAGCATGGGCTAAGAAAAATTGACCAACAGGTTCAATTGGTCTGCGGACAGCAGGGGTGTATTTACCGACTGCCTTGAAAGTGGCACCGGAATCGAAACCAGCTGGGATTGATGGTAATGACATGTTTGGATAAATATGTATGGTATTATATGACAACGCAGGTGTAAACAGAAAAGAAGAAGTAAATATGGTAGTCAATTTCAAATTATTTTCCACTGCTCTCTTCCTTCCTCGAAAAAAAATGATAAAAAAATTTTATGATTTTTTCGGTTACCCTCAGATTTCAATTGCAAACATCTAGTAGATAGCAGCAGATAATACAGTGATCATAGGAGCCACTACTATCTGATAACCAACTTTGGAGCATATATATATCAGCGAAAACAATGTCTACACAACTACAGCATCAGGATCTTAGTATATACAGTGACAATTCGATTGTCTCTAACAAAATACTGGCAGATTTACACTATAAGACGCTAACATTGGTTACACATATTCAAGGTACATCACCATCCTGGTTGATTACAGGTCTAGTAGAGAATAGTTTGACCGGAAACTCGTACTTCAATACAGCTGGAACACATCATGCAACGAGGCACGATGTACGTTTAAACCCTAGATCTAATGTCATCTTGGTTTCACTTTACGACACACCTAAGTTCTACAATAAATCATTCAAGAAGTTCTTAAAGATGGATATATTGGCTGAAACTTACAAACATTTCAAGTTTATTGACTTGCTGAGCAATGGTATAGATACCAATTCTAAGCATGGAATCTTCCAGAAGGTACATGAACAGATCGCCCTGTTCAATAAAGAAGATAACACCAAAAAAATCCAAATATACATTCAGGCACCAGAATTAATACTGCATATGACTCAACTGACGATAGATGAAATCCTCTTCCAGCTACAAGAATTGAACAAATTAGCTGATCTGACGCTTATAGTGGCAAACGATAAGCCACTGATAGAGCAACAAAGTGATAACCCTAATGATCTTGCAAATAGGCATGCTCAATTCTTGATAAGACTAATGCATCGTTCAAATGCTATAGTCTCTTTGAGACCTTTGACCACCGGTCGTGCTGATGATATCACTGGTCAAGTGAAAATTGTTCGGGGATTATTATCTCTGGATCCAATGCCAATAGAAGTAGTGGAAAAGGAATACCTTTACTTGGCTAATAAAGAAGGTAGTATCAAATTATTCTTCAAATGAGATGGTCAAAAATGGATTTGCAAATCATTTCATCCAGTATACGGGCTCTGGGCACATATATTACTTATGTAAGTAGTTATTAATGTAGAATAGGTACCACATTTGATGTAAAGACTTCTAAATACAGCACAATGTTGCGTATTCGCCTTTTAGGACAAAACAAAAAATTGAAATTTTTCGCCCAGAGCCAAGGACCATAATTTTCAAAATTCGACGCAAATCCTCTTAGATAGTTTAGTGGTTAGAATTCTCGCTTGTCACGCGGGAGACCGGGGTTCAATTCCCCGTCTGAGAGTCTTTTTTTTATCAACGAGAAAAAGTGAGGCAAAATGAGAAAAAAAAGCGGGAATGTGGCAAGGCAGTGTTCTTAACTATGGGCGATTAAACTTCGTTGCCCGATCGTTGCCCGATCGCTGACCCGCAGGATGCATGAGATCAAGAATTCACCATAGTTAAGGCTAGACCGTTTCCCTGGATTTCGCCATCAAAAGTGGGTCTACCATAGTTAAGCATAATTTTTGATAATTTTTGAAACCGCGCGATTTTGGGAGCGCTACTTTTCTGCCCTGCTTCAGTATGTAAAATGGGGGTTAAGCTTTTGACTGATCGCTGTTAAGCTTTGGTTAGACTCTGCGGCTGTCGGGAGTTTTGTTCTATTTTTTAGATTCAGTCGAGTTACCTAGATAAATTTTGCTCATAGCAAGGCTCCTGGTAGCACATTTATTGTTATGATTAGTAGTACCTACCGCTAATGTAATTGAGTGCTGAAACTTTTATCTTAGATATAAGAATTAAATTAGAAAAATACATAGATAGGTAAAATATTAAAGGAATAAATAAATTGAGGAATAAATAGTGAATAAATAGGTAATGTGATACAATGGATTGATATACAACTTTGATAAATGATTGAAAAAAACACATGAGAATGATGACTAAGAATAACAGAGGCGATGCAGAAAACCATTGATTAGTATTCATTATACCTTCCGAATTTGCTTGGGAAACTAATCATAGATCTATTACTTCTATTTCTAGTTTCTCTATTTCTATTACCTCTACCAAAATGGAAGCTTGTAACAGATCTAGCAGAACTTGGTAGAGAGCCTTTAGTACCTTGCATATATCTCAAGTAATACTTAGCTGAGATACCAAGAATAATAACTATTCCAACGATGACGCATATAATAGCAATAAACCAGTGATAATTCTCGACCCCATTACCAGGAATCTTAACATTCATACCAAATAGACCAGTTATTAAATTCAAGGGAACCAAAATAGTACCTAATAATGTGACTTTAGATAACATCTCAGTGACTTTATTATTAGAGTAAAATGATTCAACTTGTAATTGAGCAAGATAATTTGCATGACTTCTACTGAAAATCTTCTCATAGGCCAATAAACTTTGGAACATAGTAATAATATGATCTTGAATATCACCCAAATATAAAGCAATATCACCTCTTGGTTGAGCAGGATGATTCAAAGCTGCACTTGCCAAGTTTGTATGTGATGGTAAAGGCATAGATGCTTCGTCTTGACATCTCTTTGCAAACATCTTGATAACGTCCGCTTTACCCGATAATAATCTCATCAAAGTCATGACTTTTCTTCTAGATTCACCAATTCTTTGCAACATGACACCAAATTCATTTTCTCTTGATAAAAATACAGAGTCTTCAATGGCATCGGCCTCATATTCAATAGCTTGAATAACAGGGGCAAAACCATCAGTAATATCATCGATCAACGCATAACAAAGCCAATCAGCTGAGACATCGACATAGTCTCTTAATTGTCTCACACGTCTTCTCACATTTGCTGGGTTATTGATTGGTGAAAAATGGAAAGTTAATATACCATTGCGGAATACAACCAGATAAACATTGATTGGTTCTAAGAAATCTTCACTTTCGTTATCGGTTTCAAAAGTATGGAAACAGACAAAGTAATAACTCTTGAATAATTCAACCTTTTCACGAGTTTCTTGCATTCTAATATCTTCAGCAGTCAAAGGATGGATAGCGAAAGCTTTGGCAAGCATTTTCATTTCGTTATCAGTAGGACAGATACAATCAAGCCACCAAGTGGAAGATTCTTCAGTTGGGAATAAACTCTGTATGGATTCTCCTGGTTTAACAAGAGATGGAATATCTGGCGCGTGTATCGTTTCCTCTAAATCACTAGTGAAAAAGCTAAATCTGTCTGGCACTTCACTACTGGAGTTTTCTGAAATGACTTTTTCAAAAGTTACACCACCATTTTCATTATTGGCAGAAGAGTCGCTGCTATATGCTAGTTTCTCTTCAGAGCTTCCATGTGCAATTGCCGATTCTGGTGTGTATTTTGTTGCAGCACTAGATGTGGCATGATTTCTCAATACTTCTTCTCTTCTCAAAAGCTCTTGGGTTTCTTCTCTTTGTTCTTGAATGAACTCTTCAATTTCAGTAAAATCAATACCTCTAAGTCTAACATGTTCAGGAACCATAGGGAAACACACATCTTCCTCGGTCTCTTGTGAGTCTCTTGAGGCACGAGAGTCTGCGTCACTGTCTATTGCATTTTCATTTGCTCTATCGTATACACCTCTTCCAAAAGCAGAACCTCTTCTTCTTGAACGTTCAGAAACATTTGAACCTCTAGAATGCTGTCTGATGAGGTTTGGGAAAGCAATAGTGTTACTATTAGTATTTGAATTTGAACCTAATAAAATACCTTCTGTAACTGTATCTTCTTTTGGTCTAATGAACGATTTCACTTGTTCACTGAATGATCTAGATCTTGACTTTGTAAGACCTACCATGGGAGAAGAACGAGTTGCAGAAACAGAAGAACTAGCAACTGGCATTACCTTAGAGCTAGATAGCTTATTTGATATGCTGATTGTAAATTGATCGTCATCTCCATCATCCTCATCGATACCGTAACCCATAACTTTGTCTCTGAGACCAGCCGATCCTACGATATTTTCTGGTTTTCCTGATTTTGGGGCTGGAATATTACCAGGTTCGTGTTCTTCACTGATAGTAACGTATCTGTTGGTGTTATCTTGAGATTGTCTTCTTGAGTGTTGATGATTATGATCATGATGATCTTCAACCATTCTCGATTCGGTCCTAACAGGGAGTGACATATTTTGATTTCTGTGATCATTTAATTGGGAATCATCACTGATACTGGAATGAACCGATTCCTCTAGCGACGAAGTCACCGAGATAGACGATGATGATCGTGAGCTGAATCCGTCTGACATTGTTTGATTGATTTAAGTTGAGTAACTTCAGGTAAAATTGGCTGTGATTATAGCTTCTTGTTTTTCTTTTATATAACTAAAAGCTATTTTTTGTATGTTTTTTTTATTGATATTATATCAGGTTGTATTCTTTTTGACTTTTTGAATTATCTTATTGGCTTATAGATCTGAGCTATGAGCTAGATGAGTATAATAGACCAATATCCTTTTTTAACTGCAAGAAGACCCACGAAATTATGGTGGTTCTTTGCTGAACATATGGAGTGTTGAATACGCTGGTTGCTACAATGAAAGATTCAGTGTATGTGAAATAGCCATAGAAGAGTGTTATGTCTTGTAATACTTGGAAGTATATAGGATGGATAGGGAATAAAAGGAAATATCACTATCGAATGGTGGTAACATGCTACAGAAAACTTGAAAGAAAAATAATCTCTCTGTACAAATTTTTTTGAATTTTCTCAGCCCCTCCTTTTTCCCTTCCCAAAGCGGAAATCTGGTAGCACATGGACCACAGAGATCAGTTTCAATTTTATTTTAGACTTATTCCATTTGAAGCTTGCTGTGAAAAGGACAATATACAGTTATATTTTATTAAGTTGGGCAGATTTATACGATTGAATGGTAAATATTAGATGTTTATGATTTATATAGTATTATTAGAGTTGTTTTCTTATTATGAGTAGGAGTTAAATGCGATTAGTAAATGTTTTCTGAATTGTCAACCACACAACCTGGCATATCACCGGTTCTTTCAATAAGTTCACCAATGGTATACACTATCTCTCCTTCGGATTCTAAGTTCTTTATAAGTTGGGCAACGTTTTCCTTCTTAGCAATGGCAACCATACCAATACCTAAGTTTAAGGTCTTGAGAATATCGTTTATTGGAACACCACCGGTTTTACCTAACCATTTGAAAATTTCAGGTACTTCCCATGTGTTCATATCTATTTTAGCAGTCAGATGTTTAGGCAAAGCTCTTGGGACATTTTCTACTATACCACCACCGGTAATATTAGCTAAACCAAGGAATAACTTCTGTCTGACAGATGGGAGTAATTGTTTGACGTAAATTCTGGTTGGAATTAAAACAGCCTCACCAATAGTAATTTCTGGGTTGAATGGAGCTTTGTCAGTGTATTCATATTCTGTGCTTTCAATGATCTTTCTAACTAAAGAGTAACCGTTAGAATGAATACCATTTGACGCTATACCTAAGACAACATCACCAGCAGCCATACTTTCAGTCTTTGGGAGCATATCACTTTTCAAAACGGCACCAAAAGCAGTACCATTTGTATCGTAGTGACCAGGAGCGTACATACCAGGCATTTCAGAGGTTTCTCCACCTACTAAGGCACAACCGGCTAATTTACAACCCTTGGCAACACCTTCAACGAATGCAGCAGCGACTTCAATATCTAAATGACCAGTGGCAAAGTAATCCAAGAACATCAACGACTCGGCACCTTGAACGATTAAGTCATTAACATTCATGGCAACTAAATCAATACCAACAGTATTATGTATATTCATTATTTGAGCAACTCTTAATTTTGTACCAACACCATCGGTGGCACCAACTAAAAGAGTGTTGTCTATGTCAGTGTAACCAGCGGCCTTCAAGTCGAATAAACCACCAAACCCACCGATATCAGAATCGGCACCTGGTCTCTTTGTGGATTTAACCATAGCTTTGATATTTTCAACTAATTGATTACCAGAATCAACAGAGACACCTGAGTCTTCATAAGTAATAGCGATCTTGCTATTACTCGACTCTCTAAAAGCTCTATGTGCGATATCTTTTCTGTTGTACTTACCTTCGAATGAAACATGTTCAACACCAATGTAGGCCTTCTTAACTGCTTCTTCTAATGAATCAGCAATAGCAGTGGCAGCAATAACTCTACCACCAGCGGTGACAATCTTACCATCCTCTGTGGATTTAGTACCAGCATGGAATATATAAGTATCAGCAGGCAAGCTCTTGGAGATAGTGATAACATCACCTTTCTTGTAACTTTCTGGATAACCAGCAGCGGCCATAACAACGGTAGTACTTGATTTACCTTCATGAATTTCGAAATCAACAGAGTCTAATCTATGTTCAGCAGCAGCAAGTAACAATTCTAATAAATCAGTTTTTAATAATGGTAAGACAGTTTGAGTTTCTGGATCACCAAATCTGACATTGTACTCCAAAACTTTTGGTTCACCATTTGGTGTAACCATAATACCAACGAATAAACAACCGACCATTGGGTATCCGTCTTTTCTCATACCATCAACAGTTGGTTGTAAGATAGTTTCTCTGATCTTTGCAAGTAATTTGGAAGTACCGACTGGGGCTGGAGAATAAGCACCCATACCACCGGTGTTTAAACCGAGATCACCATCACCAATTCTCTTGTGATCTTGTGCAGGTGGCAAGTCAAGGATTGTGTAACCATCACTGATACATAAGATGGATAATTCATCACCTTCTAAGAATTCTTCAATGACAACTTCGTCACCGGCATCTCCGAAATTTCTATCAACCATGATTTCCTTGATGGCATCATATGCTTCTTGTTTGGTTGTTGGGATCAACACACCTTTACCGGCTGCAATTCCAGAAGCTTTGATGACCAAGTTGTGGTTGGTTTCATCGATGTATTTCTTAGCAGCTTCATAATCGGTGAAGTTCTTATAAGCAGCAGTTGGAATGTTATATTTTGCCATGAAGTCCTTTGAGAAGGTTTTGGAACCTTCCATTCTAGCGGCTTTGGCAGATGGACCAAACACTGGAATACCAACTTTGGTGAAAAATGTAGTAATACCATCGACTAAAGGTTGTTCTGGACCAGGGATAACTAAACCAATATCATGAGAAGTAGCAAATTCTACCAACTTTGGGAAGTCAGCTGGAGAAGAGCCAATTGGGATACTAGTGACATTAGCGATACCTTGGGTACCACCATTACCTGGAGCAACGTAAATATGGTTAACTCTTGGTGATTGGGATAATTTCCAGACTAAAGCGTGTTCACGGCCACCGTTACCGATAACCAAAACGTTGATTTTCTCAGACATTGTAATAATTTGTGATGGGTGGAAGTAAATGGTAACTACCTTGTTAGAGGATGAGCTAGGCTTACTTTAACTAGATCAACCTATAAAATAAAGAAGATGGTGATACCTAACAAGACTATTTTATTCTTCTTATCAAGAATTTTGCAAGAAAAAACAAAAAAAAAAACAATTAATGACATATTATTTTCTGACTCTGTCTCACTTAGGTCAGCAGCATTTTTTTTGTAAGGCGAGAATCAGATATGGGGAAGATGATAGCGATAGATAGGGCCTAGGGCCTTTGTGGTTACGATTTAACGTGATGAGAATTGGAATATGTATCATATGGCTGATTATGCGGATCTGCTATATAGTAAGGTATATACGAGACAAATAGTCAGTAATTATATAATGCAGCCTATCCTATTTTCTTTTCCCTTTCCCTTTAAAAAAGTTTTTCTTCTTATAAAATGTTTTCCCCTTGGTTGGTTTTCTCTGAGACGATCCAGTACCGGCTCTTTCAATAATAGAGGCTTGCGATGATCTCAATTGAGACAGTATCTCAGCATCCTTTGACTGTGGACTGAAATAGGGTGATTTCTCCACTGCAATCTGGGATACTGTATAATTTGAGGACATTATCGAGCTTTCGAGTCTCGATCCTTGGCTATCTCTTTGCTGTTTCAATCTACGCAAGAGGTTACAAAAGATGTTCCAATATTCATCTTGATTCTTTTGTAAACCAGGCAATCCGTCAAACTCTCTTTTGGTCTGAGGCAATCTCACGGCCATTTCCTTCAAAGTCTTGTCACTTACAATACTTTGAGGCGTCTTGTATTTTCTATCAGCGGCGTTCTGATCTCTATATTTCTCTAATTCGTAATAGCAGTAGTCGATCTGATTCTTATCAGCTTCTTGAAAGGCGAAATTCTGAATATTAGGAGTTACTTTCCTCCTCTTGTTAATCGTGGAAGAACCAGAGGCGGTATTCGCTCTCGATGAGCTACCTGACTTTCCATGCATTAGAACCGAAGCAGTGGTAAAGTTAGGAACTTGGTTTTCTTTGTTCCCGGTTATAGCACCACCTGACCCTGACGAAGTAGGCCTAGAAGTTGGCTTGGCGAAAGTCATGGTAACTTTTTCTCCGTTCCTTGAAACCTTATATGAATCGGGTCCTAATTTGATATAATTAGATGCAAACCCAGCAGCATTCATGACGGATTTCTCTTCCAAGACTCTCTTGTGAATCAAATGGAAGAAAATTCTTTCAATCTCCCCTTTGGTCAGATTCTTTCCTCTACCATGGAATGGATTTTGATCCAACCCTGCATTGACGATTCTTGAAACTTTCGAACCTTTAAATATGTCCTGGCATAGTAAGACAGTGACTTTTTGATTTTGTACCACATCCACCAGTTGGACAATGTCCTTGGCATAGTTAGTAACATCTCTAACCTCAGCATCGGTATCATCGCCTTTCAGACAGTTATCACATTGCTTACGACAGTTAGCCCTATCGAAAGACTCATTGAAATATTGAAGCACTTGTTGACGACGACAATCTGTTGTATTCTCACAATATTGAACAACCTGTCTCAGTTTATTCAAGTGCTTTTCTTTATTGGTTCTGTCAAGCTCCTTATCTCTTTGAATCATGCTTTGAAGCGATCTAGCATCTTTATAACTATAATACATCAAACATTCAGACTTGTTACCATCTCTTCCAGCTCTACCAGTTTCTTGGTAATATCCTTCGAGAGTCCTTGGAATGGTAAGATGGAAAACAAATCGAACGTCTGGCTTATCTATACCCATACCAAATGCAATAGTGGCACAAATTACTTGAAGATCATTCTTTTGCCAATCCACTTGAATTTTATATCTATCTTCGGGCGACATACCAGCATGGTAGAAGTCTGATCTGATTCCGAAATCTTTCAATCTCATTGCAGTTTGTTCACAAGAATTCTTTGAATGACAGTATATAATACCAGATTGATTTCTATATTTCCCGTTAATCATACTTGCCATATCCTCTATGTGAGCCTTATTTTTAAATAATACCTCGTAGAAAAGATTGGTACGATCAAAACTTTGCTTGAAAAATTTAGGTGACTTTAAATTCAAATTGTGGATAATATCCATCCTAACATGCTCATTTGCAGTAGCCGTTAAAGCCATAACTGGGATATCAGGATAATCGGTCTTGAAGAAATTGAGGGCTTTATAATCTGGTCTAAAATCATGCCCCCATGAAGAAACACAATGAGCCTCATCTATAACGATACGAGCCAACAATCCTTGGTTATGAAGTCTCTTTATGGCGTTTCTTGTCTGTCCACTGGCAGTGATCATCTCTGGTGATAAGTAGATAAGGTCCAAAAACCCATTCACTAATAAGTCAAAAGTTTGCTTTCTTTCCTCGGTTGTACCTTTAGAATTTATCATAGCAGCCTTAATGTCTTTCTCTAATAGATGTTGGACCTGATCTTGCATCAGCGAAATCAATGGTGATATAACAATTGTAGTTCCCTTTGTAGTACCACTCTTGACTAAAGCAGGCAATTGATAACAAAGGGACTTACCACCACCAGTAGGCATCAAAACAAAGACGTCTTCTCCAGATAAGGTGGCATTGATAGCTTCATACTGATTGGATCTAAAACCGCTCAATTTGAACACAGATTTTAGAATAGAATTGACTTCCTGAGTCCATTCATACTTACCCATAAATTTTTTGTATGCGGATGGATCAGCGCCAACAACCTCTTCGATATCATCACGATTGGTATCTTTATTGGGCAAAGTTGGATTATTAGCCTCATTCGATGCTTTGTCAAGAATTTCAAATAGTAGATCTTCATCATCTGAGAAGTCGTCGTTATTATCGATTTCTATCTCTCTTTCTTCGTTGTATTGGGTATAATAGTTACTTTCCTGTAAGTTGACATCATCTTCAAAGTCTCCACCATCATCCTCCAAATTGTAATTTTGAGAAGAGATAATAATGGGATCATCAAAATCTTCTAATTCTTCAATTTCTTCCCGAATAGAGTTTTCATTAATCTCTGTAATCTCATCTATAGGTTCCAATCCATCATCGTCATCACTAGGATTAACTTCATTTCCCGTCAAATAAGAATCATCGTGGTTCTCTTCGCCATATCCTGCGATTCGGCTATCATCATTGTCGATAAAGTTATCAAGCTCCCTTTTCTCTTGGGTACTGATCGCTATCTCTTCGTCTGATTCTAAGCCAAAAGAATCCTCAGGTTCGGACCTTTCGCCAAATTCTGGTGGAAGAATGTCGTTGATAGGTTGAATTCGTTCAGCTCGGTATTGCATAGAAGATGTCGGTGAGCGTAGAGGAGCCGCCGGTCTGACTTCTGTAGTATCAAAATCAACGGAGATATTTAACAAATCCTCTTCATCCATCGCAGCATGGTGAGCCAATGGCTGATCTCGGTCAACTTTAACTTGGAACTCCTCATTGACAGGCCTAGGACTTACGAAACTAACCGATAGAGTCTTCAAGGGAACTTCGTCCTCTTCTATTGCAGAAACACCATCTATATCAATATCCATGTCGTCGAACATGTCATCATCAAGAAGATTGTCTAAATTGCTTCTGTTAGGTAGGGAATCCATAACTTGTACATTGACTCCTTGGCCTAAGTTTTTTGAGGTGCTTATGGAACGTATAAAGTTTTCTAAATTATCCTTCAGTTTTAATCTTCCCGTCTCTGTCTCTTGAATCAAGGGGTATAGTTTGAGCCTTTCCTTCCTTTTTCCGTCCTCCGAAATGGCCGTTGATTTGTCTATCGCAATGCTCTTGTTCAGCAATTGAATCAACTGATCCGATCTATCGAAATACTCAAAATGCATCTTGGTGAGGCCGTACAAACTTTCTCTGGATAATTTGTCTAGATCTAAATTCTTCCGTATTGATAATAGGTCTTGTTTAGATGGTTTGTTTGGTATAATCGTCTCCTCTCTCTGACTCGAGGTTGCTTTTGCATGACCATTAATAGCGCTTTCGTGTATTGCCACTGATTTTGATTGACTGGATTCATTGGCAGAGTGCGGAGTAGACTTAGGGTAATTATCAACGTCCTTCGAAGTATCCGAGTTATCTCTTTCCTCTGCACTTCGGAGGATATCATTTAGTGAGATATCATCGTCCCCAAACTCATCATCGGTGTTACTGGTGAGGTCAATGACCGGTCTGGATTTGATACCTCCGTCTTGTTTCCTTTTGGATATGATATCAGGCAGGGACATCTGAACTATATTCTTAGTAGTAAGTGGAGCTAGTGACTTAACTTTTCTTGACTCTTCTAAACCACGCAAAGCATTCCCAGATTCGGTGGCTTGTTTGTGCAACAACTTCCTTGTCGGTGAGAAACTATTGTCGCTGTGATTATTGACACGATTGGATATAATGCGATCTGGCTCATTTATGCGTGATTGCTCTCCAATCGCGTTACTATTGAGGTTTAAACTGCTTGATCTGGAAGCATTCTGGCTTGTTGATGAAGGAGTGTGATTCCTGGTACCCAAACTTGTATTGGCATCTATTATGGGAGTTGGGAGAGCGGGAAGTGGGGTGTTATGAAGTAGTTGATTTGCCCGGGGTATTGAAGCTGATGATTCTGACAACCACCGTATGTGATCTTGAAGGTTTTTTGCGCAAGACATTCGAAGTCTTGACTATCAGCAAACTTATCTTCTTGCTTGAAGGGGTATTTTATGTTTGTCTGTATGTATACTTGTGAAAGGCCACAAGCATTTCCCGAAAATAACGAATATAAAACATGTATATCCCATCATAAAAAAACACAAGATCGGAATTACGACGCGTCCATCCTATCGTGGCAATTTAACATATAACGATTTGTTTCTCTTTGCTGGTTCATTCTTTACAGTGAAGACTCTACATATAATAAAGGGGACCAGTTCAGGCAGAAACTAATTCTCTCTACTTAGAGGCAATACTTACGTTAACTATTTAGGTTGGTGACTACTATTACTTAATGTTAAATTCTTAGAGACTCTATTTTCATTTAAGTGGAGGAAAATCATGACAATAAAGCAATATTTAAACTAGTGAATGACCTCATTCACAAACCAACAAAGAGAAGGATAGTTCAAATATCGATTCATTATAATAAATGATCAATAAAAAGTAGCGTCAGGAACCGGCAGTGTAATGGTAACGACACAAATCTTAACGAGATGACTTTATAAATAAAGAACAAATCGAAAAAACACAAATTTCCAAAAATAGAGTAACAATATAAATAAAAACCATCAATTGATGGAATTTCAGTTGTTACACTGAAAAGAACAGATACTACACTTGATCTAAGCCAAAAGGCAAAGAGATCTAAGGAAAGGAGAATGAAAAAAACATTTAATTAAAAAAGAGAGAGGAAACCTGGGGGGTTTTATACTGTTTCTTGCTCTTACTGACACGATAATCTGCCGTCTGGCGTCTGGCGTCTGATAATCCGGGTAATTGAACACGCTCACACAGACTCTCTGCAAGTTTTCAAGCCCGGGTAATGGTTACTCAAAGTCACATTTTTAACTCTGCTCGCAGGTCGCCGACCTCATGCGATAGATATAATATTTCTAGGTAAGAAGTACTTTTTCCACGGGATTGGCATTTCCCGCTGTTTTCGACTATAAAACTTTAAAGCACGCTCCCAACTCATGGAAACTTTATCCAACTCGAATAAATTCAGGTCGGGCTACTAAAAGTCGATTGAATAAATTCGATCGATAATTCAGTCGTCTAGACTCATTTTCCTCTCCTCGCCGATAGGAGTCCTGCTTTTTTTATATGCCCCTCAGCAATCCTCGTAAATAAATCTCGGGATACTAGCTTATCATCCGATTTAGAGGCAAATACCTGCGCGTTCATTTAAAAAACGGAGGGGCAGGGGCCAAATTGCAATGAAGTGGATCTTTGATAAGGCTAAGAGTTCAAAGGTTTTGGCTCCCCGCTCCTCCAATAGTACCGCTCAGCACCGTTGGCCAAGAGAGACTATGTCTGTATGGTGCAACTAAAAGAAAGGTGCAGAAAGTTTAAGTGATATAGCTGCATCTCCATCTGCGAGCTTCCAAGTTCAGCGCCTTGAGCTCATTCGCGCTTTTACACCGATGGTGCAATACACGCTATATTATAGCGTAGGATTTATATACGTTATATAGTATCGGCAGGCTATGGGTGAACGATTACCTGTGGTCATAATAAGTATGATATACGTTGAATTCCAAGTAAGGAACTCTTTTAATTGGACTCTCCGTTATTGACAATGAAACACTTAGCAACCCTGTGGAGTTGGAGGTGGGCCAAATAAGTATGCAATCACCTCGTGGTCTTATGCCGTATTTCCGAAGGTAAATTAATCACTATGGATGGATCGTCGGGATGCAGCACCCACAAGAAGGGTGGTGACTTGATACTATTAGCACTTGCAAGAATATACGAGGAGTAGTCTGATTTCTCGTCATCAGACCGGATGAGAGATATGCATAGATGTGGCAAGAAAGAAGGAGGATTGGGGGCCAGATGACGACAGCCACAGCGCAGTAGTTCATATATGGGTCCGGGAAGCGGATCCCAGTCAAAATCAGAAACTGTATTTATCAACAATATTTATCAACAGGTGATGTTTTTCTATAAGAGCCTAGTAACTCGAACTAAATGAGATAGACTCTAGAAAGATAAACAAAGCTAGTCTCTTTATAGAAAAGACCAGCCTCAAGTTTTCAAATATACACCAAAAGACTATTATGACTGGGGGATGTGCATCACTTAAAAAATATTAAGTCATTAGCTCTTAGACTAACGGAAGTACATTAAATCCCCAACTAAGTATATGTAACAGTCTTATTTTCTTCTGGTCTAACTAATTTGGTCAGTGGTAGTCTGACCTCATTTTAAGTTGACTGTGTAATATTTGTATATACGAGGTCGAAAGTAATCATTAGTCTTGTTACTAATTAGGAATTTTAGTGTTTACTTTTTAATTTTCTGTGTGGCGGTTTAACTTGATCCCCGATAGATTTAACACTGCTTACCTTATGGACATATATAGGACAGAAGATTCGAAGACTTTGTGGTAACTCATACATACAGTAATCGTATTAGTTGATATAAAGAAGGATACACCAAATACCCAGTTTTGCCCCCTTCATTTGTTAGGGTCTTCGTGGCTTCCATCCGAAAGAGGAAATAGAGGAGAGTATTTGGAAATTTTCTAGTTCGCAAAATGGGTCTAAAAAAAAGGAAGTTTAATTTGCAGACATAATAGTAATGATAATAATAACAAAGAAAAATTTTATTTTGATAGAATAACAATACATTTAAAAGATAAAGTATGAAGCTAAAGTCAAAGCAATTACTTTGATGTATTGTTAATATTTAAGACAGATGAAATTGATATATAATATCTTTCAGTAACAAATACTCAACGAAAAAATATTATATATTCGAGCCGGACTCTGCGCCGCAAAAAGACAATATTATCAGTGTCAGAGGAAAATATCCGCGATCTCTGCGTTTCTACTGGCCAGAGCCCAAATTAGTGCTTCAAAGCGATGGCTGTGACCCCAAATGAACTACCCTCCCAGCGTAGTATTAAACTTTTGTAAAAACACTAATGCTTGAAAGTTTGCGTGCGTCATGCAGCACTTTCAACAGTTGATGTGCCGAGTACAATCTATGCTATTCAAAGGGCCACTTGGATACTTCCCATCATACCATGCTGCTTTCCTTTTAGGTCCATGCTGGATTTCATATCCCATAACTTTAATGAGCTTCCACATCCCGAGAATGCCGGCCCAATCTTTTATCTAACAGTAATCAAGGTAAAATACTTTAAATTGAAACACGATAACGCAATATTATAGTAGATTTTCTTTATTCTTCCGTTCAGTCTGCCCATCCATGGGCCCATCGGTGAATGTAGGAAAAAAAAAGCTTTTATGCGGCGTCGTTGGAGATACAAGGGATAATGGTGCGAGATATTTTTGTTTGAATGCAAAAGGATGTGCATGGCCTATTGTCTCAACGCATAGGTTTGTAAACTCTACAGTTTTATGAGCTGAATATTTTTAAAAGATCCACGGTATATTCCAAATCTGGCATTTTTCTGTGCTCTCATGCTGTTAATTATTCAAGACCACAGGTTTCGTGTTAGCATTGTTCTTAAAGTTTTCTTTTTAGAATTCCAGTTTCTATTCAAATTATATCCTCCCATCAAATATCAAACCCTTTTTTCATTGTCAAGAATAATGTCTCTTCAACTCTTCACTCGGTTGCCCATCTTTTTCTTTCAAGAAGTTATATAAAACTTATTTCATATCTAACTTCACCCTTGAATACCTTATTAGCCGATAGAATTTCTCCGTATTTCTTCACCTTTGTTATATTCACTTGAAGACCCAGATATTTACTAGTTCATTCGTTTCAAGAAAAGTGAATCTAGAAATATATCTCTCAAGATGCAGTTTTCTAAGATAGCCTTGCTAGCTTTATCTTCATTATCGGGTATATCAGCTGCGACGGTCTTTGCTAATACGACAATCACAGAGACGACATCATCATCATCATCATCATCATCATCATCGTTGTCGTCATCTTTATCGTCAACTTCTTTGTCGTCATCTTCTTTATCGTCATCATCATCCTCATTATTGTCATCATCCTCATCGTCAGAGTCGTTCTCCTCGTCTTCTTCATCTTCAATCGTTCTAGCCAGTCCTTCTTCAAGTTACGTTGTAACTGTTGAGGATAGCTCCAGCGCCACACTCGATGCAGACGGAAATCCAATCTTCACAATTTCTGTTCCGGTCTCTTTAGGTCCTTTCTATAGAATAGATATTTTTTCCACGGTAGACTCAAGTTATACTTACGACTATGAGGATATCAGTGTAGCTTCAGTCTCATCTGATGGAACTTCATCTTCAATTACTTACACCGATCTTGACTCATCTTCTGATGAGATTGATATTACAGTAGAGACATCAGGTGATGGTGCTGAAAGTGTTGTATTCACTATACCAGGTACAAAGACAGCAGACCTCACCTCATTTCCAGCTACTTTTGTGATCTATCTCTATGAGCCAGATTCTAGTAGAAAAAAGAAGAGAAGTATTGTTGAAATTATTATCACATTAAATGCATCTGCAGCTGCAACAGTTGGTACGTCAACAGGTACATCTACAACTACTGATACTACTGCTACAGGTTCAGGTACAACAACTTCAACCACCACCAACACAACTGGTGCAACATCGGCAACTGAGGATACTACGACAACCAGTGCTACAACATCAGAAGCTACCGCCACCACCTCTGCCACAACCGATACCACAGACGCCACTACCGCGACAACCGCGACAACCGCAGGCGCTACGGACACCGCGGGCACCTCAACCTCAACCGCGGGTGCCGCGGGAACTACAACTGAAAATACCACAGAAGCTACAACCGCTACAACTACCACTGATACCACTGATACCACCGCTACTGCAGATGCTACTACAGATGCTACTACAGAAGCTACCACAGAAGCCGCGGCTGGAACATCAACTGAAACTACAACCGAAGCCGCCGGTACAGTTACTGCAACTGCAACTGTAACTGAAGGCTCTGGTACTACAACAGAAGATTCCGGAACTAAAACTGAAACAACAACAGAAGATTCAGGAACTGAAACTGAAACTGAGACAACAACGGCAGCAGGTGCTGCAACCGGTGCTGCTGCTACAAATGAAGATACCACAGCTGCTGAAGGAACTAAAACCGCTGGTAATACAGCTACCGAAGCTGCCGCGGGATCCAACACAGAAGCTACCGCAGCTGCTACAACTGCTACAACTGGTGCGGTCGCAGGTACCGTCACTGCTACAACAACAGCAGATTCAGCTAAAACAACTACCGTTGTTGTCACATCAACTCAAGAGAATGGTGTCGTCACCGTATATACAACATATTGTCCATTGACTGAATCTGTTGTAACTGCTGCTTCTTCAACTACTATCAATATCACCTCGTGCTCACAAGGAATATGTACAGGAACTCCGGTTGTAACCGGAGTTACAACCGTCACTAGCACAGTTGAGGGTGTTGAAACCGTATATACCACATATTGTCCTCTTTCTTCCACTACCACCGTGGCTGTCACTGATAATGCTGCTGATGAAGCTGCTGCCACAGATGCATCTGGTGCTTCCACCGCTGGATCTGAAATAGAAGATTCCTCCAATGCTACAACCGATGCATCTGGTGCTACCGCCACAGGATCTGATAACACAGATGCTTCAAATGCTACTGCTGCTGATAATACAGACGCATCAAATGCTACTGCTGCTGATAACACAGCTGCAGAAGCTACAGGTGCCACAACCGCTGGATCCGATCAGACTGATTCTTCTGGTTCCACAGAGACTGAAAATGAAGCATCTGCCGCTTCTGCTACCACAGCTGGTACAGCTGCCACTGAAGCTTCTGCTGCTACTGCTGAAAATGAGGGATCTGCCGCTACCGCTGCTACCGAAGCTGCTGGTAATACCGCCGCCGAAACTGAAAGTGCTACAACTGCAGGATCTGATAACACAGATTCTGCTGGCGCTACCACGGCCGGATCTGAAGATACTGATTCATCTGGTGCCACCACGGCAGGATCTGAAGAATCTGCTGCTACAGGTGCCACTACTTCCAATAATGCTGGATCAGAAGCTACCACAGGAGCTTCTGCTACTGCTGGTTCTGCTGGTTCCACCGCTGGTGATTCTGGTGTTTCCACAACTTTAGCAACTTCCGTTGCTTCTGGTTCATCCGCTTCAACAGCTGCTGCTGCTAGTGAATATTCTGCCGCAGGTATAAGAGACTCTTCAGTCACATCTGGTTCAATAATAGCTGGTTTATTCGCTATATTTGTTGCATTTGTCTAACTCTATTGATATTTCAAAACTGTAATTTATCATCCATTTTGTCTATCACATCCATTCATTTCATTATTTCGGTCATTATTTCATTACTTTGATTGTTTAAAACACTTTCATTTAATTCATCGAGCTCATATTTTCATCATTCAACTATTTTTATTCTCTACCGACTTCGGCAGATATTTTTTGAAATCTGAGTTCACACGAGAAGAGAAAAGGCTATTCTTTTTTAAAAAAATTCCATAATCACGAATTTTCTCTCCCACTTTAGATCACCTTGATTCTATCAGGCGACGTTTTTCGATACCTTTTTAACTGATATAACTGACTTCTGCTTAGCAGTTGTACCAATAACCCTTCTATCTTTTTAGCAAATCTGATTTTCTTATGACTAATTTTAACCTCATTTGGATTGGGCTCATTTGATTTCAAAAGAGTCGATACCAAATGATGAAATACTTCATCTTTTCAAAAGGGCTAGTTTTTATGGGATCGCCTATAAGGCTCTTATTATTTATAATACTAATTTCTTAATTAATGAACAAATTAATAAACATGTTTCTAATCTATTAACAATCTTACCAGCAATACCTCAAAACAAATACCAGAAAGAGTGGCATCCGTAAAGTCATGAAATAAAAAAAAAGGGATAAATGTTTCAGATTTCTTCTCACGTGTTTCAGATTCTGCAGGTATCAGTTCTTACTTTTACTTAGATATAGTGTCCCGAATATAGTGTCACGTTCATTTCATAGTTTATTCGTATTGTAACAGAGCTTTACCCATATAATTAAAAGTCCCGAATTATAATAGCCATCCTCTTAAAGTCTTCTTCAATCCAAATATATATACCAATTTTGATTATTCGGAGAATTTTTTCCCACTATAGCCTTCGACCCTTTTCACATTATGAGTTACTCGGGGATTTGAAGATATATAATAAATATATATATATATATATATATATATATCTATCATAATTTGGAATCAGGCTTGAAATTGACTAACTTCAGTACAAGTTCAGCAGCACCAAAACTCATCTCAAAACCACATCCTCCAAACCCATAGCAATTTACTATCTCGATGTTTCTATCCTTTCCATAATAATAGAGTTCTTTATCCAGGCATATTCCTGTCTTTCTTGCTGGACGTAAACCTACGTTGATATTCTTGATGTTAAAGCCAGCTTTACCATTAGTAGAATCATGACTCAATAGTTCAGGGAAGAAACGGTAACCATTATGGATCAAACCTTGCAGTTCATCTTCGTCAATTTCTAGAGAAGATTCGTTCAATCTTTTGGTACCACCAAGAATAAATCCTCCAGATAATGGTCTAGGTATAACAAAACTCCAAGATCCATCTTTCAACTGATATGTTATGGTAGTGTCTTTGTAAGTATCTGCATTATCCTGTGGTGCCTGAACTAGCAGAGTTTGTCCTCTAATGGGGTAGCAAAGTGGATCATAATTGTTCCCATCGTCAGTTCTAGAATACTGTAATCCCATACCTGTACAATTGATGATCTTGTTAACATCGGGAAACAACGAATGTATATCGCTCAGTGAATCCAGCTTCGTGTAATGGAATTCTACACCAAACCTCATCTCTAATTGTCTTTGTAGGAACTGTAGGTATACAGGTGGGTTAAGACACCAGGTCTTATATTTTGCACCAAACGAAAATCCCTGTGGTAGTTTCTTTTTATCAATGACTTCAAATTCCTCAATCTCTTCTGTGTATCCCGGTGCAAGATTGGTGTATAAATCATTTGGGGCTTCGATATAATCTATTCCAGTGACAAATTTTATCGATGATTCCGGAAACTGCGTAGATAACTTCTTGAAATCACGATAAGTGGAACGAGTCATCCTATAATCTCTCTTTTCGTATTCATTAGCACTTGGAAAGGGGCGAAAATGAGCACCAGCCCAAGACGATGTATATTCAGGATCCATTAAAGCTGGTTTACGACCGCTGTTTGCTGATTCTTTGTTGGCGATGGGTAAATGATCAGATACTATATTCACCTTGTATTTTCCCGATTCACAGAGTTTGTAGGCACATGACAGGCCTATAACTCCTGATCCCACCACTACGACTTCTTCCAGCATGGTCAATGCGTTAATAGGGTTGATTGATCTCTTATTTAGAATAGAAATCTGTTTGCCAGGTTCCATGGTGCAGAGGAATATATATATATATATTCACTTAAAGTCTTATCTCGATTTCAATTTTTCGAGTGTATGGTGTTTTTTTGTAGGTGTACAAGGCCAACTTTTTAAAATAGGGCTAACTAAAAATGAAAGGAAATTCGAAGATTTACAGAGAGGAATTACACAAGTAGTCTCTATATTTCTTGATATTGGGAATGGTGGCCTTTTTATGCTGATACTCACACACCGTGTCTATGAATTTATCAGGTCACCAAAATCCCTGCTAAAATGCATAATGTGATATATTTTTATTTTATATGAGGGTTTATATAAGCTTTTTTGTATACAAAATTGATGGGGTCATGAGGAAAAATAGAAATAAAGAAACTAAAATAAATAGGTACAAAATAACATAGTAGAGATTGATCGAAATAGTTGGCTATAAAAATCAAACTCTAATATCTAATTCAGGTTTAGTTCTTGAGCTTAATCTCTTTGATTTCTTGGAAACACTTTTTCTTTCCTTTTCACCCATTTCAATAAGATTTCTATTCAAGTTATCCTTGTCTTTCAATTTGTAAATTCTGACAATCCAGTTTTCACTTGTATATACTTCTTCCAAAGCATCTAAAGTAATTGAATCGGCAAATTGAGGACTTAATCTTTGCTGTCTTACTCTGTCGACAATATCACCGTTAGGGAACATTTCACCGAATCTGTAGAAACATAATTTAAACATCAAAGATTCCTTCATAGCTTCGGCTGCTAGATCATCGACTCTAAACTCTCCTCTTTCGGTGAAATAATCTCTCTCGGAGACATCCTCCGGCCATAAACCTTCGGAGATTCTTACCATCCATAAGAATTTATTGATATCATCACCACTGTATCCAATCAAACCTCCAAAGATGACTAAGATATAATCAGCACCTAATTCTCTCATTAAGGCTTCTGATTTGGCTTCTGGAACACTCATGATTCTACCGACAGAAGCAATATGGGTGTTGTTCCAGGTGTTGTTATCGACAAAAGTAGTACGGTCAGCCATACCACCAATTTGATAACCATAATCCCACCATGCCATAACAGTGGCATCTTCGGCGGTGTTCATACGCATCCAGTAGTATGCCTCTCTAAAATCATCGATAAGTAATTGGGAACCATCAGCATTACGTGAGGCCAAAACAACAGATGGAGATGAGTAAGCATTTGAGGTAACCCATGTACAATGTTGAACAAAGAACCAAAGATAGAAATAGAATGTTAATGCAACGGCCATTCTGGATATAACAGAGTAAATGGTTGACGATTTGATTTTGGATTCTCCCTTGGAGTTATACCAGGTGACTAAGATATCTTTGAAATCTAAGTAAACGTTGAATAATTTACCCATGGTAATACCTGCACAGATACAAACTACTGGAGCTAAAGTTAACATTAATCTAACCATAACACCTGCAAAGTAACTTGCAAGGACTGAATAGATGACGATGAAAACGGCTTCATTTGATAATTCTTGGAAACAGAAGTAAACACCAACTGGGAATAACCAAATCATGAAATTCAAATCAAAGTAAAATGCAGCCCAAGGAGTAGGTTGATGCTCTGAGACAGATGCAATAATTGGAATATGAATTTTAGCATATGAGGTATCCCAAAGTGAGTAAAATCTACCTGTCCATGGAGCAATCAAACCTAACTTGGTAGCTAAGACTAATGTAGCAAAGCCAAGGGCGCCGATTAAACCACCGGCAACAATCATCAATTTCTTGAATGACTTTTCGTTTAAAACATCCTTCAAGTAGTTAAATAAGAGTACTAATTGCAATAAACCAAAGACACCTAATGAGGCCATATGATCATTTGATCTAATTGGTAAAAATCCAACAAAGGGAATTTGCATAGACATCAAAGTACCTAATGCATACCAAGTACAATAACTTGTATAAATCTTATAGTTAAATCTACCCATGAGTAAAAGGACAAAGACGTGTAATGGAATTATATTGGTGATGAAGACATATCCACCCCAAGCACTTACCATGTAAAAGTAAGAGAGGGAGGTTAATACTGCGTAAAAGATAGAACCTAAGTTGATGGATTTGATCCAGAATAAGAAGGTCAAAAGTAATAAAGTAATTGCAATGGCTTCGTTATCATATGAACCAGCTACTGATCTTGAGATGTAACCGGGGGTAATACCCATGAAGATAGCACTGAAAAGAGCAGCGGTTTTCTTCTTGTTTGTGAGATGGTTGCCAGATGCCTTTGTGATCTCTAAAGTCAACAAGTACATGGCAATTGAGGTCAAAGAACTAAATGCTGGTGCTAATAATACACAGATGTTTCTGATATCAATTGGTAATCCAATGGTCTTCATGACATAATGAATCAAGGAAGATGTAACCATTAAACCTGGGTACAAGGTACCACCAGTGACTCTACCTAATGGATACCAAGTTTTGTCATCAAACCAATTTAAGAAATCGTAAAGACCATTATTGACAAGGTATTTTGTGGCTCTATAGTTGAACCATGGATCGAACTCGTGGATAATACTTTCGAACCTTATGACGGAGAAAAGTCTCGAAGAGATGGCAGCAATTGATACTGAGATGAAGATGAAGATCAGCAAGAGTAACTTGACCAATTTCAGCACCCTATCGGAGGCACTGATATAGCCCTCGTTGTCTAAGGATATGAACATGGTAGACGAGGAGATGGATTTGTGGGATACTAGATCTGATGGATTCAAGAGGATAGATGCAATTGTGATATCGGGATTCTATTTTACCCATACCACGCAGAATGAAATATTTACTAACCATCAGTTTCGCAGTAGAAACTAAACGTGTTAGCATCACCGACTCTCGCTGGGCTTTGTGCCCGCTGGATCGACGCGTCGGTGGGTGGGACTGTGGACGCTGGGGCGCTTTTGGCTCTATCTGTGGCCCTTGGTGAGGTGAACATATATTTTATAGCGTAACCAGCCAACTGGCACCGCAGCGGTGGTACTTTGCCCTTATATTGAACCCGCCTCTGTTCGAACCACTTTACCCCTACAGTCTGTGACTATCAATACCCCCTTCTTATACATATCTCCCAGAATGGCCTCTACTTCAAGGGTTTCGGAGAAGTCGCTGAGTCTACAGCCCATGAACAGCAACAACTATACCGCTGCACAAGACGGTGTACAATCCCTTACCCACATGCATAACCCCGATAACAACGTTTCACCAGGTCAAGATACAAGTGTGAATCAAGGTCTAGATAACAGCCTTGAAACTGGCAATAGTGATAGCAATCCCAATAACATCGGTAACATAAACCACAGCAATAAGAGCAATGATAGTAACAATGAAATTCATATCCGTACAGACAGCAATAGCCAGAGTGATAATGACAATATACAAACCGGTTCAGTTACAGATACGGTAAATGACTTATCCAAGCTCTCTCTTAACTCGGCTAAGTTGTCAAGAGGTAGCACATCGCCTATTAATAACTCATTTCCAAAGCAAAGCATTCAAACGCACCAACAATTTCAAGATTATCCACCTATCCCAATTCAAAGATTTTCTCCAAACAATAGCTCCCATGGCATAATGCAGAATTCTCCAAACTCTCCAAAATTGATGAGTAGTTTAACAAACTCATTTTCTACGAGGCTTAATTCCCCTACCATACCTTTTGAAGATAAGCTCCCAAATGGAGGCAATAACAATATACAGGTGAAAAGAAATAAGTCACCTTTCAGGGACTCTTCAAATGGTTATGTTAAACAAATTAAGACACAGAGAAGGCCTCTATATACACCAGCCGTATTAAGAGTCACCGAAAATTCTACCTCAAATTCATTACCACTCAATCATTCAGAATCTACCATTACAAGCGACCCACTTAGCTCAAACGAAACAGATAGCCCTCCACCAAGTTTCAGTACCAATGTACCCCCACAGAGGCCAATGTTGCCTTACAGAAAGTCTTCTTCATCCTCTGTACGGTCAAATAACTCCTCTGTCTTAGAATATGCTAGTGACTATTTGAACGTCTTTGCAAACAAGTTCCTCAATTCACAAGATTCCAACTCTGACTTGAACAGCGGTCCAACTAGATCGCATTGGAAGAGCAATAATTCAAGGTTCTCATGTTCTAATTGTAACAGAATATTCAACTACTTATCTGTCACAAGAAGAAGACATCATTGTAGGTTCTGTGGTGATATCTTTTGTAGTGACTGTTTGAACAATTTCATCTATTTGAACAAAGATGCCAAATTTGTAATGATAGGGGGAGCTACGGAGGAAGAAGAAGAAATCAAAGATTTCGACAATGCTAATAATAACAATCATAACCATAATCTTGAGGATAAGTTTTTGAGCAAATCATGTCATAAATGTTTCTTGAAATACGAAGAGTTTTTGAAACAAAACTCACAAGATG
Organism: Wenyingozyma nitratophila; assembly: GCA_030567875.1. Lineage (NCBI taxonomy): Eukaryota > Fungi > Ascomycota > Pichiomycetes > Pichiales > Pichiaceae > Wenyingozyma > Wenyingozyma nitratophila. Next base: position 253,756 of record JAJLSW010000005.1, read on the forward strand.
TGATAGATGCCAACGATGTAACGGCTGCGAATGGGCTAAAGAATGACAAGAATAAGAATTCCAACAAGAATGTCACTGCGCCAAATACAACCAATATCCCAGTTGACTGGGATTGGAGTTCATTTTAAGTAACTCATATAGCTAGCTACTCGTCTTTACTATACAGGAATATATATATATCTATCTATCTATCTATATATTCGACGCCCCAGGTTGACTAGTTCAATTTTTGGGAATACCACCACTAATAATTTTACCCCTTGTAAATTACATGTACCACACTGGTCAATCTACAGCTGTCTATTGGATAATGCCCGGAGATAAATTGAAATACAAGTTTGGGTTGATATATCTATATTGTATAATTACTATGCATCCACGCCAGTAGTGTACCAATCGATAGTCGGGGTACGGATGCGACCTCAAACATCAGAGTAACCGAGAGAGGAGAAGGAATTTATTGAGGTTAACCGCTTTTTGAAAGGAGGTTTTCAATTTACAAGCTTTCATCCGTTAAACAGTGCAGTTTACAGCTTTTCAACATGTCTGAATCTCAGGGTCAGGATAAGAAAAAACTCGATCCTTATCAGGAAGCAACTCTCTTCAGAAAATTTGTGTATGATTTGGTGTTATGGATACTTTCTGTTGTATTCGATTGTTTCTTCAGGGAAATCAGACCAAGAGGTGCTTTCAGATTACCAAAGAGTGGACCAGTGATTTTTGTGGGAGCACCACACTCCAATCAATTTGTTGATCCTATTGTATTGATGGGTCAAGTCAAAAGAGAAGCAAATTTACGTCTTAGTTTCTTAATCGCTGAGAAATCTCACAGGCGTAAGTTTATTGGTCTCATCTCAAGATCGCAAATGGCAATCCCTGTTATGCGTGCTCAAGATAACCTGGCTTCCAAAAAGGGAACATTCAAACTCGATCCAAATGATGAGTTGAAAGTCTTAGGTGAAAACACTTTCTTCACGAAAGATTGTCAAGTGAGAGGATTGATAAGTTTACCTAAATCGTTGGGTAACGCGGAAATCAGTTCCATTGAATCAGATACCGTATTACACCTTAAGAAGCCCTTCAGATTCTCGTCAGCTAAGGTTGAAGAAGAAGCCAAAGCATTATTGGCCAACGGAACAGTATTCAAAGCTGCTGATAGAGTAGATCAATCTCAAGTCTATCAAAATGTCTTTCAACATCTGGCTCATGGTCATTGTATTGGTATCTTCCCTGAAGGTGGTTCTCATGATAGACCAGATTTATTGCCTTTGAAAGCTGGTGTTGCTATCATGGCTTTAGGAGCCATGGCAGAGAATCCAGGATGTAATGTCAAGATTGTTCCATGTGGTATGAACTATTTCCACCCTCATAAGTTTAGATCTAGAGCAATCATTGAATTTGGAAAAGCCATTGAAATTGACAAGAGTTTAGTTGCCAAATACAGTAACCCTGAAACGTCAAAAGAAGCCATTAGAGAAGTTCTTGATATAGTTACAAAAGGTTTAAAATCAGTCACTGTTACCTGTCCTGATTATGAAAGTCTAATCTGTGTTCAAATGGCAAGAAGACTATATGCTAATAACATCTCTAGCCAACTTTCCTTATCTTCAGTCGTTGAGATGAATAGAAGATTAGTCAATGGATATTTACATTTCAAAGATGAGCCAAGAATGATCGAATTGAAGAAAAATATCTTAGATTACAATGAGAATTTAAAACATTTCAAGATCCCAGATCATCTAGTCGATCAAAATGAATTACACAAACAAAGTCAAATTCACATTTTCATCGAATTTTTAACAAACTTGTCTCAATTGTTTGTCATTGGATTAATGGCCCTACCTGGTATATGTTTATTCCTTCCAGTGTTTATAGCCACCAAAAAGATCAGTGACAAGAAGAGAAGAGAAGCTCTTGCAGGTTCAGTTGTCAAAATTCAAGCTAACGACGTCATTGCTACTTGGAAGATTTTGGTCTCCTTAGGTTTAGCTCCAATATTGTACATTTTCTATTCCATATTAGGTACTTTTATCTTGAAAAAATGGTACCATTTACAATACTCTAAAGTTACAATTTTCTTTGGATTTTATTTATTATCGGTCAGTATTACTTATTCAACTTTGATCATCGGTGACAAAGGTATGGATTTACTGAAATCTATTAGACCATTATGGTTAAGTTTGGTTTACAAACAAGGTTTCAGCAATTTACAAGAACAGAGAAATCGTCTGACTTCCCAGATTACAGAAGTGGTCAATGAATTAGGCCCAGAATTGTACCCTGATTTCAACTTGTTTGAACTCGAACAAAAACAGAATATGAAGAAGTTGAGACAACAGGAGAGAAAGAAGAGAAGACAACAGAAGAGATCAGATGGATTGGATTCTTCTGATGAAGAAGAAGAATACAAGACTCAGGAAATGAGAAATAGAAGAATGCAAAGAAAGCAAAATCTTTCTACCGGTTCTGGTATAAAAGATCTTTCCAACGTGCCGATTTTCAGCAATGATAATGATTCCCTAGGGGGCTCATCAGCTGGAATAACCTCATCAAGTGAAAATGAACTTGGATATTCTTCCTCTTCTTACTCAGATGTGGAATCTGAGGGAGAACCTGATGAGAAGTCAAAGAGAAAGTCCGAGTTAAGTAACTTGATTAGAGATCAAATCGTTAAAGAGAATAGACAGAAGGAATCCTCCAATGAGTAAATCGATTGAATGATTTATTCTTTTCTCTCCTTTTCATTCTCTACTTAGGCGATATATATTTATATTTATCTTATGTGCATTTACCAATTTAATATTCTTACATACAAACTAATAATCACCCACATTACTGACTTGCTCATGGCTACTATTAAATCATTATTGTATGCAACATACGCAAATGTTGTTGACAATGTCACACATAAAAAATGAGACATGGCGGTGAACATATTGCATATCAATTTTCTCTTTCCTAATACGGCAACTGGTAAATAAACAACAGGTAATCACTAGGGATATTTTTTTGAATTGTAAATAAACTGAATGGATTGTTGTAATAGTCGTCATTTCATTTAATCCCCTTAGACGTTGCTGTGATCTAAACTTGAAATTGGATTATGTCCCATCTCTATTTGATCCACGCATAGATAGATCAGCACCAACAGTATATTGATTTGTTTATCTATTTATTTATTAGTTTATTTATCTTTCTATTTGACATAATATATGAATTTATAGATCAAAGACTATCGTTTCTTTGCCTCATATTAACAGCTATTGATACCCTTATCGCTATTTCTTTTCTTTTCTTTTCTTTCGAAATATTCAATAAAACTCTTGCTCGAGTTTCAGTTTCATATACTTAATTTCCATCGATCATACAAACTGATAAACACCAATACACACGCATTCATATTCAAATAGTATGATGATATCAAGAATGATCATTCTGATACCTATACTGTTGAAGATAATTGTATTGCTGGCAATTGCTTCTCTGTCATTGGCAATCATACTGAAATCATCAGACACAGCAAATCATATACTTGAGTCTCATATACCTTTGATAATACTGGTTGCTTCAGATTATGCATCAGCTGCAACTACATTCATCAACCTCTTGATACCCAGCTCAATAAGCCAATATGTCATAGTGCTTTCAACTTTAGTTGATCTATTGTCCAGTGGTACCGGCATCTATTTTATCAACAAAGTTCTCTTTGATTTCAATGTAGTGATAACATCAAACGATACCCAAATCCACAAACTATTACTTTCATTAACCTCTTTGTTTATGGTCTCACTTCTGGTACGATTCTATCAGATATTTATCCTTTTCGTACAATGGAGTCTGTTAAGGGAGGACGGTTTACCATCATCTTCGACTTATCTCAACGATAGACATCAATATTTTATCTCTCCCTACCCAGCATTGCATAATTACACCAATTCAAACAGTACAGGTCAGAACTCGTACGATATCGAGAAGAAATCTGCAAGATCGACTAGTAATGAAACTGAAGTTGATAAACACTCATACGGAAACAACAACGGTTCCAATCATACAAATTCAAACTCAACTGCTGGTGAGTCGTATAGAACGGTTAATTTCAAACCTTCTGCTCAAACTTTAGTTGCTTCAATGGCTGAAAAGGTTCCATTAGAAGATTTGTTCAACAACTATCACAACCAGAATAACAATGACAACTTGAATATTGCACACAACACTTCGTCACATGACATAATGCTACCTAATGGAAGCAATACCGACCTTCAGGATTATTCCGCTTATGACTATGGTAAAGAGTTTAAAAGTGATAACCAAAAGACAAAAGTTTTAGAGTCACCTAGATTATTACCGACTTTCACCACTCCAATTCAAAAGACAGTGAAAATATTGGAAGACTACCCAAATGATTTTATGCCAAACTTGGCATCACCTTCTTATCACTCCGACATTTCTCAGAAGATCTCTCGTGTCCTCAATAATGAAAATAACTACGAGATATCGTTTATTCAATCATCCCCCGCTAAGTCTAAGAAGTCCTTAAACGTAACTGAACTTGGAATTCAAAAGTGTCAAATAGCGGTGTTGAAGTCTCCCGATGAATCAACATTTAATGGGTTAGAGTCAGAGGGTGAGAGAACAGATGTTTATGTACCATATGATGATGACAATGATCAGATGATCTTAGGCGATCTGAAACAGATACCTGAAGTGTTGGATGAAAACTGGCCTCAGCAAGACCTATCAAATTCTCACTCCTCTTCTCCTAAGAAGTTAGCTTCTTCTATGTCAAATAATGGAAAGAAGTTGAATCACATTTCATTGGAATCATGGAACAAAAACTCTACTGTCTGGGCTAAGAATCAGATAAGAATGAGTGGTGACCATCCAAACTTCTATAACAGAGTTCCTTTACGCTTACAAATAGATACAAGTGATATAAACAATCAGCTGAATTTTGAAAGACCAATGCTTTTGAGATCGTTCAGTGAACCATCTGTAATCTCCACAGTCGACAGTATCGAATCTCCAACTCTAAAGCCACAAATTGGAACTGATCCAGAACTCGATACCCTAAGCAAAATCAGCATTCTTTCGAGAGCTACTGACTCAAATTCCAAACATGACTCATTGCAATCAATAGTTGATAAGTCATTCTTGACTTCTTATGAAAATATCTCGAAGCTAACAATGACCAACAAGCCCAACTTATCAGCCCCGGTTATGGGAAAAAATCATTCCAATTCTAACTCCGAAAGTGCCATAAGAACAAGCTCAAGATCAAGAACAGCAACCACCACTTCTCCAGTCAACTTATCACCAAGCTCCACCGTCAAACACAATAGATCACACTCTAACTCACCTTTGAAAAGTCTACGTAGTTTGAAGAATCTCAAGTCTTCTTTATCTTTAAGACTCAACAAAGAGGAAAATGAGAGTGGCAATGGTAATGGTGGTAATAGTATCTTCCACAACTATTCCAATAGCGAAACAGATAGTGATATAAACGAGATGTTTACAAGCTTTGAATATCATGGAGCTAATCAAAGATCCTCTCCACAACAGAAATACCATACTCATACAAAGACCAAATCCACAATAAGTTTGAAGACTCCAACCAGGAAAAATTCTTTCAAAAATTCAGCGGGCCTGAATAAAACCTCTATGACAAGATATAACAAGATTGAATTAGAACCTCTTTCCTCTTTCTCCAAATCAAAAAATTCTAAGAAGTTTACAATTAAAGATAGTAGTGACAAATTGGAATACGATGACCCTGATACTACCAATGTTGAACAAATGCAATACTTGAATGAGTTGAATAATATTGGCACTCCGGATAGTAATTGGTCTGGAGATAGTAAGCAGAGTACATGTCCATCTGTAGTTATCGGTCAATATGATAGAGAAAAATGGAAGAGAATCAAGAATAAACTGTTGGAAGAATCTGCTTCTTTGGCAACCTAGCATCGATATGTAAGTAATTAACTTTTTATATTCAGTTATTGTATAGTTATTTAAAACATATCTAATTACATTTTGCATTTTTATTATTTGAACTTTTGTATATATTTATTTTAGTCTAAATTTTGAAGTCATCGCAGAGACCACCCCAAATCTTGATTCCTGCATCGATCTCAACTTCATCCATGTGACTTAAAGACAATCTAACACTGTTTGCACCCCAGTTCTTCTTATCGCCCGGAACTTCAAAGTTATCACCATTGGCTAAGATTACATCCTGTTTTGAACATGCTTCACAGATCTTTCTAACATCGTACTCTTCGGGTAACGTAACCCATAAAAAGTAACCTCCTTTACCACCACACACTGTAGTTCCCTTGGGAAGATATTTATGGACTGCTTCAATGATTGCAAGACCACGCTTACCGTATGCTTCACGTAACTTTCTTATAAATTTATCCAAAGTCCCCGATTTGATCATTTCGCCAACAATTACCGTGTTCAATTGTGATGGCGAACCACCAGATCTATGGGCACCACCTTGAGATATTAAGTAAGCTAATGCCGGTGTGGCAGTCTCTTGATAACCGACTCTTATACCTGGTCCTAAAAGTTTAGAGAACGTAGCGTTGGAAATGGTGTTACCAAACTGTTCTACTTCTTCTTTAGGTTCGGGTAAGGATTCTCTATCTATATAACACAATCTTTTGAAATGCTTCGGGGTCTCTGTAGAAGGTACACTGTAGTCTAGTAAATCATAAACATCATCTGCTATTATCAACATATTATACTTTCTTGCAATCTGAATCAATCTAAGTCTATTGGCAATCGATAAGGTTCCCCCTCTTGGATTTGAAAAGGTTGGTGTCAGATAAAAGACATACCTATATATCTTTTTCAATGGTCTATCGTCATCGAAAATCAAAGGTATGGCAGAGGCATCAACCTCTGTTACAGGTTCCACTGAGTCGTAGTATTCTAACTGCTTTTCCAACTCTTCGAAATCGATTTGACCATCATCAACTTCTAAGATTGAACTCAACTTCCCACCAAATCCAGCATCAATAAAAGCACCAGTAACCAAGAAATACGTTGGAGATACCATGAATGCTCTTCTTGTCAAATTGTTATGGGGAGATGTAGTCTGAGATAAGATATTCATAATACCATAACTTGCACCAGAAGTCAAATTCAAGCAATTGGGGTCGGTAGGTTTCAAGACACCAAAGTTTCTATCATTCCATTTAGCAATAGTAGCTCTAACATCCAGATTACCAGCATCTGGACCATAGTTAAGTGGATTGACGTTGTCTGCCTCATCATAAGAGTCGGGATTGTTCAAAAAGGAGGTTAAGACCTTGTACGATGCATCTCTTACTTCTTGGATGGGTAAGAGAGAAGTCGAAGGGTGTCCCTTGAAAAAATTGAATGCCGCAACAGTCTGATGTGTCATTCTGCAAAGTACCTATATGTTTCTGAAATATCAATTTAGCTGAAAATAAACCCATTGAGTTAAGTTGAAGTCTACACATCTTATAATCAGGGGTGGACAACGAAGACCGAGAGCTTTAAGTCGGATCGACGCGCGATAAGGGCTTACAAGCGTCTACGGGATTTCCTCGCTTTTCCAAGTTTCCCTTGAGCCATCTCTACTTGTCTAGTGAAGATATGGGTGGGGACTCGCCTATCTACTTTCTTTTGGCATTATACTGAGCGTAACATAACTAAACAACAATAAAAAAATGCCGACTCGTTTTATACTTCCCCCAACGATTAAGGAGCTCAGGTTCTTCTTTTCACAAACTGGTGAAGCATCGGTTCCTCTAAGGTATGTATGAAATAAAAGTGCGGAGAAACTTTGGTTGAAAAAAAAGACTAACAATACCTGATAACAGATCATTTTTGGCCAAAAGGTACCCGTTACTGAAACAATCCAATCCCAACTTGCCCATTCTAATTAGAGAGGCATATGGTATACCACCGACTTTGACAACGAGATTAGAAAAGGGAGTGGAGATTAAGAAAAGTTTAGAAGGATTGAATGAAGATGAGATCTTAAAGGCCCTAACGGCGACCACCATTTGAGTTCCGATTTACCACGTCAAGCTGAGTAATGGTTTAGCGATATACTACATGTATATTTGATATTGATATGTATGCAGTATGTAATCAATTTTATTTATTTATTTGTTTATTTATTTGTTTATTTATTTGATCATCGGATGGATATACGCCAGTGACAAGATACCGCTTAGCCACAACAACTCCCCAGGCAGGCCCCGCGACAATCCTTAGTAAGAGAGGAGCCTTAGTAATGTTTCTCAATGAGGAAAAAATTACTAAGCTCTTCCCCGGATCTCTGTTAGCTGATTTATTTGTCAGTGCTTGTATTAGCAAAACTGTGGCAGACATCTCCACTGACACATCTTCAATATCTGAGCAGTCTTCCTCCTCTTCTTGACTATAAATAACTTCGTTAATCCCACAACTTTGACACTGAGGATTATCAAAGTGAAAGGACAGACAAAAGTGAATGTCCAACTACAAATCAACTGCTATTTTACTATCCATCGTGGTGGTTTTCATGTCTATTATAGCACGCTTATTTTCAACATCTTCAGTTAACAATAGTTTATCAAAACCAGTAATTCAATCCGTATCAGATAAGACAACAATGCCAGAAAGTATATCATTCAAATTCAACCAATCTGAGAAACTTCCAGTTTACTTTTTAAGCCATGGAGGTCCAACATTTGGTGACAGAGTAGTAGGATTAGGTAGTAATATCGGTGCATTTGACAAAGTTAGAGAAATAGGTCAACATATTAAGAATCAATTGAAACCAGATTACGTACTTTTCGTTTCAGCCCATTGGCAATCCAATGGACCTGAACTTATCGAAATTGCAATTCCAGAAAATTCTGCTACTGGTTCTGGTCCAATTGATAATTCTGCTTTCGTCAAAGGCTCTCAGTCGGCAAGTTCTAAACCAATTACCGAGTCCGAAAATTCATTGATATATGACTTCTATGGATTCCCAGATCGTATGTACAAACAACAGTTTCATACAGTTGCATCCCTAGCTTTGGCCAATGATGTCAAAGAAACTTTGAAAGAGGGTGGTTTACAATCCAAACTCACCGTTAGAGGTGTTGATCACGGTGTTTGGGTCCCTGGTAGAGTTGCATTTGCTGATCCAGATAGTTTAGATTCTAAGAAATTGGATTTGGATGTCCCATTGATTCAAATCTCACTTACATCATCTTCTAAATTTGATGTTCATTATAAATTGGGTCAAATATTGGCCAAATACAGATCGTTGAATGGTGTTATCGTTTGTTCCGGTATGTCGGTTCATAATTTGAGAGATTTCAGATCGTATTTCCATTCTGATCCATCTCAAGAGTTACCTGTTCTACCATATACTCAAAAATTCAATGAAGTTCTCACGAATATCGTTACTAAACAATCGCCTTCTGATGTGTTAGATGGACTTCATAAATTAGAAACCGTTCCTGAGTTAGTCAAGCTTACAAGTGATGCTCATCCAACCAATGAGCATTTTCTCCCCGTGGTAGTCGCTAGTGGTGCTGGTTCAAGTGGAAATGATGAATGTGTCGAGCTCTTTTCTTCTGCAACCTGGTCCTTGGGTTGGAATATATACGAATGGAAACACTCAGCTACCAGTAAATACTAAACGGGGTTGTCCTTTTTGGGTCAAAGAAAAATAAATAAAATATTATATAAACAATAAAATATATTCAAGTTTTTTTATGTACAAGTTATAGAATCTATCGGCATAACAAGTTATTTTTTAGCGTTGTGATCAATAATAACTCTACCAGACTTAGCTCTGGCCTTTTGGAAAAGTACGGCATTTTTAGCTCTATTCTGATTTTCTTGTTTAGTGTTGGTAGTAGTATCCATTGACTCCATGGTCTCTTTAAAGTTTGAAAACATACCACCAGAAGATTTGGTAGCAGTTGGCTTTGGCATTGGATGAAGCTTGAATTGTTTTCTAAATGCAGGACTGTTCAATATCTTACCTTGAATGACTGAGAGGAAACCATTACATGATAGAAGAAGCATAACAGCAGCACTGAAGTCATATGTAACTAAGATAGAAAGGAATGGTAAAGCCATCATGGCTTTTCTCACATTTGGACTGAATTGTTGAGTACCAGTTTCACCACCGTATAAGAAAGAAGCGGTATAAACAACGGCTGAAATCAACTGTAAACCAAGGAATGGATCAGCTGCGGCTAAATCTGGGAACCATAATGCACCTTGTTCTGAAAAACCTTGAACTGGAACTTCGGCCATTTCTCTAACAGCAAAAAATGATGCGATACCATATGTAGCTTGGATACCAAGTGGAAGAAAAACGGCAAATTGACTTGCACCAGTCATCTTGGTAATCTTTCTAATCTTCATGTTTGTTATTTGTAAAGCTTTGGTATCTCCACTTACTTGGGCATTGGTCAATTCCTTTCTTAATTCAGTCATAACAGGTCTAATTTCCATTGCTCTAGCTGTCTTGTCGGATGCGTAAACAAAGACTGGGAAAAGTAAAAGACGAATACCGATAGCAGTTACCGCTATAGTTGCCCACCAAGGTAAACCTGTGAGAACATGAGTGGCTTCAAAAACGGATTCGATGATATCTCTTGGCCACCAACTGTCGTTCAAACCAACAGATTTCAAGTATCCAAATTGATCAGATGTGAGAGCAGTTGCTGCTTTTTCAATGAGACTGGCAGGTTCATCAAAGCCTAATGAGGTGTCAAACTTTTCCCCTATGCTACTGGCGGTATCTGTTGCTGTTGCTGCTGCTGTAGTGGTAGTGGTTGAGTTGAAACGAGCTTGTGATTTGAAAGCGATAGGACTTATAAACTTGAAACCAGCTGCTGAGGGGTAGTTGTTAGTTGAAACTCTAGGTTTGACAATAGAACCAAGGCTTGTGGTTCTTGAAACCCCACGTAAAGCAATCTTGAACATCTTGAGAAGTGTGCTATGTCGATGGTTGGGTATCAATAATATAATCACTCCAGTAATATAATTCAGCCAACCTTATGTTACCGGACAGGTTTGTCAACACCAAACCAACGTTTAATGCACTGGAAAACAAGATTTCGATTTCGTGAAAATTTTGGTGCGTGCGAGATACAAGAGAGCGTGAGGAGAAGGTTAGCTGCTATGGATATTTCACCGTGGGCCCACTCAGGTAGACGGTTATCAAGGGGGATATAGTGTTTCCAATTTGTACTGCATCATCCACATTGCATGCTACTCTGACAGCTGCGATCATATAGAGAGTCACCAATAATGATACGAGGGAGACTTCGAAATGGATGCCTAGAGTGTCTTCTTTTGGCTAACCGTTCGACTCAGATCTTAAAGACAAAGACAAAGGGGACTACGAGTACACAACTCCTTCGAACGCCGATAACTTTAGAGTTCCATAGGGGAGTGCAGACTTCACGTCTGGCTGATGGTATCAGCTCTATAAAGCAAAAACTCAGTCATTGGAATAAAACAATTGTTGCTGAACCACAAAATGCACACGTTATGGATTTAAATCAATATGTTCATGAATTAGTCGACAACTACTATTTTTCATCTGAAAACCTTTTCCTATTGTACGATTATTTATTCCGAGCATATGAACAAGATGTTCCATCGAAGATTGTTGAGTCTGTGATATCCGTTTTGAAGATGGAGAAAGTTCCAGAAGGCACCAAAGTTGACTTACTTATATTACTTCTTTTGCGGCTATCCAAATTGGAAATAGAATTACCTACTGCTACCACTCGACAGATATACGCAGCATGGGTACCTTACACTAAGAATGATCAATTTATCGCATTACTCAATCAACTTCAAGAAGCACCATCACCATCTATTTCAACATCAGTCATAAGTTTGAAGATTCATGCATATATCACGCTAGGAAAATATTCTGATGCCGTAAGCACACTGGCTCTTGCTAGAGGTGAAGGAGACAATTTTGTGATAGACCTACTAGCTTATCATTTGGTAAGCAAGAATGAAACGGGACTTCTTCAGCATTTAATGTCCATCTTCATTAGAAAAATAGATGAAGATCATACGTACGTTGTACCTTTTTCGTCACAAATACTAGAATCGATACTGAAAAAGTCTATTGAGCAAAAAAATTTTGAATTGGCTAACATGCTATTCTTGAGGTTGGTTTACTTAACTGACTACCCAAAGTTTAATATTACCGATGGATTAATCAAGCAATTCATCGAACTTTCAGCAAAGAATCTCAATTTCTCCTCACTAGATAAAATTATTAGATATAAGATCAAAAAAATCACAAACTCCCATCTTCATTATAAGGAGAAGAATAGAGTACTGACTTTATTCAAAAATGAAATGAATATACTAAAACTGAACACGTACGTCAATCACCTTGGTGCCAAAAAGGTTATAGAAAGAGGGATGTTCTCTGTTTTCCGTTTCCATCAAACGCCTGATATATCAGTTAAGGACTTCAAGAATTTGACAAATGTACTTAGTAAAGAGTTGAAAGATGGTATGAAAAATTCAAAGAAAACTATGGTGTCCCTCAATGAAGCCATTTTACTTTCGAAGCAAATGAATGGTTATCATATAATGCAACATAAGCAAAGATTTTCAAGAGGTTTACATCCCGATGAGCAAATCAATAGGATTCTTGCGGGAAGAATAAGGCCGATGGATATTACAAGTTCGACATTGTCTGAACGGTTCCCGGTGGTTAATTCACGTGTGGGTAAACCTAGAAATACCACTGTACATCAAATGCAAAAACCAATCAAATATTACGATTCGCTTAAGGTATTACCTATTAATATCATATTATCAGTGATTGCAAATCTAACAACCTCAAAGACAGACTTTAAGGTCGCCTTACAATTAGCAAAGACAATGCTCTCAAAGAGAGTTGTTGCGCCAAATAACGAGACTCTATTATATCTTATCAGAATCTTACAAAAATCTGGTGAAACAACTCAACTCCTGTATTTAATAGAGTCATTCCCAGGTTTAAGAATGACTCCAAGATGTTTCAAATTAGTATTCAATATACTCCTGGAAACTGAAAGAATCGACGACTTATTCCAGTTCCTAGAAGCTGTGCTATCGAAGAATATCTTTTTGATATCCAATAAAATGTACGATGATTTGAAGAATATCTGTGACAAAATGGACGATAAACGTTACTTGAAATATAAACCTACCGTCTTTGAAATCCCAAAGACTGAAATATGATCAAATCATCAATCTGTATATATATATATATATATAATCAATTGTCGCTTGTGTCTAAATAATGTAAATAGATCAGACACTAATGATAAAAAAACTCCACTCATCCTACATATATACGAGTATAAGTGTTGATACACCACTAAAAAACCATAAAGCTAAGAGTGAAGACTACATGCTACCCTGCAATTGTACCATAATACAGTGTTCATAAACCGATTCGTCTATTTATGACCGAGGGAATGTAATGTTTACAGACTGCTTTAAATGATAGCTATGTCGTTTTGAAATAATTGAAGATTGAAGCTACTTGGTTCTGCTTTTGGAGCACAAAAGCGAAGAAAAATAAGTGCAAAAGGATTCGAAATGTCTTTGGTGGCTATTGATCTTTTGTCGTATTTTTCTTCTTATCCTCCTCTTCTCTTTACTACCTATCATAGCTTCCCTATTCGTCACACATTTCTTAAGCTCCAGATTTAGAGAAATCAAGCTTTAATATACTGGATCTACTGTTAACTGCTTTTACACGCTTTCAACTTATCTTATAACTGCTGCTGAGCGCAATCACCCAAAGAGAAACTTGTCACAAATACACTTAACATCCCTTTCTTTCTTTTCTTATTGATTACAAACCCAGATTCATTGCAAGACTTTTACCAACCAGAGGTAAGTGAATTGAGCAATGAAGTTAGTTGCACCAGCTTTGATTATTTCAAAGATGGTCAGCGTCATCCTTGCCTTGAACGCTGAAGATTTTGGGCTGGCCGTTAGAAATGACAACGCTTTGGACTTATCCAAAGTTGATAGATTGGCAATCACTGCCGATCTATTGAATGATGAAGAAAGTTTGAAGAACCTGAGCAAATTCATCAGTGTCATTTATGTCCCAATCAGTCCCTCCACTGTTGTTGCTACCGTTACAAAAACTGTGACTGATTTTGTGAACCCAGCTATTACATTTAACACTTTGCCAGCTGCTGTTCTCAAAGAACAAGATTTAATGGTGACTTGTAAGTCATAACTTATATACATAATTGTGTTCTTATAGTGGATTTGGTTATAATGCCATTAACTTGTATCATATCTATATGATTGCGATTACTAACTTATGAAACCAGCAATTGTGTCCAATTTGCCAGCGCCACCGGAAATCACTTCAACCAATGCTCCTGAAAGAAAAGGAGCACTGGATTTAATTATCGGTGGTAATCCAGGTAACGAAGCTCCTCGTGCACCTGATTATTTGTCTTCGGACATTACTACTGGATGGATTGACACATCATTGCCTCCTGCAATTGGGGCCACGACAATTGAACAGAGCTCTGAAGTCATTCTTATCACCTCTAGTACCCCAACATCCACCAATGTCGCGATTTCAACTGCGATTTGGATATCGATTCCCACCATGACTTCCACTGTAGTTCCGGATTCAAGTACTAGTGAAACTGATTGTGATACGACTACTAAATGGTCAAGTACATCAGCTGCCTCTTCAATTCCACTTACTAGTACTTTAGAATCTTTACTGCCCTGGAGTCCATCGTCTTCGTATCCATATACATCTTATCACTTAGAATCAACCACGACTTCGACTATCATTGAGACAGAGACTGAAGTCATCGGAGGAACCACGTTAATGACGACTGAATGGTCAAAGCAACCCACCACTTTGACATCAGCAACGACATCGGTGATGTCATTACAGTCACCAATGATGAACTCTTCTTCCATTACAAACAAACCAAAATATAGTAGTAAGACAACTTCAAAGAGGATCAAGACTACAAAAGTTACAGGAAGTGGAGGAATACCTACTAGAACATCAATTCCACTGTATGGCAATATTTCCTATACCTTCCCTTTTGAAAACGAGACGGTATCAGGATATAATCCATACATGGGGCTGCCTACTTCACCAATCAACTTTAACGGGACTAACAGTGGAGTAGCTATGGCAATCCAAGGGGCCAGAATTGCCATTCCTGCCATAGTTGCAGTTATCATTGGCGCTGTACTGTTTTAAACGGCTATTTCATCAAGAGATAATAAGCATTGTCATCATTTCTTTATTTTTTTTGCCCTTTTTACTTTGCCTGCACAGTTTATCTTTGCTTATGCACTTTCAAGAAATTATATAGCAAAAAAAAATCAGAGAGTTATATAATTACATATTTTATTCACACCTTGCTTAATTAATACACACACAAGTAAACAAACACAATCATTTCCACCCTGAATCAAATTGGGTTGAACCATTCAACATATCTTACGCTGATGTTTCCACTTTCTGATAAGAAGTGTACATCTCCCAGGCAAGCGGTGACTATTATTTGTTTCAAAACCGAGACGCTAAAAATAGACGCGTCTTTTACGAAAGAGATTGATATCGACTAAAGCAATAGTGGGGGTTTTTCCACCCCCACACTTTCTTATCGACTTAACCCCTCTTCTCCACTGAATGTTTTGCGGGAATTTTTCACTCCGACATTTGATTACACCACCTATTTGATAAATTGATAATATATCATGTACGTTTTCTCGGTATGGTTACTTCAATATGGTTTGGAGAGACTAAAAAGCAGGTCTAACAAGCTAATTTCTTTATAGCGATTCTTGACATCATCGGGGTAATGTTTCTGCGTCGTTTTATCAAGCAATCAGCTTCACGCTATGCCACGAGACTTGGCTCATTGAACTATACTCATAAGAGGAGATTGTTATATGGAGCAGTTGGCGTTGTTACTACTACAACGGGAGCAGGCTACTTAGCTACTAATGCACCTTTACTCTCCGAGAAATTTTGCATCAACGAAAACAGCAATGAGAGAAGTAACTCTACTCTTCCTTTAAGTCACCTTGAGCCACCTCAATACTGTTCCAAAAGCACAGATTTTGAAGATGCAATCAGTAAAATATCTTCCAATTTACCAGATGCTAAATCTCAGATATCATTCGGAAAAGATGATCGTTATAACCACTCTTTGAACGCAGCTGCACCTCATAACATTCCTGCAAAAGATAAGATTCCTGGTTGTGTGATATATCCCGCTTCAACAGACGATGTTGTTGCAGTGGTTAAAATAGCTAACGATTATGGGATTCCAATTGTCCCATTTGGATCGGGATCTTCATTAGAAGGTCATATTTATACTACTAGACCCTTCTCCATTGCACTTGATCTAAGGAGAATGAATAAAATAATAAGTGTGAACGAAGATGACTTAGATATTCAAGTTCAAGCAGGTGTTCCATACTCTGAAATAAATAAAGTTCTTTCACCAAGGGGTTTGATCCTTGGATCTGATTGTGCTCCAAATGCAGTTATAGGTGGTATGGTTGCTACAAATGCTTCGGGTATCAATGCGTTTGCATTTGGGCCTATGAAGGATAACGTGGTCAATTTAACTGTTGTTTTAGCTGATGGTACCGTAATCAAAACGCGTCAACGCCCAAGAAAGACAAGTGCAGGTTATAATCTTAATAGTTTGTTCGTTGGTAGTGAGGGAACTTTAGGAATTGTAGTTGAAGCAACTGTTAAAGTTCATGTTAAACCAAGGTATGATACTACTGTTATTGCCCAATTTGATAATCTAGGAAACCTTACAGATACGGTTTCTGAATTGATTAGACAAGGTGTTCCGCTATATGCTATTGAACTGATGGATGCTAATATGATGAAATGTTTGAACTATTCTGGTGCTAGTCGTACTTGGCTGAACACTCCTTCATTGCTTTTAACCATAGGTGGACTGAACAAAGTTATTGTTGATGAATATTTGAAAGAAGTAGATACCATAGCTCATGAGCACTCATGTCAAAGAATAGTTTATCCTCGTGATAAAGAAGAAGAACATGAACTGTTCCAATTAAGAAAGAACTCGCATTACTACATAGTTGATTATGGCTACAATGAGGTTTCCGAAGATTGTAGGATGTGGGGAACTGATGTTGCAGTTCCCATGTCCAGATTAACTCATGTACTTGAGACTTCTCATAATCGAATGAGGGATAATGGGATTGAATTTGCTACCGTGGGTCATGTTGGTGATAGTAATTTCCATTTCAATCTGTTATATAAACCAGAAGAAGAAGCTAAAGTAGCCAAATTAGTCGGAGATTTAGTTATACTGGGTCTGGAAAACGAAGGGACATGTACTGGAGAGCATGGTGTAGGTACAGGGAAGAGAAAATATTTACAAATGGAGTTAGGTAATGATACAATAGATCTTATGAGACAAATTAAATTAAGCTTGGATCCTAAAAGAATCATGAATCCAGATAAAATATTCAGTATTGATCCGGGAGATATAGTTTAGTGTAGTGGTATCAAACGATAAAAGTAGAATACAGTGGTAATTCATTGATAAACTTTATATATAAATACTCTATGAACAAAAAAAATATACAAAATTAAAACCTATAATGATTAGTAAATAAAGCCCCCCAAAATTTCATAGAGTAAATAAAAGCAAGTTAATTGAATGAAAGAAAAATGATGAATGATGAATGATAAAGTAAGAAGTTAAGCAAATGATTGAAAGTTGTAAAAAGGGTTGGTATGAATAATGCAAATAGTTTGATCAAACAGTTTCAACCTCTCTATTTTGTAATCTTTCAAAATTTCTTCTCATGGCATCCTCAACGAATTTACGACCCGTAGTGACAGGGTATTTCTTTTGAGGACCTTGAATCTCAACATCGGTATTAGCTTGGTTGAAAAATCCGATAGTATATCTATCTTTGGTATTTTCATCTGGTGTTGGAAGTCTAACTCTATGGAAGTTAGATTTTAAGATGTCATCAGACCACGACATCAACATATCACCAATATTGATCACAATTTCTCCAGTAACTGAAGGAACTGGAGTCCAATCATCACCATAACCGAAATCGTGATGAGCTTCTCTACCTGGACAAACTTCTAAACCATGATCACCAGTTCTTTGAAATAATAAGGTCATACAATCAAAATCTGTATGAGGACCAGATCTCCATTGAGATTTATCAAACTTCTTACCAGTACAATCGAAATAATGTAATAACCTCAAAGTGGATTGAGCACTTGGTAACTCAATATTATGAGCTTTGGTGAAGAAATCGGTAGGATAACCTAATTTCTCGGCGAATAATTCCATGAGAAACATACTAATCTTTTGGCATTTTAAGATGAACTCCTTGGTTTGCAATCTCCATTTTTCTCCAACATCTTCATCGCGTGGCCAATTTTCATTGAAACGATGTAATTGTAATTGATTCGATTCCTTTTGATCAGCAGTTCCAGTTGATGGTCTGATTTGACTCAAAGATTCATAACCTGTATTCTTTAATTTTTCATGAGGAGTCTTCATCTTCTTTTCTATTGGTAACTCAAAAAATTGCTTGGATAGTGAAAACATCTGTTCTATATCCTGAACATTGGGGAATTCTTGATCACAAAGGGTCAAGAATCCAGCCGTTGTTGCGGCAGCAAAGATCTGTTCTTTAATTTCTTCACGACGCTCCAAATGATTGGCTAGACTGATTCTAGGGATACTTCTTGAGACATGGGACATTGGGTCCGAAGTAGCAGTTGGGGCCATCTTTGAGTTATTCAGATATATCTGTATTAGTGAAGAGATATGAGTACTTGCTAATATAGTAGAAGCTTTGAAATTATGGTACGATCAACCCAACTCTCTCAAGGCAACGGCATTTCTTATCTATTTATAATTGTAAATGTACTCTCGATTTTTGCTTCCAAAAAAAAACCGACAACCTTCCCGAGTCGGAGAAATGGCAATCGTGCATGGAGGTGCATCTACCTTGCTATTGTGTGGGTCTCTTCCGATCTTTTTTTTTTTGGCAACGATCCTTGAATATATCTATATATCTATACATCTATACAGTTATACGTCTCAGGTACTTGGCATGGGAATTTTCTCTACCTCCTTAACATCCTCCCTAGCACTGCTAGTAGCAATAGGGGTACCCAATTTGAGCTTTGCAAGTCTGGCCTCCAGCTCCAAGTCACCAACGCTTTGGCTCTCGCTGGCCCTCGACGGAACATCCGCCAGAGTCTCTTCACGTAGCAATCGCGCCAATTCTCGTTCGATTTCATCGTCTGCGCCTTGTTTCTGCTCCTCCGCATCGCTATCTCGGGTGGCCGACTCTGCCAGTTTATCAGATACCGCATCGATCTTACCTACTTCAAGATGTATATCATTCATCATCTCCGCAACCTCGTTTACATCACCGACTCTGTCATTCAAAGCCTTGAGAAGCTGCGAATTAGACTCCAAAGTTTGTACCGTCATCAAACTGTTCCTAGCATCCGTAATCTTCAATAATACAAGCGACAGATTCTCCAATGATTGATGACTACTCTTTAATGATTCTTGTAGCCTCTTCTTCAATGATATCAGAGATTTGGTCTTTGTCACCTGCACCACGCTGAGTTTCTTTTCTCCAGCTCTATCCTGGAAAATACTTTTAATTTCTGTATCTATACCCTCGATCCGACTTGCCAATCTATCGTTATAATCTTCTAGTTTACCACACCCGTCTTTCAAATCGGCAATGGAGTCTATTTGTTCATCGGATAGTACCTCGTTTTCCTTCGAAACTTCAAGGTATTGTATATTCTTGTTCGGCGTGATTCTAATCGATTTCAGATCTCTCTGTAAATAAAGCAAGCAGCAATCGATGTCAAAGTCAGATAATTTCGTAGTAGCGTCACCTGTAATGGATACAAGTTTTCTTAAATGAGCATCAGACACCACAGGTGGACTTTCATCCTCAATACACTTCTGTACCGTCTCACTAATACTTTTCAACTTAGAGAGTAATAAGAATTTCTCGTTTTTATTCAATAAACCATTTTCATCATCAGAACCAGCCTTATAACCTCTATTGAATATAGGTGACCATGAAAAGATACTCTGTATAATACTTTTGTTTTGTATGCTACTGATTGAGGTGGTGGCAAATCTCGAGTAAGGAATAATCAATCCATCTGAGATCAACCTCTCAAAAACTTTGTTCAATCCTTTTGGTTTCAAGTTCCTGGAAGTCAGGCTTAACTTATCAACAACAGAGTTACTGTCTGCTGCGCATTTGTCTTCAAAAAGACCCAGGCTGATCAATCGTTGTAACAATGAACTCCATGATTGTAAATTAGCTTCATACCCATCTGGGTTCGTTTCCTTCAAATGATTGAAGTTCGAGTACAGTGAAACCAGTCTTGATTCTGTGAAAGTAGGATCATTCAGTATTGTATCCTGTATATTATCTGCCATTATTCTAATGTTTGTCGACTGTCTGTGTGTAAAGCTGCCGTACAAGTATCGTAGGATCTTTCAATGACACCTGTTTGATAAGCACCAAGAAAAAAAAATTATTATTATATGTCAGATATTTTTTTTATCTCGCCTTGAATTGGTAAACAATCAGTTTCGCATTTGACATTGAGTCATTTTCCGATCTTTCAATACCCTTTTCCAGTGGCAATTCTTATGGGCTCTTCACTTTAAAAAGTTACAAACTATACTTGACTTGTTGGATTTTAGTTGTTGAGAACCCAAATGTCTTTGTTCAATAGTGTGACTGACCCCGTTTTGGTCAAGTTAGGTGTTCACCTATATGAATTAAAATTGGATTCAGTGAAACCTAACTATTCTCTAATCTCTGAGAGTCGGGCTAAATTAGCGACTCTGCACCAATATAATCGCCCCAATCATAACCATAGCGATGAAGAGGATGTTGAAAAGGCTAATATTGGAGATTTTTTGGTACCCAAACTATTAGCAGTGTCAACATCAACTGATGATGGAGAATTAAGATCTAAAACTTTAAGGCTCCTAGAGATAATACTTTCATTCTTCAAATTTGAAACGATAATAGCCAGATATGTCCCAATCGATACCATCAACGAGGGTTTAGAGAGTTCAGTTAATGACATTGTTGCCATGATTATTAGGATCGTTGGTAATACTGATCCTGCTGATCTTATTGCCAGTACCCCATTGATTAATAAGCTGGTAAATCTGTTGAAAAATCCAGCTACATCAGGGCAAGTATTACCTGAAGCAGAGTGGGCAATCGTTAGGCTGTCTCAAAATGGTGAGCTAATAAGGAGAAGGCTAAAATCCAAGGAGATTATGGACTCATTTCAAGAGATGAGATTTGGAGAAGATAAAAGTGGTAAGATAAAACCTCGTCTTTTTCAGCTGGTATTGGGCTTGTTGAGTTCTATGAAGGAAGATATTCCAGATAACCTGTACCTTGTCGACCTGGAAGAGTTCACAGAGGAAGAGGATGTGCTCTTTATTGCATATCTGCTCATGTTTTATGTCAACCTAATCATGGCTATCGCTGATTCCAAATCCTTACATTTCGTTTTACCAAAACTTAGTGCTCAATTCGATTACATCACAAGGCTTTATACCGAAGATGATTTCAAATCGGATTCCAAATTCTTTTATAAGTTAGAGCCTGTTATCTTCTTCTCTGCTTTGGCGCATTATTTTCCAGATAAATTCAGAGGTCTTGCGTCAAAGTATAAGATCTTAGAAAAAGCAGAGCTTAGTTATCTATCACAGGAGAACTCCAACTACTTATTGGCTAACTTACCCCCTTCCATCTTAAAAGATATGACAAGTGCAGATTTCTTACAACAGATACCTTTGAACTCGAAAACAATTGATATCTATAAGAACTTGATCTCTGGTGAAGAAACATTTGAATCCCTCACCATCCTAACATCGTCAAAGTTACAATCTTTACAAGTCATTGAATTCTTAGAGATTTTGTCAAGTATGAGCCATGATTGGTTCAGCTGTGAAAAGTTATTGCATGAACATCCAGGCTCCATGAATAGATTACTCGATGAAGTAGTTAGCGTTTCCAATCCAGAAGTTTGGGATCTGAAAATTGGAGTATTGGAAAATTTACTGCAATTTAAGGAAAAATTGGGAATCTGGGAAGGGAAAGTTTTAGATAGTTTTTCATTGATGAAACAAGGTAGAAGTTTAGATCCACAGGTTGATGTATTTGATAGCTTCATGTAAACTTCTATTGTTATCATTATAACTGCTTCTATTACTAAATATACATACATGTAAGATTATATATATAAGAATTATATATATATATCAATAATCATCTTTATGGAATAAAGATCAAGTTACTTATGTCTATTCAAGATAAAGGGAACCGGCGGAGACAATATCTCTATGGATTAATTCTAATGCCTTTGCCATCTTTGTCTCTAACTCGACGTTACCGATAACTCTAGAAACATCGATCAATTGATTGATCAATTCTTCTAATCTTCTAAAACATCTGATCAATGAACCTTCGTAAACATCGGACATCTTACAAATTCTGGTGAATGTTCCACCTTTACACCAAGCAAACACGACTTCCATTAACTCTGATCTAAATGATTCAACGTATTCCTTTTCATTGATTTCAATTTTCGATTCTTTAGAAATCTTGGCTATTCTACTTGCCATTTCTTTCAATTCTTTCAAAGGTTCTGATAGTTCTGGTTTTAATCTAGGTACTTCTTTCGATTTTTCTTGGAATACAAAACATGATAATAAAGAAGCACAAACTTCGGGACTTAAATCGTTAAATGTACCATTGAATATTAATTCGGTTAATAACAGTTCATCACCTGTAGAAATTTCACATGCAACTCTACCTTTTAATTCAATGACATCATTTTGTGTAGTGAATCCTAATCTTCTCAATACACGTTTACGATTTTTCAAATCGTCTAATTGTAATACAGATTGAACTTCACTGACTTTCAGTTCGGTTTGCTTTATCTGATCCTCCAATGAGATCTTATAAGAGTATTTTTCGTATAATTCTTCGAGATTTTTAGACTGGGATAATGGATTGGAGTATAATTTGGATTCTAAGATTTCGATCTTCTTCAACAATAATTTGAAATCATCATCATCCTTAACGTGCATCTTCTCTAATGGATCCAAAAGCGGTAATCCATCTGGATGACGTCTAACGATTTCTTTCAAAGTCTTTGTCAAAGTCTTCTTAGCCAATTTGTTCTTCATGTCCTTTGGTAGTAAAGATCTACATGTACTAATAGATTGAATTGAGTCCAATGTAATTGGAATAGTCTCACTAGCAGTTCCTTCTCCTTCTTTGGCTGGTCTTACACCTAGTGGTAAGATAGGATCGGTAGCCTTGATTAAAGAGATAGGACAATCGACAAACAATGAACTTACAAAGACGTCAACGATATATGATTCATGATCTGAGTAATTTATCGTCTCACCTCTTCTATGTGTTGGTCTCTTGTGGAAATCTATGACAATACCCCAACCATAATCCATAGATGTACTATCTTTATCCTTGGCAGGGATCTTTATCTTGATTAATCTACCTCCTTTTAAATGAGGCAAAATATTTGATGGATGTGTGATGATTTTACGGAAATCATCATTGTAAACTTCCAATTGTTTTTTTAGTTCGTAGTATTCTTTAATATTGGCATAATCGTCAATCTTTGGTAAATCTGTCAATTCATCTTTTAAGGTTTCGATTTTCTCTTCTAATTTGGGAATAGAGACGGTATTCTGAAATTGATAGAATGAACTTTGCAACATGAATTCAGGTGAAATACCCTCTACTCTCATAAGATTCAAAATCATATTATAACCTAAATGGAAAGCAGAGTCTAATCTATCGGCAACACCTTTAACCATACCTTTAGCAACTTGAGGCTCCATTTTTTCATCGATCATCATGATAACAATACCACGATCATCCAAACCACGACGACCCGCACGTCCTGACATTTGGATATATTCACCACCTGAAACCCAACGGAACTTGATACCATCCCATTTTCTAACCGAAGTAAATACAACTGTCTTGGCAGGCATATTTAACCCAATTGAGAAAGTTTCTGTTGCGAATAAAACTTTTAAGAAACCTTCTTGAAATAAGATTTCAATGATTTCTTTCAAGATTGGTAATAAACCAGAATGATGGATACCAATACCTCTTTTCAATAATGGTAAAATGGATTGAATTTGTGGTAATTCTTTATCATCATCACTTAATATACTTATAGCATTGTTGAAAATTTTGACAATCATTTCTCTTTCTTCATCTGTATTGAAATCTAATTTGGACATCTTCAAGGCAAGTGATTCACAATCTCTCTTGGAAAATGAAAACACAATGACAGGGTTATATTTCTTCATCCAAATCATCTTAACAATTTTATAAATATCGGTCTTACCACCACCATTTTGACCACCTTTCCAAGAATTACCCTTTTTACCTTTGGATTCAGTAGAGTTTGGATCTTCGCCCAACTTATTTGCAATTGAAGTCATAGCTTTTTGGAAATTCTCTTCTCTGAATGTTCCCTTTTCATCAACAACAAGATGAATACCATCACCACCTCCTGGGAAAAGATAATGTTGTAAAGGAGTTGGTCTAAAATCGGTGTAGACAACGTGACATGGTTGGTTATGAATTTTAACAATCCACTCGGCGAATTCCATGGCATTTGGAATAGTAGCAGATAAAAACACATAACGGACCTTATCAGGTAATAAAATCATAGTTTCTTCCCAAACAACACCTCTCGAAAGATCTCTCATATAATGGACTTCATCGAAGATGACCCATGCAACTTCTCTCATGATTTCAGAACCACGGTATAACATGGATCTTAAAATTTCAGTAGTCATAACTAAACAACCGGCATCTGGATTTATGGTAACATCACCGGTCATAAGACCAACATCACCAAATTCAGCTTGTAATTCTCTAAATTTTTGATTACTTAAGGCCTTGATAGGAGATGTATAAATGACCCTCTGCTTTTCTCTTAATGATTGAGCAATTGCATATTCGGCAACAACCGTCTTACCAGCAGATGTATGGGCTGAGACTAAGACGGATTCTTGACGATCAATACAAGAGATAGAAGTATCTTGGAAAGGATCCAATACGAAGGGGTATGTTCTGGCTTCATTTGTACGTTTATGTTGACCAATTGGGACGTATGGATAGTTTGGTGGAACCGCGACTTGATGTCTAACTTGATGACTTAATTTCACTGATTTACTGTCCTTTGAGGCATCTGCGTCATTAGGATCGTCTTTTTTACCCATTAAACCATCTGATGCAGCGACTTCTCTT
Organism: Wenyingozyma nitratophila; assembly: GCA_030567875.1. Lineage (NCBI taxonomy): Eukaryota > Fungi > Ascomycota > Pichiomycetes > Pichiales > Pichiaceae > Wenyingozyma > Wenyingozyma nitratophila. Next base: position 279,151 of record JAJLSW010000005.1, read on the forward strand.
GAAGCTTCAATTTCGATAGAATCTGCGACTATAGGCACAACTGACTTCAATTCTTTCTTTTGCCTTTTTGGTTTATTGGTTTCCTCTTCATTCTTTGAATTATTTTCTGGTTTTGAGCCATCTGGTGAAGTTTCATCAGTTTGAGTGGCTCTTTTCTTCGTTGAGATGGTATCAACTTTTTCCTCTAAGGAATCTATATCCTGAACTGGAGCTTCGTCAAAGACATCGAATAAGTCATCCATAGTTGTGGTTGACTGTAGAGTAACTCTGACTTTATAACTGTGGAGCTTATCTGGACTAAATTGCTATTTATCACTCTTGTCAAACTCGTCTCTATAATATTAAAAAAATATGCTTCTAAAAAAAATTTTAGGTGCACTGAGGATAAATGGCAGAGAGCGGTCGGCGCGGCGCCTCTCGATCTCTTTTTTGTGATATTTTTTTACTTCTTCCCCATTTTTTTACGTGACTGGGGCATCAACTGGAGGGTTACTGGTATATCACAGGTGTCAATTGGGTGATGGATCGTATTGATGTCCTGGTGAATAGCAATATCGACAATTTAGTAGTTGAAAATGGTGAGGTCCACGTCCCTGAGGAACAGCAGATCAAGACGGTGAAATCGCAGTACACAATCAATAAGGATGCGATGCTGATGTTAAGCCTGACATTTGCCCAAAAGTTTTACGACGCCTTAAAGATCGTAGAAAACGGGATGGTGCAGGTGTTGGGCAGTAATCGTTTCAACGAGATGGTGGTGATAGACGAAGAGATTCAAGGTGGTCGAGTGGTGGTGGATTACTCCCGATGGTATTGTTCGTGCGAGGAGTTTGTAGTAGAGCTGTTCACGAGAGAAGAAGAACGCATGCCGTACTGCAGCCATCTGCTGGCGTGCAAGATCAAGCATGCACATGGGGAGAAGCTCGACACCCCATCTACCGACACAGATACCGCTCAGACAGCCACTCATTACGTGAACAATACAGCCCTTGCCCTACTGCTGCCCCCGTGCGACTAAACGCGTGTGTGTGGGTGGCAGTGTCGTGGGTAAACCAACTAAAAGCCGAAAATTTCAAGCGCCAGCCCTCAGTGGCTGTTGGGAGTTTGCAGTTGGGAGTTGGGAGTTGGGAGTCGATTAAACCGATGATCCTCCCATTATAACGCCCTAGTCACCGAACAGAAGCGCTTAGACTCATCCATCACTCCCCTTAGGATTCCCTATCAATAGATCGATCCACTAATATTTCCCCTATTCACTGCACTCATATCTTCCATACCAATCTATATATCAGCCTGCCAGTCGGATCGATTTAGGTATTCAAAAAAATAGATCATAGAACATATTTTTTTTAAAAAATCACTCATTAATTAATTGACTAATATCTTCTTACTATCCATATATTATTACACACATCATAAAAAAGTAATAATATAAACCAATACATCTTTTGCATTTTATCATCCCTAATCATCTTACTTCATTTCTCTGTGTTTTATTGAAAAAAGGATTCCTTCTCCCCCCCCTTGCGCTATATTTCACTGACTCTTTCCTCATTGATCTTACTCCAACTTTTTCCCATTTTTGCATGTTCAAATAATATCCTATATTTAACCTATAAATCATCATGTCAAATACAATACAGGTAAGCCCATCTCAATATTTGCAGGGGACTAGTCCAATTGATTCCAATAAATCAATTCAAATACTATCAACCAATAACACCACATCTACCACTGGTGCTCCTACTCCAATCTCCACACCTACTCCAACATTAACTCCATCACCCATCAACTCTGCTAGTCACACATCAACAACTAGCATAAATGGCAACATTCATAATGACACTAATAATAACTCTCCATCGACTACGAAGCAAAAGATTAATGTCAAGGATCTTCTGACCGAAGAAGATAGTGAAAAGATTAACAACTTCATAATAAGAAACTCTAAATTCAACCTCTCCAATGGTAAATTCCCTGTATATTTCGGAACAAACGAAGAAGATTTCAAGGTTCATAGAATGGTTGCTCTTAGAAACAAGAGACTTCATTCCAATCCCATTTATAACACTAATGAAGATGTTGAAAGAAAACTAAGACTTCAAAAGGAAAAAGAAGAGACAAAGAAGCGTCAACAGAAATTAAAAGAAGAAAAGGCCAAAAAGGAAGAGTTGGCAAGAGAATCCGCTCTTAAAAAGAAGGAACTTGAGTCCATCCAAAAGGAACGAACTCCTCTCTCTGCCAATGGAGACAAAGACGACTCTTCTTTGTCAACTCCTCTACATGAAAATGGCAGTAAATCAACAACTGGTAAATCCCTAGCATCGGCCCCATTGACCACAAGTTGGAACTCAATTGGAAGCAATTTGAAACCTAACGGTTCTTCTTTGAAATCATTGGCTACCTCAACTTCAGGCCTACCATCCTCGTCTTCTTCATCCTCTTCTTCATCTTCTGCATTTTCAAGTAACAATGCTTCAAATGCCTCAAATACCACAATCGCAAACGATGACAAATCCGTGCCGTCAAACTCTGGTTCCTTGACTAGTTCCACCACCCCAATCACTCAATCATCGCAGTCACAATTACAATCATCATCAGAATATATTCCAATGGATAATACCTTGAAACCTCTAGGTCTATTATTAATCAAGGTCATGTTTGATAAGAAAATGATAAGTTCAATTACCAAAATTGAAACTGAAAACTCACTCAAACCACATGGATTAATCAACACAGGTTCGATCTGTTATATGAATGCAATTTTACAATTATTGTTTTCATGTGAACCATTCATCAAAGTTTTAAATTTCATAAATAAGATGACTTTACCAAACTTTGAGAAAAATATAGAATCAAAAACTCCAATTTTGGATGCCGTTTTACATTTTATCGATTTGATCAAAAGATTAGATAACAATAACTCAAAGGATACTTTAAATCCAGTCATCTTTTACAATTCGATCAATAAATTACCAAGGTTTAAGCATCTTAAATGGGGAAGACAAGAAGATGCCGAGGAGTTCTTAGGGTATCTCTTGGATGGATTGAACGAGGAATTCATTGAAAGTCTTATGGATACCCCAGTCAATGAAATGAACAAATTGATCCAAACGATCAACGATAACGAAACTAAAATCAAAGTGATGAAGGTTTTGGAAATGATCAAGGGTAAGTCCGTTTCAATTAGTGCGGCTGCACTGGAAAATAGTAATAAATCAAATGGAGGATGGCAAGAAGTCAACAGTAGTAAAAAAGTATCAACTTTGAACAGTACAGTAGAGGTTAAACCATCGCCAATTTCATTATTATTTGGAGGTCAATTTAGATCAGAATTAGAATCTCCAAACTCTAAAAAGGCAAGTATAACACTTGACCCTTTCATGCATATTCAATTAGATATTGACGATCCAAATACAAATGATCTAATAACTGCCTTCAATAAATTCTCCGAAATTGAAAAAGTTTCAATGAATAATCAAATTGCCAAAAAGCAAAATTTCATCGATAAATTACCAGTTGTATTGATCATTCATCTTAAGAGATTCAGTTATGTATACGATGACATGGTTGATTCTAATGGAGATGTCGAATACGAATTGGTGAACAAGAAGAAGAACAATAATGGTAAGAATGGAAATGGTAATTCTGCTGCAACAACACCTCCACCACCACCACCACCAACTTCGTCTACTTATTCATCATCTTCATCGTTTGGTAGAATTGAGAAATTACACAAGAAGATCAAATATGATCATGAATTCAATCTACCATTGAATTGTATATCCAAGACATGTATAAATGAGAACAATTTGGATAATTATTCTCATCAACCACGTTATAAATTAATCGGTGTAGTTTATCATCATGGTAGATCTACTGATGGTGGACATTATACATGTGATGTATTGAATTCAAATAAATGGGTTAGAATCGATGATAATATCATCACTGGTGATTTGAAATTAGAAGATGTTGTTGAGAATGGTTTAAGTGGCGGTAGTGGGTTTAATAATTATAAGAGTGCATATTTATTGATGTATCAAAGAATTAATTGATAGAGATGATGTGTACGTGTGAAATTTGTATATATCAATTTGAATATAACTTAAAATCTAATAATTATTTACTTATTAAATGTAAATTGCAATTTAACTTAATTGCTCAGTAAATTAAACTCAATTGATTACCCATTTATCCAATGTCGTCAATTGCAACCTCATAAAACCCAATTTGATCATAAACTTAGATTCCACTAGTACTTAGTTCACCCCATCGACCGCTGTTCCAGCTAGACTTTTGCATTTATATCCAGGCATCGGAGCCCTGAAAAGATGGACCCTAAAAAGATAAAATCCGTGTCCTTTTTTTATTTGCTTGATCTCGCAAGCAAATTCTGAAGGAGATTCTGAGGACCCAAATAAACCACGGTTCTTATTATTCTTGCACGGTAAAAGCGCGCTGGATGTTGCCCATGGAGGAGTTGTATTTTGGTCCACCATGGGCTTTGCGTTTATTATTATTGAACTTAGTCAACGGAACCAGAAGCCGCCTTGAGCTCGAGTGGAATAAGGAGGCTTCTTGGAAAAGTATACCCAACTTGATGGTGTTATAATTGGTTGTTTTTAGATAGCATAAATCTAACTGTGATGCGTTAGTAGTAGATCCTCACCAACTTCGGCGGTAATTTTTATAGACTTTCACCACGGGGGTTTCAATAAATCAAGGTGGAGAGAGATGTAAAAACACGCGGTACACATGAGGAGGAAAAACGCGCGCAGTTGACTCGCGGTAAATTAGTTGACCTATATCAATCTACGTGGTCTTCTCTCTTCATCTACTTGGTGATGATAAATAGTTGTAGTTATCTGACCACTGGTCCTCAGTTGCTATGAGATACTTGTGTTGATTTCAAGTTCACCAACATCAACAATTGAAGAGTGCAGCCTTAACTGCAGAATGCGTTTACAAAAAAGACTCATTTTCAGATGTTCATTTCTTGAAAATGGCTGTGTAGTAGGTATGTAACCACTAGACATTATTGGGGTGACCAAATTCAACGATGCATCTTTTATTAATTAAATTACTGTGACCAATTAAATTCAATTGATCAAGACTAAAAGTAGTGTTTGTTATATATATATGTTACCCTCAATTTATAGAGAGAGAGAAGAAAAAAAGAGGATAGGCTACTCATTGTCCTTGTAAGATAAGAATTTAGCCCTTTTCTGGAAAAAGAGTCTCTCACTTTCACACATTTAGGGTTCCTACTATAATTTCCGCAATCCTTTGGCAAAAAAATTTAGAGTTTACTCATTTTCATCACTCGTTATAGTAAATAAACTATGTCTGCTTTTTTAGTCAACCAGATCAATCTGTTATAAGTCTTGGTACCATTTAATAGTAATCTGGAAAAATACCTCATAATCTTAGTAATACCAGTAACAATATTATTAAGTGGAAAATTACCATTGAAATAAACAGACCAAAGGCGGGGGGAAGAAAAACAATTAAGAAACTACCATTACGAACAAAGGGAAAATGTAGTGGTGGGTAGTGGTGGGCAGACTACTAATAGTACGCACCGGCCGGCTGACCTGGGAAGAGGAAAATATAAAATAAATGTCGTGTAGACAAGCCCAATAATGAAAAATGAGTGGATCGTCACCGCGAGCGTCCCTGTTCTCTTTGAGTAAAAGGGATGCCTATTTTGGCTATGGTAGGAGGGACCAGTCCCGCACAGCGAAAAGGGGCGTGTTTTTCAGACTAAAAATGGATCGAGAAGCTTGGCCTGACTGACTGATGTAAGTAACATAAGTCTTTAAATGTGAATTTTACATCAGTTGATTTTTACTAGTAACAATGCATTATTATATCAATAACCCAAGTTATATTATATTATAAGTAATTAAATAAATTAAAATAAAAATATAATGAAAACATTCTAAATATTATAATTATAAAACCAAACGAACAAATTAATAAAAATTAACCAATCTGAAATCAGATATTAATCTTTTAATTGTGGAGTAAAAAGCTTCAATATACTCCCTGTATTCTAATTGCAAGTAGCATTTGAATTGAATATAGAAGAGAGATTAAAGAATATTAGTTCATATCAAAGACAATTGGGAGATAAATTAATTAATTTTCAAAAACATGTATGTCAGAAATCATACATTATTTTTATACTAATTAAATAACTTATAATAAGTAAGCAGCAGCACCGGCAATAGCAGCTAAACCGGCAACACCAGCTTGAGCAGCAGCACCTTCGTAAGTGGAGATAGCAGCTTCAGAAGATGGGGCAACGACGGATGAGGCAACAGCGGCTTCAGTGGTAGAAGAACAGGTGGTGGTGATGGTAACGGTCTTAGCTAAAGTACATGGACAGTCAGTGATGGTAATGGTGGTTGGACCAGTAGCAGTGTAAGTTTGACCGTTGGTGGTAATTTCAGTGGAAGCTGGACAGTAGGTGGTGATAGCAGTGACGACTTCATCAATGGTTGTAACATAGGTAGAAGTGGAAACGGTATCGTTAGAGTAGGCAAAAGCGGAAGCAGCTAAGGCTAATGGGGCTAAGAATTTGAATTGCATTTTGTTAAATAAGTTTGATAAAGCGAGAGACTAATGAACAATGGTTAAAAGAGAAAAGAGAGGAAAAAAGAGGAAAGGAAGAGATAAGTATAACCAAGGACTTAAAAGCTGCCGAGGGAGAAGCAGAAGTATTTATAATCCAACTTTCTGAAACTGCAAAGACTCAAACAAAGTTGCAGATTAACAGGTTGGAAAAAAAGGTAAACAAGCAGAAAAATGCCACTAGCGTTTACCTTTTAAAGTTTCGCCTCTGCACGACGCAAATGGCAGTTGGCTGGTTTTTCTCTCTTATTTGTTTCTATTTTTAGCACGGTCGCTCCTCACGCTTGCGACCGTGCTTCGGTGCTGTGTGCCTTTGTTTGTCCCCCGTTGCGTAGGCGCTGTTGGGAAGGTCATATACGCCTATGTGCTATGGGCTTGTTGACAAAAGGCAGATGATGTTAACCCAACTCACTTCTATATTTTTGCCATTCACGTATATCATAGAGAATGTAGCTTCAATTTTTACAAAACAAACAGTACTCATTCAAAGGGAAAACAGATCTTCGCTTGTCTATTTTAAGAAACAAAAGATCGCAAAGTACAAACATGCAGAAGGGATTGCCCACTAGACCAAAATAACAAATGAAAAAAACTACCTTTCTGTTTACTTTCTTGCTACCCGCTGCCTTCTTTTGCCTTGTTCTATGCTGCATATCTCTTCGATGCTCCCATAAGTAAAACAAGAATGGTTACAAATACCCTAACTTTATATTATTACTACTACTACCCAGTGCGACCAATGCCTTAACTAAAATTAGAGATCTTCTCTATAATGTTTTAAAGGACGAGAATGTATAGCATTTTCCACTTACAACCCACCTCGCTATAAATTTAAACGGTGGACCTATTATACGTAATGTGGTCTATGTTTCAAATTTTGACAGTACTCAGTATAGTCAAGAAAGTTTAGAGTGCTCTTACATGTTCCATTTATTTCGAAAGCTTATGTACTGGGCTAGCTGCTCAATCAAAGATGAAGCTTAACAATAGGTTAAAAATCCTGCAATTGTTGAGTTAATCAACTGAACAGACGCGCTTTATTGATCTACAGAGATCCCCCATAAGATCGACTCATACTAACTTGCTAATTCCTGCCCTCACTATAATTCCTCGAGGCCCCGCTGAAAGAAGCAAGTCGCCTTCCTAAAGCAGACCTCTGAGGGGACGTGTCTCCCACCAATTAGCAAGTTACGTCTTCATTACTTCGCGCACTATCATTCTGAACCGGTACTCGTTGCCGCTTCTATATGGCATTTTTTCGTAACAATTATTTCATCCTTTCACTATTCATTATGACCCATATTCGATTAGCATGTTACCAATATATATGACTCCAGGATAATGTGTGTATGAGCCCTTTCATTATATTATTCATGTAACTATATTTTTTTTTGTTTCAAGTTTATTATGGCAAAATTCTTGTAAAAAATTCTTTATACGATTACGAACTAAGTTTGTCGGGAAATATGGGCCTTTCTTGGCCAAAACATAGTAACGAGAATGTTTCTAAAAAAAGACTAAATAACTCTCACGTTTCAATACAACATACTCCCTTAACTATGAGCTTACCTCGCACACAGTATACGGTTTTACCTCGTCACAAGATTGTATATACCACTTTAGCTCCTTATTGTGTGTGTTCGTTCTTAGTCTATAATTTAATACAACACGCTTCTAGTTCCCTTTCATTTTTTTTTTTTGCTCAAATAAGGAGTACAGGGTCTATTATTACTATTTACTATCGATAAGCACAAAAATAGAATTTCTAAATACAGTAATTGTTCACTCCTGATAAATCTTTATCAACAAACAAATCACCTGTTATAAACTTATTAATAGTTATTATTTACTAAGAGAAACTTGAGAAAGAAGAATGTGTTAGCATCGATTGTCACCCCTTACAAATTTACAACTTACCATTTGACAAAACCTATAAAGTTTAGACTGCGTGAAAACTCACTATATTTGTCCCTGAATTTATTTCAACTCTTCAACACTTTTCTATTCTATACAAAGGTCAGTAACTTAAGCTGTATTAATTTGAACTACATTCTGTTGCATGATGCATATCATGAATCGTGTTTCGATTTACACACCGCTTAAGATTTCATAAACTTAACATAGTCGATTTTTGAAAAAAATCTCTTTTGCAATGTGACTATAGTATCATTTAAATCACCCTGTTATAATAACCAAATAAGACCTGGGGCATATTTCTGCGACACTAACCAATGAAGCTTTGGGGTATATTTTCGATTGCCCGATCAGGTCAATTACCAAGAGAGGATAAAGAACTGGAGATTTTTATCTTGGAAAGCAGTCATATTTTCCGTGTTTTCTTTTTTACTGGGCAACCGACCTCTTTTTAATTCAAGCGATTATGAGGAATCTACTGATTTCATTCCACTTAACTCATATTGTAATAAAAAGGCTAAACTAATTGCTTCGATCCATTACATAGTTGCCAGCCATGGGTTGAGAAATGGAGCTTAGCCATGTACAATCTAAGCTAATCTTTTAGAAAATGAATGAGCCAGCCATTCTTAACTATTCCAGCCATTTTTTGTAGCTATCCCCGGCAGCTTAACTGATTACAGTCTTTCTGTATTAGTTCCTCTCGTCATTCATTGTTAATAATCTAAAGTAATCCTATTTTTATTAGTTTGAAAAAGGACTCGCACAATACTAGAAACGTAAGCGATAAGCTGGCCTTTTCTTTCCTTGGATAATCTGAGCAATATATGGTACCTACAGTCTTGGTGATCTGTTTTCTTCTTGTTGTATCAGAAAAACACCAAATCTTGTCGTGATTTTAAACTACTTCATTAGTGAGGTTAAAACTTAAATTTTCAATGTCTCGAGGTAGTATCCCGTCATATTTCAGCAATTATATCGTAAATTATCAAGCAAGTATTATCTATGAGCTCAAGTATCAGACATCACAGAAGTTACAAATGGATATAACTATTCCATCCAGATATGAATTGGTGGTTTTAATACTAAGATATTCACTTTTCTGATAATAATTGTCTTATTCCAAAATCACAGACAACATTATACGTGTCGCAAGAACAGCCACGTGATTAACTCTGAGAGTGAAATTGTTAGCTTTTGAAAACGTATCCTATTGTCACAATATAGTACATTATTTAATATATAGATAATATCGATATACACTATTCGAACCTTTTGATACTATCATTCCCAGTATTTATACCTATATAAATTAAATCTACGATTGCCTATTCAATTTCTCCCCTAGTCAAATTTCAAATATGTTGTTATTTTTCCTATCAATTTGAAAGACGCCCTTCCTGAACTCTTTAAGATTATTCAGATTATTTATAGAATAGACTAGATAATTTGAACAAATTTGTAAGTCACCATTATTGAATTGAGACAAATAATCAATAGTTAAATTGACCGATAACTTATCATCCGATTCCAACTTGACCAGACTTTTGGATCCTGTTTTGGGGTTATACCAATCTTTGTATAGTATTATTCGGTTGGTATAGTATGAGGACCAGGGACCAATCAATGGCAGCATTGGAATTAACGTGGCTTGATTCAGGCATTGACCTTTTTCCTCATCTTCATCACCATCATCATCACCATCACCATCACTGTAATCATTATTATGAAAATTATTATTATTCTTATTGATACTCTCTTTATCAAGTTCATCATCTAATCCATTTCGTTCGTTATCTTTTTTTTGCCTCTTTGATTTCTTAGAAGGTTTATAAAACTTCTGGTTAATACTGTTCATCAAACCGGTAGTCAATACAATCAACTTATGCTCATCAAGTAGCTTTTTCAATAAGATCATAAAGTTATGTACGATCAAATTGATTGTCTTCAAAGAGTTAATTCTTCTATTGGTATTGGCATTTGATGAGTTCGGATTATACGATACTTGATTTCCCGCATGATCCCTTTTCATGTCTCTCATCATCTTTTCGAGTTCTTCAGGATCGTCATCTAAGTCACCTGATCCAGCGGCACTTGAGCTCTTATTTGTCATGGATATACTGTTTAAATGAATCAATTCATTCAGATTCTTTTGATATAAAAAGCTAAACCCATCGATTAAAACAAACTTAAAATCGTTCACTTCATTCTTGAAATACTTCTGCTGCGATCTTATCCTGAAGAATAACATCAGTTCATTGATCGTCTTTATTTTTACAACCTTGATTTTATCGTTATATCTTTCGTTATCCCATCGTGAATCACTTTTCAATTTCAGCCAAGGGATACTAAAATAGGTCTCAATGATTAGAACTTTGTATCTTTTATCTCCAGAAACATCACTCTCTTCTTGTAAAAGGTTCAATATTATATCAAATAACAAGTCCCATTTCCCTATATTACCAGGACACGAACTTAGATCATATAGGCCGGTATGGAATCCATTTGAGTTATGCAATAATCCATTGAGGTTATTAAGCTTTGTCCGTACATTGAGTAATGAATTGCTTGCTCTATACTCATCCAACAAAGACTTTGACATTCCTCGTAAACCAATGATATAGTTTGTTAAAGAGCACATATACCCCACATAAAGGTTTCGAAAAACTAATACTTGCCATGCTTTAAACAACTACTCTGCATAGCACAGCTCAACCTAATTCCGTCGCGTCGCACGCGTGAAACCTTTTCCCACGGTAGCCAAAAAGTAAAAGAGAGTTTCCGCTTTGGAGCCTTTCAAGTTGGAGAGTTTCCGTTCTTTTTTTTTCTCACCTCAAGCGTGCGCATGCTCATTGCCGGACAAATATAACTCTAATGATTAACAGGGCAATGTATTTGATACCGATGGCGACAAGAGATCGGCGATACATGAGGCCCAGTAACATAGGTGAGGTGATTAGAGACCCATGGAGAATCCCTCGTTAAAGTTTGATAGGGCATTGACTGCATTGCATGTATATAACAAGAATCATCGCCCACCAACATGAATGAGGCCATAATATTCAATAGGATATATATCAATCATCGATAGTTATTAAAATAGTAAGATGGTTTAAAAAGGTGATATCCAAATCCGACTAGCATAACGGAGTCAGTCTCTTAACGCGGTAGAACGACGGCACACTTAAGAATCCCGTCAAAATTAGGCATGCTTATCCCTTATTTTTTTTACCCCCTTCTTTGATTACTTGAGCATTTTATTTCTTTTTCCACTGGTGGCGAAAACTCTTCAAGTCGGATGTAGTGAATATAACAAAAGTTCTAGTGAGGGCATCCGTGTCTCTCAAGATGTTCATGAACGAGTCGAACATGAGTAATGCTTTATGCTTAATTGTTAAAAACCTTCTCTCTTTGTATTTTGAGTTTTCTCAGATAAAATTACAACCAGGTAACAATTCCAGCCGCCAAACGTTGCATACTATATAATCTTTAAAATCAAAGCGGTTTCTTTTTCATAAACTATTGTCTCATCAAGCTTTGTCTTGAGTTATCGGTGACATTACCGATTTATGATAATGAAAGAGACAGAGAGGGAGAAGGAGGGCTGCCATACTCTGAAAATGTACTGGTACCTTTTTAGGTAAAATTCCTAATATGGATTAGTTTGTTATTTAGTTTCCCATTTAGTTTATCACGTTTAAATAGCTGCAAGAAATGTTCTTACCGTGTTTGATGATTACTAGCGATATTGATCGTTTATGACGGTAATTTTCTTGAGTTCTCGATATATATAAGACTCTATAAAAGAGTAATAATAGGCCTATTGATATTAATACAAATACCAACATATATACGCACATATGTCCAGCCTGTGCAATGATGTGAGCGCTGATTGAGAATTCGTGTCCTTTCAATTTTTTTTCCTCGTCGTAAATTTAAATCTCGTTAATCAATAGAGAATCGGTATTGTCCCATGCTAATTGCTTATGAGGAAAAAAGATAACAATTAAGACAGTTAAAAGCGTGGAAAATAACAATAACGCTAATATCCTCAGCCAAGAGGATTATTGATTTTTTTTTTGCATATCTAAGCTTTGAGTCCTTGTCTTAATAGAGATGAATATATGCAGTGGACACGAGCATTGTTCTCATCGAGACTTCCTATGTGGCCAATCAGGTTCCTTATCGTGGATTCGTTCTTTGCAGATAAAGGATAAAAGCACAAGTTACAGTGATCTTCTATGGCCTTGAATGATAGGAGGTTTGTAAGGAGGGTAAATCACCACAGGGGTGAAATATTAAGTTGTTAGTCGGAGGTAGGATTACATGAATCTATAGATTCCGGCACGGGCGGAGAACATAGATGATAGCATTTCCTTGATTATATACACATTTCCTATTTCTCTCAATATGGTCGCTTTTCAAATTAAGTACCAGTTAATTTGGTTTAAGTAATTTGAGGTGTGGGCCCAAGTATCGTCGTAAATTGGCTCATGAATTCGGTGTAAAATCGGTAATAAAACTGCATTTTCTTAATCTATGTTTTATTTGACCATTTGTGACTTTGGTGGTTGAATATGGGCTCCCTTTCAATATTTCGACGATCTCCATTAATTTATAATCGGATTCATTTTCAATGGGGTAAAAGGCCATGAGGTAGCATAAAAAAAGAAACGTGATTGCATTTGTTCAAGCTTACATAGAACGTAATACCAATTTTTATCTATTTTGCCTCTTCTATCTATGGTACTGCGAGAAGCAACCCGTTAGCAAAAAGGTAAACTGTAGGATTTATATGTAAATAAAAATGCAATGGAAAAATGTAGATTCTTTCAAATCGTCCATAATCTTATAACCATCAGGTATCAACTCAAAACAAAAACAAATTAGCCTGCCTCGTATTATTTTCCACAAAACCAAGGTGTGACTAGAATTTCATATTTCGCCCTAAGGTGGACTTTTTATTACATATAAATTGATCACCTTCAAGGAGAGTGTACTATATGACTATGTCTCGAGGACTGGTACTAATTAAAAATCGCCCTCTAGAGTCCTTTTTGGGGCCAGGTACAAAAAACCATGAAGGTTTCTTCAAGAGCCTGTGTTTTTCCTGCGGTGCCCAGGGCCGCGACCGTGGCTTGTCGTCCCTTTTCTTGTTTAAAAGCGCGCAAGAGTGGCTCTCCCCTGCGATAAAATTATAGGCAGTACCAATTATTTGGCTCTGGGTGGGTACAATCAAAACGTGTCATCTTTATTTACAATAATCAGGTCATCATCACCCAATTATGATAGAGATATACGGTGTTTGCTCGGGGAGGTCCAGATCTAGCCAGTTGGGGTTGTTTGTGACTAAAATGGAAGAACCCAAACAGACCGGAGATTCAGCACATGCTGCTTTCTAGGCACTGCGCGCCGGCATTTAGCCACACCGTACAATTCAATTCTTTAGCATCAATAATACCAGGCTCATCAGCTCCCAACCTTATTCTAGTCCTTAATCTTATATCATGGTCTTGCAGTTCATTGTAATATAAGAAGGAGATCCTCAAGAGATGGACTGGGCTTGCAGAAAAAATAAAAAACAGGAACAAGAAGAACACGTATATACAAATTGTACTACTGCAGCTCATCATTGAAAGTATTACATCTGCAGAGGAACTCCTCTATATTCTCTTGCGTCTACATAGTAAGTCGCACTTTATCAATTTTTTTTTTCAATTTTTTTTTATCTAAGGTCATAATAGATAGGGTATATTGAACTATAAAAAACAAAAGTAAACAGGAGATGAAACAAAGAATCATCCATACAATACACAAGGAGAGAGCTATATATAAGATAATTAAAAAGAAAACAGAAAAGGAAAAAACCGTTCTATATAAATACGTGAATCATGAGTAAATTAATTTTAAAGGTGAGGATGAGTGCGATAGCGGCGATGTTGATCTACCAGTCTTTAGGATCAGATGGCAATTGGACATAGTAACTTTGTAAAGCTCTTTCTAAAGCAGGAACTAGATTTTCCCACTTGAGAATTCGAACCTCTTTGTCAAAGCCTCTTGGCTTTCTAATCTTATATCCCATAATTCTTTGAGCTAGCTGATCTCTAAATTCAGAATTGGATCTAGCACCGTCACTAGATGGAGTCGAAGGGGTTGGAGAAGACATTCCCATTGATGAGCTTGAAGTGGAAGATAAACCAGTCTTCTTTGATTTGATTGATTTCTTTGACCAGAAAGGGACCAAATTAGATCTAATTCTTCCTCTTTCACGGCGACAATCAGCTGGATCTAGGCCTTCTGTAGAAATTAACAATTCAACAATTTTGATGACCTCAACACTTGTGATGTAATATTCTTTGGATAATCTGTAATTTTCCAATGAAGAAGAAGATGATGGAGAATCAATTGAAGTGGAATCGCTTTGCGAGCCTTCATCCTCGTCCATCGATTCATTTTCGTGGTCATCTTCAATAAATGATGAACCACGCTTTCTGTTCTTAGGAAGACTACTCATTGCCATATCCTCCTCAAAAATTCGCTTGTAGCTTAAGCATTCGAGACAAGATATCTCAACGACATCAACATTTGGATCATTAGAAGGGAGAGGATCGACATTTTCTTCGGCAGCACCTATAATATGAAATGAAACCTCAATTTCAGGGCCTCTTTGTCTCCTTTCAATCCTAAAGATACGTCTTTTATCCTTTAATTCAGCTTCAGACCATGAATCACCACCAATGTTGCTAACCTCACCATTCCTGATAGAAAGTTTAGCCTTGACAAATTTTAAGTCTGATTTCTCGCTTTCATCATCCTTATCAGTGTATCCTACATTAGGTGGCCTCGTTGTGGAACCACCAGCAGTAATACCACGAACAACTGGGTATCTACCTAAAAAATAATGTTTTGAAGCTTCTTCTTCTTCTTCTTCTTCTTCTTCTTCTTGTTCTTTTTCTTCTTCCATCTCTTCTTCTTCTTCGTTATCATCACTATCGTAAGCCAGTAATTTGGATTCTACTTCAGCTTTGGGTTGCATTAATTCTTCTGTGATGAAAGTGGTAGCATCTTCTTCATCATCGTCGTCGTATTCTTCTGCTTGGATTGATGCTTCACTTTCTAAGATAGCATTTTCAAACTTGAGATTCACCGACTCCAATTGTTTGCTGTCTAAATTGTTATTGTAAAAGTACATTAAATCATCTGATTGATTCTGATTTATCGTATGTGAAATGTTTTGTTGTAGTGAGTTGAAGCTGGATTCGAATACGCTTTCAATGCTGTCTCTTCTATAATATATGTCACTCGAACTAGAAATTTGATTGGAATCAGAATGAACGGGAGAAAAATGATTCTCGCTATATTTTGAAGTCATGACGTTGTTATATGATGATGAATCAATCGAGTTTATGGAATTTGAGACGGAAATTGCAGAGCTTGTTAATTGATTTTGTGACGACATAGATAACACAGAAGGAGCGTTAGGAGGTGGAGTGCACGCCGTTACAGATGGGAAAATCGTATCGGCATTGACATGATGTGCTGTATTATCGTACAATGTATTGAGATTATCGGCTTCGGCCTCGACCTCAGCAATAGAAAAACTACTCTTTTGTTTATTAGATGTGAAAATTGTATTTGATCCAACGTTATCTTGAACAATCCAGTTGCTATTATTGATGTTGGTATATGGTTGAACGTATTGTGAACTTATGTCTTCTACTGAGTTTAAAAAACTGATTTCATCAATATTTGAATGTGATATATCTCCGGTGTTAATGCCATCATTTAAGATCTTAATATTATTATCAGTATTTAAGTAACCATTTAATGGATTTGGGACATTATCAAAAATTGTGTTATTCATATGACTGACTGGAGAGAAACCATAATGCATATTAGACATTATTTCGTCAAAAGGAGCATATGCGTTCGAAGAGAAAGCACCTTGAGAAAACATTATTATGATGTATTGTATGTGGGTTATAACAATGCGTGAGCGATAGATTGAAAAGTTATAAGGCGATACAAATAATTGAGATTGCGCAAATTGCTAATAGTTAAAACAACTTGAAAACAATACTTTAATTCAATGTTTTAAGTGACTAATTGATTATAGAAACTATAGTACTAAATAAGCTTTTATCAATATGAAGAGTTGATAAGAAGCCAGTACAAAATCGAATGATAAAACGAATGACAGCCGATAAAGTGAAGTGTAGACTGTATATTTATTTGGTTTGATATAATAAGAGTGCTTGATTAATAGATATAGATAGAGATATAAGACATGATAATCAATAAACGTAAACTTGGACCGATAAAGGAAAGTATTATATATATATACACGATTTGGATTTCGGTACCATGTTAACCCCCAAAAGTGAAGAGTAAACTTTATGGATGAAGTGCAAAAAGCATTATGCAGGAAGTTTAGATACATGATGCGCAGTGTGAGAGAAGCAGTGCCTTTAGCATGATGCGAGTGAAAAAAGCAATTCTCTCGTGCGCCTTTGAAGTGCATGCTCATGCACTCCTATTTCGGCTTGTAAATCCCTTAGATGGCGACGCTCTTGTTTTTTGGCGGTTTGAACCGTGTCGGTTTCCAACAGGATTCGCTCATTTGTTTTGATTTTGATTATTTGCGCTTTCTTAATAGATGAGTAGGCCTGTGTGGCATTCTCTTGTATCCGGGTAGAGATAGGTTTTTACAGTTGGTATGGGCAAAGCAACAGGGCTCAGCCATATATCAGGGCTCAGTTAAAAAAGGGATGATACTTCAGAGTTGATAGTAATGAAGCAGTGAAGCTCCAATTCACGATTGCTTAAAGTTACAAGTAAACTGGACTTTGAATGATTCCCCATGCTCTGCCTCAATATTTTGCCCTAGGCTCAAGGCATAGCCACAAACGTTTATTGTTGTTAATTTGGTCCTTCAGCAGTTAGATTTGCAGTTACCACTAAGTTTGCTAACACGGGGAAGTGGCTGAGAGATCAGTCAAACGGTTTGTGTGACTACCCAGCCTAGATTTAAGACGCCTTGCAACTAAGTGGCAGTACAATTGACAAAACCAAATAGTCGAGCACAGAGAAGACGCTCTGCCTTTCATAATTTCGCAGTTTTGAGAGAGAAGACCAAAAGGAAGGAAGAAAGCTGCATAAAAAAGAAACGAGGTCTAGCTTTTATCTTTTCAAACGGCATTTCTGGTTACTGCGTAGACAAAGTGAGAAATGTTCACTTGCATCATATTAACGGATCTCTTTTATCAGTTAACAACAGACCTGGCTGAACATTTTTTTCAAGTTAGTTTACTAGTTTGTTAGCCTTTCGTCTATCGATAGTTCATTGCTGACTAGCTACATGGCCTGAAAACTGTAACCACGAATGAGCCTCAGAATCAGTCATCTAATCGTATTAGTGGCTTCTATATATCTTTCGATCTATTGGAATAGGTCGAGACCAATAGAATCCATGGTAAATAAACCATTTGGGCTAGATTGATTTTTTAAACCACAAAGTAAATAAACGTTCTCTATCACTAGGATTCTTGGCAGCGATGAAGAGTTCATGCAATAGACAATTATTGCACTGGTAAGGATTTTGCACGCATCAACCTTTTATCATTCTTCGGTAAAAGCGACAAAATGATATTACACAATAACTAAAAAAAGAAGGGCAAGGATACTTTGAAAACAAGTCAACAAGTGGGCATAGAATATACTCTCAAAGAATAACTTTGTCGATTGTTATGAATTTTCTTAGCTGTTTTCGAAGTGATTGTATGCTACATTGATATTTTTTCAAACTTTTTTTTGTGGAAGTCTTTAAAAGAACTAATAAGTTCAATTCAATCGAAATATTAAAGTATCTGTCAAGATTAATTCCAACGGCTCTGTTTCTTAAACACTCTACAGATATATTTCAACCGTCAAATAAAATTCTGGACAGCAGGAAACCGCAATAATGTCAACTAGAGCGCATTCAAGGATTTATGGTTGCACAGGTTTTACATTTCGAGAGGCATCAATTACCATTTTACTAAGGCTTTTTTATGCAATATATCCGCTTTCATTTTTAGTTTGATTATACGTCAAACTCAATTAATTGTTGCCATTTTTCCGAAGTTTCGAGTAATTGTGATACACTTGACATTTTGGATGATTGTTGCTACTTTGTCATTAGTCTAATCTATTAGAAAAAAGAGGGAAAAACTTCAGCTTTTGCTTTTTCATTAATTTGGCACGCGCCCGCGTGAACAATGTAATATCATATTAAATTCTAGTATGTAATTTGTTCGCTGGCGTGAATGTTTTTTTTCCTTCGTACCAAAACAGGCATATCAGAGCTTAAATTTCTTTTTTTAATTTTCTCCTCTTAGTCCCCCCTTGCTGAGTGTCGATAAGCTCAAAAGGCAGAAGGATATGGGCATTGAGATCCATTAATCCACTCTTTAGTTACTGGGCATCACTTTCTACATTGTACCATTGGCAGGCGAAAATTTGCCAGGATTCAGGTGATTGATATGACGTACATTATTACTTGATAGGTCCATCCGCCCGTTCTAAACTTAGAACTTAAAATAAATTATATTATCAGTGGTTTTTCAGATCTATGTGTGGGCCAAATGATCCGGCTTTGTTCGTAAATTTTGTACAGAAGATGATAATATCGATAATTTATCTGGAGAGCCCAGATCAGAAGCACATACCGAAGCGTTTTACGAGTAGATCTCTTATCTTACCAACTAACAATCGCTACACAAAACGTTTTTTCGATGTACGTCGATGTATATCAAGCCTCGTTTTTATCGAGTGTAGTGGAGGCAGACGCCTGGTCAGTTGGCTTACAGGGGGACCAATATAGAGGGATTAATTAAAGGTCGAGCTTTCGTATAATGTTTTAACCATTCACGGCAATTGAAAGAGATGAGTTGCTCTTAAGTCTCTTTTCTTTCTAATGCTAATCTGATTTTGATTTATTAGACCGTGACCTAATGTGAACCAGGTAGACGATTGTGCATTCATTAGTCAGTCGGAAACTATCCATCCCCTCGGTATATTTGGCTGCGCGATTCGGTAAAATACACGGTAGAAACGCGGATAACTTAGTTTCAAACTCTTGAAGTTTTCTATGTAATATTACGATTTTATTTCTGGGCCCTTTGTATAGCCCATTTTTTTTGTTCCCCATAAAGTAGAAGTTTATGATTTCTAGATCGATCACATGCGATGGCATATTATGGGATCCCATAACATATACTTTCAATATTGCACCTCTAACGTCATCCTTTAATATCAATCTCCCTTCCCAATATTGATTCTCGGCAAATGGCACTTAGTGTATACTCTAGACTGTAACTATTTAGCTTGGTTGTTAAGTGAAATATGTGATAGGTAGTGATGGTAATAATTTCTTCACTTGCTTCTCCCATGTATCCAAAATTGTTCTATCAGGGGTCGAGGAATTGCCAATCAAAAGAGACGGGAAAAAAGAAACTTTTCAATACAATAGTGTTTTCGTGAATCCATTTTTTCGCAATGCTCCTTCAAAGCAGATTTACGAGAAACGAAGTACATATCGTCCTAAGTACAGAACTTTGCGATTTGGATGTATTGGGCCAGAGAGAACAGAATAGAAAGATATTCTCCGCATCGTAAAAAATCTATTATAGCGATTCCTTAGATCAGTATTGTGTATTCTTCACTTTTAGATAGCGACCTAAAAGTCCAAAAGCCTTATCGTATGTATACCACACAAAGAAAAGAAAAAAGAATTACCTTACAGTAAGATCTAACAATTACCGAGCTTCAAAAATGCTATGATTAATCATCAATCTTTGGAAGCGGAGCATACAAAATGTCGGTTACATGGTCTTTCTTCAATACTTTTATTTGTGCTATCTGTGGCTGGGTAGTTTCTAACTAATATGGATGACACTGAAGCTGATAGAAGAAGCAAGACAAACAATAGCGACAACCAGGGGTGGTCGGATACTGCGACCGTTTTGAAGGTCTCCAGATTCTGCAAAAGTCTTCACCAAAGTCGTGCTTGTAGTGTTAATTCCGTAACGTATCTCGATAGGTAACCCCTTGACAACAATATTTCCTGGACATACTTATTAAGAGTTTCTTCGCGCAACTTTTGTTACTCTCACAAAGTCTCAGCTTAAAAGTTCGATTAAATCGGCACAAAGTATCATCAATGGAACAAAGAATGTATGAAGAACTTCTGGAGGACGATTTTTCTTCTAAAAATCCAAACATTACGAGCCAATCAACGATCTGTTTAATCACCACGAAACTAACCAAAAGGACCATGCTTCATGTACCACAGCTTATGCTTCAGTACACCGGTTTGAGAAGTTTAGCTTTGTGCTGCGCTGATATGCAATGCTCATGCATTCAAAGCTGAGTGCATGTTCTTGTTCTTTGTCTCTCTTGTTTTTCTTAGCGTGCACCGGTGGCTGTGTCCTGAGCCATGGAGCAATTCTGTGACCTTGGATCAAGGCGAAACCAGCTCCGATCATCTATTTCTCTCCTTTAATTGCTGGTACCAAATCGACAATTGGAGGGCTGGTTATCCACGCACCGACCGAATTTCAGTTGGAATCAGCCGCTAAGGATACCCGATTCAAGGTGGTAAAAGGAGGAAGTTTGACAACAAACCGTCCACGATTAAGAAATTTCAAGAAAAAGAAACGATGAGCCTTTTTTCGACGGCTGCGTCAAATTTCCGATTTATGGTTGATAAGGGCTGCCATTTTTCTCTTATCTGATTATGGGCATAGGGCATAGACATATCTATTATTCCTGTCAAAATGTGTCGACGAAAACTGTGGCGATGACATAACAACATACCCCGGGATGTCTCTGACCGTTGCGAACTTCTAGTCTCTAAGTCACTAAGTATAGTTTACGAATAGCTATATACCCTCTCGTATTACAGAAGTGATATACATCTATTGTAGCACACTAGAATGGCAGTTCTAAAGAGTATAAGTTTTAAAAAACTTGGGTATCGAGGGAAAGGAACTTCATGCATGTAATCTTTGGAAGCTGTAGAAAAATAAATCACTATCACTATCACAGATAACGGGAAAAACCTAACCAGATTGTTGATAGTGGCATTACTCCAACAGTGTATTATATATCCACACTAGATATGATAAAATATCATTTATTGTTATTTTACCGCCTAAAGACGTGGAATCCCGAGGAATTCCATAAACACTTGGTCTAATAATATCCATCAATATATCCTGAATTGCAACATAACAAGCCCAAGGCATGTTCCGAAAAGCTATTTCACTGTTGTCTTCATGTAAAACTTTTTAAATTACAATAAGCAAATGTTAAACATTATCAATCCATAGGCTCTCATATTCTCGGTATTGCCCGTTCCGTGCAAATGCCAACTGAATTAAAATACAACAATCCAAGCTGCCTCAATGCGCATAGCCAAACGATCGAAACTTTAGTACCCGAAGACAATAGATGAGTTGAAATCAACAGAACCGGAATGTTTTGTCGACTTTTACTGGAATTGTAAACATATGAGTTTGGATATATCGCGATAACATTCACTTTGATTGTGAGATTAGTTGTCAATAGGTACCATGTGGCCTTAAATCCAAAATTAAATGAGCTTAACACAATCGCATTGAAAATCATCACAAATTTTTTATGATCAAAGCATTCCCGATTAGTTTCTATGCGCACATTGGTACAACAATACATCGAAAAATCCGAATGCTCTTTATCTTAAAATGATGATTGCTTTACACTAAATCAATCGTCTTGATATATGCTTGATGTTGAATGATAATTGCGCTTTTGAATTGTGGCTCGTAATCTCAATGCCAATCAACTAGAAACATAAACTTAGTGGATTCTCCTTTACAACGGTTTCTCTTCATTCGGGCAATTTGACACGCTATGATGTAACATTTAAAGCGTACCACATCCTATAAACCATAATGGGAAGAGTCTAGTCTACCTCTGTATCATGCCTTAAACTAAATAAATGTTGGTTACATACAAAGATAGAGATGTCTTCGATTCTACCAATCTTGAGATCGGTGCAGAGGTGCGCGTTTTTCATCCCTTATCAGTAACAAAAAGATAAAAAAAAATCGCCTCAGTACCTTTTTTTAATCTATATGGAGTAAAAAAGACTTGTATTTTTACGTGTCGCTACTGTTTCTTCACTTTGTGAACCGTCAGTGATCCAGTGAGTCCAAGTAGTCACATGATGTCCGACAGATTACTGAAGAGAAACAACTCTGGAAGTGTTTATTCACTTAGACCAGATCTTCCTATCGATTGTTTTACAAGTTGCTCCATCTTAGATGCATCTAAGATAATGACAGATAATAGAGTCCATTGTATAATCATTAAAGATTTACAAACAAAGAGAATAAGAGGGTTGGTAACCGCAAAGGATCTAGCATTTCGTGTAGTTGCTATGGATATCAATAATGTTGCAGAGCTTACTGTTGATACCATAATGACGATAAATCCATACGTCTCATCAATCAATACATCAGCAAATGACGCATTGAGATTAATGGTCGAGAAGAGAATAAGACATTTACCTTTGATCGACGATAATTCAGGCATAGTCAAAGGTATATTAAATATCACCAAATGTTTCTACCATGCTATGATACGACTGGAAAAGATGTCTCTAGAAGCGGAAAAGTTACAAAATACTTTTGAAGATTTACAAAACGTGGTAGATAATTTTAAAAGTAGCAATGGTAGCAGGAAAAATAGCTATACTCTGATCAATAGAGATGATAATGGTCAGTTAACGGAACAATCTATCATCAACAATCCAAATAGTCAAATATTGGAACCCCTAATTTCCGACGATCAAGATAATTTAATTGATTTTAGTATCTTGGAGAAGAAAAAGAAGATTGTGAACGATTTAAGGAGACTGATTGATCTTATGACTCAGCCGGATCTGAAGTCAATTTTGAGAGATCCAGATTTAACTATCAATAGACCAATATTTATCTCGTCTAGATCATCAGTTTTAGATGCTGCAAAACTGTTGAAATCCAGAAATTTAACCGCTGTCCTGATTTCAGAAGAAATTGATTATAATATCGATGATTACAATAAGGACAAAGTCATTGGTATCTTGACTACAAAAGATATTGCATTTAGAGTATTGGCTTTGAATATCGATCCCAAAACAACGAGTATAGCAAGAGTTATGACTCCCAAGCCAAATTTTGCAAATGAAAACCTCACCATTCATAAGGCTTTGAGAATGATGTATGAGGGTAAGTTTTTGAACTTACCTTTAATGAATAATGAAACCAACGAAATAACAGGTATAGTAACTGTCCTTCAATTGACTTATTCGTTATTGAAAATTTTGGATGGCAATTCACCATTTAGTTATAACGTGACTAATAATTCAAGCACGATGATAAACTCTAACCCTGATGATTTTTTGTTTGAAGAGGATGAAGCTTCATTTGGATCATTTGGTGGTAATAACAATGCCAATAACGACTCGGGATTTAGAGAAGGCCCAGCTTGGAATCAGTTTTGGGGATCATTAGATCAACCTCTAAGTACTGTGGAATCAAACGAGAAATTGAGTCTTAATTCTAGAGCTTTAAGCATTACAAGAAGTTCAATTTCTTCTGTGGATCATAGTCACAACTCACCCAATTTCCAGAATTTCCAACAAAGACAGAAATCATTTTCGTATCATACTGCTCCAAGATTTAGTAATAGTCAAATCGACGAGGAGGCAATTGAAGACGATGGTAGTGCTGTATTGATCAAGAATAACATAATAATCAACCATGATGATAATCAATCACCTTCTCTATCGAGAGATCTGTCTTCCCCAACTTCTTCTCATAAGACTTTCAGCCACACTGATAATAATAATAGGAGTAGCAATAATATGTTCTCAAGCGGGATTGATAACATTGCGTCTTATACCAAGTCTCCAAGTCTCAATGTGAATTCCAATGATCAGACGGATCTGATTTTTCTCAAGATCAAAATCAAGAGTAACTTTATAGATTTTAATAACAAGATATTCAAGATGAAAATCAATTTATCGAGTCACGACCCACAAAACAAATTCAAGGGTGTTTTAAGCAAGGTTCAAAGCGAGGTAATGAAGAAACTATCTATTCAAGGAGTGAAAAAGAATAACGACACAGTCAAGACGGATATGAGTTATATTGACGAAGAGCACGATGTTATAACAATAGAGAAAGACGAAGATTTGGAAAATGCAATGGATTTGGTGACTAATCTTCAACATAAAAAATACTTATCAATTTCAATGAAAATACTCAAAGAGACAGATACCAAAAGCGGATATAAAAATAATTCATTGATTGATATACCTAATGATAATAACAGTTGTGCAGATTACGAATATGAAGGTTATAGTAGATATATTGGGTTTTTAAACTCGGCTATTTTGACATCATCCTTAATTTTGCTTGGGATATATATAGTTCAAAAAACATACAAGAACTCATAGCAAGGATGCTATGGTCTGGGGGTAAGGCAAGACAAGGTAATGTAACATATACATATAACTTATATGTATAAGGTGAATAATTGATATAAAAACTATAAACAATAAAAAAAAAGAAATTTGGTACTTAATGAGAGATACGGGAATCGAACCCATGTCACTTGCTTGGAAGGCAAGTATGATAACCACTACACTAATCTCCCAAATTTCAACTTTAATTTTGATAAAAACGAACCCTTTCCTACAACTACACCTCACACCAGATCGGAAACTAATTCTGTTGTTGGCTGATGGATAACGCGTTACCGATGAGATATAAAGCAACAACCCAAAGATATATATCATAGAGGTATTACCTTGCCGTTTTAAATAGCCAATTATATTGTTTTTTGACCTATTTTTGCAAAATGTTTACTCTCGATGTTTGATATTCGAGATGAGGATTGACGCTAAAACCGTTTCCCTCTGGCTTAAATACTGGGAATGACTTTGAATCTTCCACATATCTTAACAGATAAGATATATATCATGATTGTAAAACAAGAATGAAATAGTGAGAAAACAAAACGATACTTATAACGTATCTACAAAAACAAAAATGAAAACGACACGAAAGTATTTTCCGAAACAAATAGCTGATTTTTTTTAGGCATTTACAGAGAATTAATTGAAATTATGTTTAAACAATTGTTGATTTAAGATTCCAGTTGCAAATATATAGTAATAGTAAGTAGTAAGAGTGATAAATATAGTAGAAATAAGAATCATATAAAATAAAATAAGATAAGGGATAATAACATAAGATGACCGAAGATAAGATAACATAAGATATGATCATCATAATAAAAAAATGTAAAACGATAATAATATGTATACTATACTATATAGTAGTGATCAAAAAGAGACATTAAAGTTATTGGAGACATTTGAGTTCAATTTATATATGATTAAATAATCTTCTTCTTTTTATCCTTTAAATATTTGTAAAACAATGAATCAGCAATGATGAAAGTTGTTAATATACCTGCTGTTATATATTGAAATTTCTCATTGTACTTTAGTTTAGTCAAAGTAATATTTGAATTCAAACCAACAACTAAAGAAGCCGTTAAACCTGCTAATAGATTGCTGTAGATGAATGGATCTTTTGATACAGAATCTTTAGAAACGGTATAACATTTAGAGCTAGAAGTAAAAATCGAGTCTTTTAAAGCCGTCAATTTTTTAGAAATGGTCGATAATAAAGATTTAGCATCCTTTTCAGCTTTGGTACTTTTATCTTCAATTTGTGGGACATTCTTGGCTACATCATCTATATGATCTCCGAATTTATCTGCTGCCTTTTCAGCTTTTGCGATTACAGATGACCTAAACAAAGAAAAAAAAATAGATAACAAAAGCATGTTAGTATAATGAATTAGCAAATTGTCTCAGTTGCTTATCTACAAATCAATAGGCTAATTGCGTTTAAAAAATAAAGAGAACATACATGTTGTGATAATGAGTAGACTTAAATATAGATATGGGTAATGATAATAATAATAATAGTAATGGAAACTATTAATACTAAAAAGTTTATATATATATAAGGGTATATATATGCAAAGGTTAAGAAGGAAGGGGAATTAATTAAAATTGTATGGAGATTAACAAGAGTATTTATACGTACCCAAGGTAGATTGACCTGGCTAGTTAAAAAAACCTGAATAGCAAAGTAAGCGTATCAATTAATTGGGAAGATCCCTTTATCCCTTTTGGGGTTTATTTGTATTCATTACACTATCTATTATTTATATATTATTTGTCTATGTATACCCTTTATATTTCTATATATACGTGTATATCTGTACCCATATGTATATAACAAATGGCTATTGTTATGTATCATGTGATTGTATACCCAAGAATGAAGTTACTTGCCCTAGGGGGGGAAGGGACTACTAGCACCTTATCAGGCCCGGCAGGACGGCTTGGGAGAGAGTGGAGCCATGGGGAATGGAGGATGGGCAGACGCGTCTGAGATCTGATGGATGGTTGCTTTGTCTCGTGATTTGCGCTGTTCTTTCCACATGCCCTGCCCTGTTAAGCTCAGCTCGACGCGCTTGCGACGCACTAGCGGTAGGGTAAGTGGACGAGGATTCTATTGACAGTCACATCATTCGAGCACACATTACACTGTACTACACTACACACCTCTATGCATATATGAGAAGACTCTCCTTACCCGCCCAGGTTTCTCGCTGGCCTGGTGGGAGGAAAAAATTATATTGAAAAATTTCATAATTCTCTTGACCCTTCCTGTGCTACACCACTCCAACCTTTTGGTTCCCTTCCCTCTTTATCTTACATTATAAGCATCTGTCGACTGAAAAACACCCCCATCGTTTTTCCACGTAATATTCCGACTTATCATTAACTTAAGAACAAACTTTTAATATGTCTGAAGCTCCAGCACAAGCCCCAAGAACCGGTGCCCCACCAAGAGGTACTACTGGCCCAAGAAGAGGTGGTCCAAGAAGAGGTGGTCCAAGAAGAGGTCAAGCCGAAGAAAAAGGTTGGACTCCAGTCACCAAATTAGGTAGATTAGTCAAGGCCAAGAAGATCACTTCCATGGAACAAATCTACTTACACTCTTTACCAGTCAAAGAATACCAAATTGTTGATGAATTATTACCAAACTTACAAGATAAGGTTATGAAGATCTTATCCGTCCAAAAGCAAACCAGAGCTGGTCAAAGAACCAGAATGAAGGCTGTTGTTGTTGTTGGTGATTCTAACGGTCATGTTGGTTTAGGTATCAAGGCCGCTAAGGAATTAGCTACCGCCATCAGAGGTGCCATCATCATTGCTAAATTATCTATCATTCCAGTTAGAAGAGGTTACTGGGGTTCCAACTTAGGTGCTCCTCACTCTTTAGCTAACAAGACCACCGGTAGATGTGGTTCCGTTACCGTTAGATTAATCCCAGCCCCAAGAGGTTCCGGTGTCGTTGCTTCCCCAGCTGTTAAGACCATGTTACAATTTGCTGGTATTGAAGATGTTTACACTTCTTCTTCCGGTTCTACTAGAACTTTAGAAAACACCTTAAAGGCTACCTTTGCTGCCATCGGTAACACTTACGGTTTCTTAACTCCAAACTTATGGAAAGATTTCGAATTAACCCAATCTCCATTAGATTTATACTCTGACGAAGCCACTGCTGGTAAGAAGAGATATTAGATTATTTAATTAATTATTTATTTACTTAACATAAATTTTATATAATTTAATCTTAGTATTTTTTACTATCAATCCTATAATAATTGTAAAATACTAAAGGGTAATTTAATAACTGTAAACTCACTTCTCAGGTTCGAATGATTCAATTCAATCTTTTATATATAGTTTTTTTTCACAATAAGTAGATAAAGACGATCTTATTCTTTTCTTGGTTCTTTAAATTTCTTATCTAACCGTATTTTTCCCTTTTTAAAACCTCAACTTCATACTAATCTTCTTCAAAGTTTTCCTCAGAAAATGTCGATATATTAAGTATACAATACAATACAATATAAACTGAACGGAAAAAAAGTCCAAAAAAATACTCCAAAAAAAATCCAAAAAAGACCAAAAAAAAAAAAATCTAAAAAAAAAGATATCTAAACATAATAATAATAAAACACAATAGTGGAACACAAAACGAAAAAAAATATTATATAATTACATAATAATAGCTAGTCTAAGTAGCTTGTTGAGGTGCTTGTTCCATAACTTCATCTTCAGGAACGGCAAATTGTCTTTCACTGGTAGAACCTTGTTGTTGAACTTCGGAACTAACCCAAACATTGCTCTTCAATGGTCCGCCTTGGAAAGCAGCATCTCTTTCAGCTGGATGCTTGAACCTACAATTGGAGTTACGGCATTGAGCACCGAATTTACAATCGTCATTCAATGGATGGGTGAAAGAACAATCAATTCTAGTACAATCAGCACCATCACGACATAAAACAGAAGAAGATGCATGTCTCTTTGGACACTTGTAATCTTTACAATAATTACCAAATCTACATTGTTCTAATGTCTTTTCTGGTTGTTGTGGAGCGTGGAAAGTAGAGGTAGAAGCAGAAGGTTGGTAGTTTGGAGAAGAATGGGCCTTTTGACAGGTTGGATCTTGACAATTCTTGTTCTCTGGACACCATAAAAATACAGTAACTTTGTTATCTTTATTTGCTGGAGTTGGGTGACCAAATGGACAAAGTTCCTTTTGACAGATGGCACCAAATTTACAAAGGATAATATTTGAGACTTTGGCAACTTTTTCACTTCTCTTATCACTCTTGACTTTTTCCATTTCTGCTTGTAATTGATCATCTTCACCAGGAACATGTAAATAATTACAAGTACCTGGAGCATTTGGACAACCAGGATATTGTGGACATGGCTTGGTAGGATGAGCCTTTGGACAACTCTTGAATAATGGACAACGTGGCCAGTCTTGACAACGTTCTTTTTTGACCCTTGGAAGGTTGTTATTGAAACCAGTTGGGTTGATCAAAGCACCATTCATCATAGCCATTTGCATGGCTTTCATGAAGTTATCTTGGCCTTTCATGGCGAAATTCTTTTGGAACTTGTTGGCACCATTGTTATTCATTCTGTTGTTTGGTGCTTTACCAACACCTTTGTTAAATCTACCACGAGGACCAGTTGGTAAACTAGACACAGAATACGTGTTAATATCACTCATGCTATCTGCAGAATCGTTGACAGCTGAGTCAAAACGCACTTCATGCTTTTGCGCTTGAGGTGGTTCAGTTACTTGCTCTTGTTGTGATTGTGTCACTTGTTGTTGTTCTTGTTGCTGTTGTTGTTGTTCTTGTTGTTGCTGCTGTTGTTGCTCTTGCTGAGCACCATTGCCTCCTTCAGCTTTGATGACTTGGAAAACACTTTGGATAAACTCAAGGTTGATACCATTATCACCGAACAAAGCATGGATTTCATTTGCTATATCTTCAGGACTTCTATCATTCGTTATCATGATACAAATGAACTGGGAAATAGACTCGGCATCTTCTGTGATACCCAAGTTTGAAAGACTTGAAGTCAACTGTTGTTGAATTTGTTTACCAAACTCTGACTCATTTGAAAATCCAATAGAAGACATCTTGATATGCTTATATATTAGTTATTGATTGATGGAACTAAACACAATAATAACACTTGTATGGCATATAAAAAGGTCGATAATTTATTTATTCAGGTCAAATTTTCGTGAACTTGCCACAGAGGGCAAAGTAGATTTTTTTGCCATCGCTCGAAACCATTTTTTTTTCATATAATATGTATCCCCTGAGAGCACCCAATCGGGAAACAGTAGCGGTGCGGCGCATACTCATGATACGTGAGTGTTTTTTTTTTACTTTGTTTTCATTGTTATTAAACCACGTATATTACAAAACAAGACATATTACATATAAAACACATTAAAGCTACAAATCCAAGGTATCCTCGGTAACTTCGCCATAAATATCAGTGACCAGGTTCAATAAGACGTCTAACTCATTTGTAATTGAATTGGTAACTAAATTGTAAGAATAAAATAGGATAAAATCTTCATTTTGCAACATTTGCTTGTTTGAATCAACTCTATTTCTAATTTCACTCAATTTCACCAACATCCTTTCCTTGGCATGAGCGGTAGAAGCTGGTTTACTGGCGATTGGGAACTCTAATCTGATGGATGAAGCCAACATATAGAATATTAAAAACACCCTATGCTCTAATTCACTCATTTCTTCTTGTAATTGATCCAAGACAATCCTTTCATTCTCACTTAACAAAGTATCAACTTCAATCATACTATTCATATTCTCAAAAGCATCAATAATCTTAGAGGTGGAGTTTAGCAACTGTTGGTAAAGTAAACTTGGGAAAGGTCCCTTCAGTCTAAGCTCCATTGGTGCTTGCTTCAACAAGATAGTCAACTCTGCCATAATCGAATGAACCATTTTTCTATCTCTAATACCCACTAATCTACGATCATGCGTTTCCTCATTGTACTCATAGGCAAGTGGTCCAGAATTCCATATGACACCCATTCTCAGCCAAAGCAATGACAATCCTCTTCTAATTCTACTTCTAGCAGAGTTTGGAAACAATGTCATAGTAACCACAACGGCCCAAATAACACCAAATGAAACACCAATAAATCTATGAATGGCAATCTCAAAAATGATTGGCTGGTCGCCACCTTCATCATCGTAATCAGGTAGACTATCTTGAGGCATCTTCTTAGACATGGTATAAGAATATAATAATGTCAAATTATACGTCAAGAGGATGAATCTACCAAATGCATTATTCTGCTTCCAATAAAGGATTATATAGAAACAAGGTAATGCTACCACAAAACCTGCAATGGCCATAGCAAATACATTTTGCTCAAATAGTTCCCAGAGTAAATAAGCACTAGCAGCACCCAAAAATGTACCAATAAATCTCCATTTGATGGTCATATTAGTTCCACCAACGGATTTATTCATAATAATACAAAACGTGACCAATGCCCATTCTCCTCTCCAATCATCGAAAAAGTCCTTTGTCTTATCCAAATATGCAAATATTGCAATGGCAAGTGAACCTAGACCAACTCTCAAACCAAATTGAATATCTACACTACGAAACAACTTAGTCAACGTCCATAGTCTATAACCTATGCTGTTCCTTTTCACAGATACATTTCCAATGTTATGCGCATTATTTCTACGAATACCAGCAAGTATTTCATTTATGGAACGATCTCTGTATGGTATAGGTGATACATCCACGGCTTTACGTTTCCAAAATTTCAAAAACTCAAAGGATTTATTAGATTCAACATCGGATGTTAAAATCTTGTAGTCCTTCAAATGATCCAAATACATCGATAAATCCTTAGCAAATTCAGATAACATTCCCGAGAAATTACCACAACTTGCTGCCACTTCTTCTTGATCCACTTTACTATCAAAGTCAGTATCCTCTTTAAAAATATCTTGATTGTAGACTTTATCCATTGCTTTAGCTTGATGTTCGTTGAAGAGTTCTCTTGCCAGTATTAAACTCTGTCCATACTGTACAATATCTTGTTGAACCTCCCATTGTTTGTTGAATGGTATCCCATTCAAAATAGATCTCATGGTGAATGAGAAGGATTTCATAGAAGGTCCCAAGTAATAGACAAATAAATCTAGTAATTCTTTGGAGTCCATTGCAATAACGTCCTCTTCAGAGTTTTCAAGTTCATCACCAACCACATCTGCAATTTCTTCATATTCAGAATTATAACTAGCCAAGGTTTGAGTTTCCCTAAAATTCTCTGAATCGGCAAGGTTGGCCTCATTCAAAATCTCAAATTGAAACTCGGCTGATCTCCTCAAACCACCCATAGACATATTCAATCTGGTACAAATTTCCACGATTTTCTTCAATAATTCATACTCTTTTTCTCTTCCGTATAACAACAACTCATATTTAGACTCTTCTAGTAACTTTGTCATCTTAAGGATATTACTGTCTAATGATTTAGTCAATAAGATGAACTCCGAAGTTGCAATGTTTTCATACTTTAGAAATCTATTTGTAATCTGTCTCAAGACAGTTGACAAAAGATTTGAGTTCTCATTGAGCGATTTCTTCAATTCGTATTCAGCAACAGTTGGCCATAAAAGATAACAACTCAAAACAGATATGATACAACCCGTTGTAACAATTAAGAATATTGAGTGAATTTTACTCCAGGGAACAACACTACCATCTCTACTTCCTTCTTTAATCACACAAGATATTATAGTAATGGCACATAAAGAACATGCAGTGTTGAAGGTTTCCTTACCAACCAATTGCTTTACAAGAGAGATAAAACCCAATGAAAGTGAAGAAAAGATCAAGCTTATACTGTAACCAAACTCAGGACTATCTTTGTTGAAGAAATAAGAAGAAACACTCATAAGAATTAAGGAAACAGTAAATGCAAACCAAATTGCTAATATGACAAACATAATCGACTGAATCATAGAACCTTTTGTTCTACTGGCATGGAAATAAACGACAATCGTACAAACCAAATGTTTTGAATCACTCGAGCCTAATAATCTAGCAAAAGAAGTCCAATAAACAGCTAAGGATGCAATAAAGTACGTAAGTGATGCCTTCAATACACTCTTGGATACATCGTTCAAAAGGAACTGATAAATGATTTTCTTGAAAAAAGGTGGGGGATCTGTTCGTATCAGGGCGTTTTCTCTGATCATTTCTTCTTCAATCGCCTCTTCCTCAAGAGTATTGTCTAAAAATGACATCGATCTTTGTATTCTTCTACCGGTATCGGGCATTATATATGAATTCTTCCTAGCAATTGATGCCTTTGAAGTTTGCTGCCTCAATGCCTGCTTCACGGGGACTTTTGTGATGCTTGGTACCCTTGTCATTAACGAGGGCCGGTTATCGCTTGATGAGGATCCACCACCATCCGTCTCTCTAGAATTGGGATTGGAAATCCACGGCTGAGAATATGTATCGTCACTGAGTAGATCCATTTTTATATAAGGTGCAAAACTCACCGGACTTAGCAGCAGAGACAATCTATGTAGCTTTCTTTACTGTGGAATAGGGCTAAGATGGACAAGACCGTTACAGATAAGGAAGGGCTCAGGGCCAAAAGAAAAAAGATAAAAAAAAAGTCGCTCTGCCTGCACTCAAAAAAGTTCTGGTGATTGAGAAATCAGATTCACCGCCGTGGGGTTCACTTCTCCTTCTCTTTGCATAAATACTTTTTATTCCGATTTTTTTATTTCTTCATTGCAGTGATTTTCATCGATACTATTAAATACATAACCATATCACTTTATTTACAGGGACAGACATTAAATAAGACTACTATTCGAGTCCAACTACTTCTTCAAAAATCTTTTGACAATCAACCGTGGCATTCATACGGGCGCACAACAAATAAGCTCCACTGAGCTTTCTATGCAAGCTATAGGTTTCCTCAGGTGGTGGTGTTAATCTTTCGTTTAACATCAATGTGATATTACCTCTAACTCTATCAGTCACAGTTTGATCTCTGAAATCAAAAGGTTTACCCTTGTTGTCAGCGGGACTGAAAGGCTCACCTAAAGCCATGATAGAGTCAACATGGGCATTTGTCATGGATTCACTTTCAAGACCAGTTAAGAAGCCCAATTTCTTGGAGTATTCTTCAGCACCTTTCCTATCTTTGTTAACAGAGGCCCTAAGACAATTGACGTAATTATCGGTAAAATCAGAGCCAAATTCTCTACACGCACCAAAATCTAACAATTCGATCTTGTTTGTCTTTTGGTTATATAAGAAATTGGCCCAGTTTGGATCAGTTTGCATGAATTTGAAGTTGGCAATTTCGGTAAGGCATAATCTCATAACGTTAGAGGCGATATAATTTTTGGTTTCTTGATCCCAATTTCCCTTGACAATCTCTGTACCTCTCATGTATTCCATGGTTAATACATGTTCATCACTTAATTCGTGGTAGACTTTAGGAACAACAAAGACAGAGTCATCCTTCAACAATTCTTTGAATCTAACCAAATTTTGTGCTTCTCTGATGTAATCACACTCCCACTTCAATTCAACTCTAGCATTACCTACACTTTTATCGAGAAATAATCCAGGTGGGAGTAAACGAGAAGCAGTTAATAAAGTTAAAATGTTATCTAAATCAGAGTCGATACTATCTGCAACACCAGGATACTGAACTTTAACTACTACTTCATCGAGGTCATTTTTAGTGACTGCTCTATGAACTTGACCAATGGATGCAGCGGCAAATGGGACATCGTTAAAAGATGCAAATAGTCTCTTTCTCCATTCATCACCTAATTCAAAAGACATAACTTTCTCCAATTGACTTGGTGGCATATAATGAGCACTATTTTGAACTCTCATAAGGATCTGTTGAATTTCAGCAGGTAAAACAGTAGAATCTTGAAACGATAACATTTGTCCCACTTTCAAAGCAGCACCTCTCATACGACTGAATTTTCTAGCCATTCTTTCAATATTAGCTGGAGACATTATCAACGAACCCAAACTAGGAGAGTTTCCCTGGGTTGCATATGATTTAGCACCTTCTTTTAAGACGTTCAAACCTACACCGGCAGCTAGACTCCCATAATGGAAAAGTCTACTCAATCTTGAACTTGGAACTTCTGATGGGGTCATTTCAAATTCAGGTTTTTCAGCTTCACCTATAAGAGGTTTCTTTGGGTCCTTACCACTTTGATTCATTCTTTTGGAAATGGAGTGGAATTCTCTCTTATTTGTCAACTTAGCCTTCTTTGTAGTAGTAGCTCTCTTTGGTGCGTTCAATATCTTGCTTGTTTCTGAAGGTTGACTCTTTGCATTTGCCGATTTTTCTCTAGCCATTTGGAAAATGTCCTGTTCTTCCGACACATTGGCATTGTTATCCTTTAGGTTGTCTAAGTTTATCTCTCTCTTACCAGCCTTTGCTCTTGCTTCTTCAGATTTATACTTCGCTTCGGTATACAATTGATTGTTACCGGTCAAACTAGATAAAATGGAGCAGTTCTCGGTAGCTAACTTGACAGATTCTCTGGCGACTTTGGAAGAACCAGAAGCCACCTTGTAAATCTGAAAGATCAACTTGGCGCTCATATTTTATCTGGATCGAATTGAGTGGCAATAGGTGTACTACTACAGTGAGTGTGGCTAGAAATGTAACTCTTTCTACACGGCAAATCGAAAGTGAACTGATAAATAAAATGGCCCCAGTTAATAATAATAATAATATATATATATATGCCAACCCAGTAGCGAAAAGAGGGTAATTGAATTTTTCGTGCGCTACAGTAATTTTTTTATTATAGAAAAAATATTTTAAATCTTTCTTTTTTATTTGTAAGGGAAGGTGTTAAGATAAGATAAGATCATTGTGATTTTTATCAAAGCTTAAACTCTTAGGAATATACCAAATAATGTCCGATTTAGAAAGACCAAAGAAGAAGTCGAAGATCGTTGAAACTTCAATCCCTGAGATAGCCGCCGAAAAGGCAGAATTAGAGTTACAGTTGCATCCTCACCCTGTTGAAGTATCAAAATTAGTAGCTCATGACGGAGGTGAGTTTAACGTCTCTAAGAGACATCAGACCACCGCTGAAGAAGCCGTTAATATGGAAAAGAGTAGTAATAACCCATTTACCGGTAGAGAATTCAGTCAGAAATATTTCGATATCTTAAAAGTAAGGCACGATTTACCAGTTCATGCCCAAAGAGATGAATTTTTAAAGATTTATCAAAGCACTCAAATTATGGTGTTTGTTGGTGAAACTGGTTCTGGTAAGACTACTCAAATCCCACAATTCGTATTATACGATGAAATGCCACATTTACAAGGTACTATGGTCGCATGTACACAACCACGTAGGGTTGCTGCTATGTCTGTTGCAGCAAGAGTTGCAGATGAAATGGATGTTTCATTAGGTGAAGAAGTTGGTTATAGTATTCGTTTTGAAAATAGAACATCCAATAAAACAATCTTGAAATATATGACAGATGGTATGTTATTAAGAGAAGCAATGGAAGATCATGAATTGAAGAGATATTCATGTATTATATTAGATGAAGCCCATGAGCGTACATTAGCTACAGATATTTTAATGGGTTTATTAAAACAAGTTGCCGCAAGAAGACCAGATTTGAAGATCATTGTCATGTCTGCTACTTTAGATGCCGAAAAGTTTCAAAGTTATTTCAACGATGCTCCATTATTAGCCGTTCCAGGTCGTACCCATCCTGTTGAGATATACTATACACCAGAATTTCAAAGAGATTATCTTGATGCCGCCATTAGAACCGTTTTACAAATCCATGCCACAGAAGAAGAAGGTGATATATTGCTATTTTTGACTGGTGAAGAAGAAATTGAAGATGCTTGTAGAAAGATCTCATTAGAAGGTGATGAATTAATCAGAGAGGAAAGTTGTGGTCCAATTGCCGTATATCCATTATATGGTTCATTACCACCTCATCAACAACAAAAGATCTTTGATCCAGCTCCAAAGCCTTTTAAACCTAACGGTAGACCAGGTAGAAAAGTTATTATCTCTACCAATATTGCCGAAACTTCTTTAACAATTGATGGTATTGTATATGTCGTTGATCCGGGTTTTTCAAAGCAAAAAGTTTATAATCCAAGAATTAGAGTTGAATCATTATTGGTATCACCAATTTCCAAAGCATCAGCACAACAAAGAGCAGGTAGAGCTGGTCGTACCAGACCAGGTAAATGTTTCAGATTATACACAGAAGAAGCTTTCAAGAAAGAACTTATAGAACAAAGTTATCCCGAAATTTTAAGAAGTAATTTATCTTCAACTGTTTTAGAATTAAAGAAATTAGGTATTGATGATTTAGTCCATTTCGATTTCATGGATCCTCCTGCACCAGAGACAATGATGAGGGCTTTAGAAGAATTGAATTATTTATCATGTCTTAATGATGAAGGTGATTTAACAGCTTTAGGTAGAATGGCATCTCAATTCCCATTGGATCCAATGTTAGCAGTTATGTTAATCGGATCACCAGAATTCCATTGTTCAAATGAGATTTTATCAATAGTTGCAATGTTATCAGTTCCTCAATTATTCGTAAGACCTGCATCGAATCGTAAAAGGGCAGATGAAGCTAAAGACGTATTTGCACATCCTGATGGTGATCATTTGACGTTTTTAAACGTATATCATGCTTTTAAATCCGATGAAGCTCATGAATATGGATTACAAAAATGGTGTCGTGATCATTTCTTATCGTATAGATCATTAAAGAGTGGTGATAGTGTTAGAAGTCAATTACAAAGAATCATGGAACGTTATGATTTGGAGTTAAATTCGACCGATTTTGAAGATCGTAATTATTACGATAATATAAGAAAGGCATTATGTGCTGGATTTTTCATGCAAGTTGCGATGAAGAAAAGTTCAGGAAAGGGATATTTGACAATCAAGGATAATCAAGAAGTTTTGATTCATCCATCGACTGTTTTAGCACAGGAAAATGAATGGGTTATTTATAATGAATTTGTCTTGACTTCAAAGAATTATATCAGAACCGTGACTGCTATAAAACCGGAATGGTTGATTGAGCTTGCTCCAATGTACTATAATTTAGACCATTTCCAAAAAGGTGATGTTAAATTGACTTTAGAAAGGGTTATTTCGAGATTTGGTAAGATGCAAGAGATTAAAGATTCCAAGAAAAGTAAGAAGAGTAAGAAATGAATAAATAAATAAATATACTTGACTTGTATAGACTCATGTAAGATAGATAGATAATAATAATAGATATTGTTTCTAAGAGGTTTTTCATTATTAGACTTCAAATTAAAAGTAAAATTTACCGTTGGTAGATGGTGTTTTTTTTATAAAGTAAAGGATTTCGTTTCTTTATTGTATTTAAATAAATAAATATTAATCAACTATGTATACATGTATTATGTCATTGATATGAAGATGGCTTGAAAGTTGTTGAGAAGTATGAGGTAGGTTAGAGGGGTAGTATAGGTATATATATATATCTTTAATATGTTGCATAAAATTCTTGAGATTTGAAAACTTTTTATTATTTGTTGTAATCATTAATTTTCTTTTTTCTTTTTGTCCATTTTTTTTTTGGTTTTTTTCTTTTAAAGTTTAATATGATTTAGTAGTAGTTAGTACTAATAGATTGAAATTGAAATGGAAAATTAAAACCAATTAAGCAAATTCACCTAATGATAGAACTTTCTCAATACCTCTCACAACGGTTGGAGTATCTGGGAAGGCAAAATCTTCTAATTCTTTAGCGTAAGGAGTTGGGACTTCACAACCGGTAACTCTTTCGATTGGAGCATCTAAGTAATCAAATGCTTCTGATTCCATAACTTGGGCACAAATTTCAGAACCAACACCAAAGGCTGGGAAACCAGCTTCAACTGTAATAGCATGGTTGGTTTTTTTAATTGTAGCAATGATAGCATCAACGTC
The DNA here is from genome assembly GCA_030567875.1 of Wenyingozyma nitratophila. Lineage (NCBI taxonomy): Eukaryota > Fungi > Ascomycota > Pichiomycetes > Pichiales > Pichiaceae > Wenyingozyma > Wenyingozyma nitratophila. The sequence goes on from JAJLSW010000005.1 coordinate 318,259, forward strand.
TAATGGTTTAATTGATCTTAAGTTTAAGACTTCGACAGAAACACCATGTTTTGCCTTGACGATTTCAGCGGCTTCAAGACAGAAATGTAAATTTCTTGAATGAGAGATAACACTAACATCGGTACCTTCTAATTCGATTTTAGCTTTACCAATTGGTAAGACGAAATCTGGAGATAAGGCTTCTTCAGACATTTCAAAAGAATCGTTATATAATAGTTCATTTTCTAAGAAGATAACTGGATTTGGATCTCTAATAGAAGCCTTCATTAAACCTTTATAATCTTCTGATGAAAAAGGTGAGACAACTTTTAAACCTGGAATAGAACCGTACCAACCTGAATAATCTTGAGAATGTTGAGCAGCAACACCAGCAGCGGCACCATTTGGGCCTCTAAAAGTGATATTACAAGGTTGTTTACCACCAGACATATAATAAGTCTTAGCGGCAGAATTAATGATATGATCAATTGATTGCATGGCAAAGTTAAAAGTCATAAATTCAACAATTGGCTTTAAACCCGATAAAGCGGCACCAACAGCTAAACCTGTGAAACCCATTTCTGTAATTGGAGTATCAACGATTCTCTTAGGACCGAATTTATCCAATAAACCTCTTGAAATTTTATAGGCACCATTATATTGTGCAACTTCTTCACCGATTAAAAATACATCAGGATCTCTATCTAATTCTTCAGACATGGCAGAATTTAAAGCATCTCTAACGGTCATTTTAGTAGGACCGGCAGAAGATGAAGCAGATCTCAATGCTAAAGAGTGGTTGACTCTTAAAGCTTGAGTAGCAGAAGATCTAATGACAGATGATGCAACATTGGCAGTTTTAGCAATGTTTGATAACTTTTGAGACATTATGAATTGATTGATTAATGTCAACTTATTATATATAATGGATATATTCACAAAAGTGGAGTATAGTCTAGTCTAGTCTAGTCAATTGTATAGAGGGGGGAATACAGTGGGTGGGGGATCAATTGATTAATGATAAGGGGGTTTGAAAATGTTTTGGATTGAAAGTAAGTGAATTCGGTATGAATGAATTATGGACAGACTAGTTTATTGGGTGATTAGGAAAGTTTGCAAATGGCAGGTAAGCAGTTGACCAAGGGATCTCTCTGTTTAATCTTGACCCGATTTTTCTCTGAGCGGGAATCTTTTTTCCGTTGTGAGTGGAGACGGTGTTAAGTGAGGTGGGGAGGAAGGGCCCAGGGGTGTAAGGGTGTGTGAGTGGGTGACAGATGTTTGTTTATATAGCACGGGTGTGTGTGTCGGTAGGGCGTGTGTCTATAGGGTGTGGTGGTGTAGGGAGTGTAGGGAGAAGGTGTACGGATTGAAGCACAGAGTGGGAGATTGTGTGGGTCGATTGGGTCGATAAAGGTATTATATTATACTATACTATATCATATTCATATATCTTACTATACAGCAATGTTTCTGCCTCCCATAAGGTGACTTAAGAGTTCGGCACTGTTCTTAGCATCAACATTAATACTACTGGACGATGGTCCATTGGCATTGTTCAATAAACCAGGTGGAGGAGGTGTGGCACTATTGCTTGTAATTGGGTTACCTTCTTTCAATTTCATCAAATTGATCTGAGATGCAACTGGTGGTGTACCTTGCATATTCCCACCTTGGGCAACTTTAACCTGTTGTTGTTGTTGTTGTTGTAAGAATTGCTGTTGTTGTAAAGCTAGTGATTGTTGATTTAATAAATTCCCGCTACGATTACCTTGTAATTGTTGAGCTGCAAGAGGTTGTGGTTGATGTAAATGTTGTTGTTGAAGCAGTTGTTGTTGTTGTTGTTGTTGCTGTACTTGTTGTTGCTGTACTTGTTGTTGTGCAGGACCTACAGCAAGTGAAGGTTTGAAACTATAATTCTTGGTAAATGGGGTGAATAATAAAGATTCAACCAAATTTGCCATATGCAAACGATCATAACTAACGTCATTATCCTCGGTATTACTATAATCTGAAAATAAAGGATGAAACAATCTAATCTCTTCATCTTCAATTTCTCTTTGATCAATTGATGATCTAATAGAGTATGAGATTTGTGTAACAGAGTTTAACATATCAATAGTTTCAGTAATTGATTTATATGAATTCATAACTTCTTCAACGTCTGATACAACGTTACCATTTTGTGGATCTCTCTTATCTTTCTTCTTATTGGCAAGACTAGATGGTAATTGCTTAGTAGATTTAGATGATTGAACAAGAGATTCTCCTAATGTAGGGAAAGAAGAATTGTTTGGTAATGAACCATTGGCAAAATCGGCAGCTAAATTTGTTTCTGAATTTGTTGAGGTGGTACCTTTGGCCCAAGAAGCAGAAGCTGGTAATGCTGGTTCATCATTAAGTTCTTGTTCGTTATAATATTGATATTGCTCAACTGGTAAATTATTATTGGTGGCATTGTTAATGGTAGTGGTGATATTACTGTTATTATTGTTGTTGTTTGTTTCAGGGGTTGATAAAGATGCATGGGCAACCATTGGTGAATTTTGTGCTACTTGAGATGAATTTGTTGATAATGGTGCTGAAGTAGGTGGGATTAAACCATTTGTTGCAGATCTTTCTTCCATCTTTAAACCTTGTCTTGTTGATAAATCTTGTCTTGTATAAGAATCGGCTTCTTCACCAGGTTCATGTAAGAACATACAATTTGGATTTGGACATGGTTGACCTCTCAAATATGAAGAACAATATTTAGTAGTACCATGAGCTGCTCTTAAGACGCGACCATCTGATATAGAACCATCAATAGCTGCAATACAACGTGATGCATCCTCTTTTTTAGCAAATGTAACATAAACTCCATAACCCATATTACCAGTGGCAGCTGGAGGTGGAGCTGGAGCACCTGGATGATTTGGATTTGGATTACGTTTATTGATAACTAATTTGAGTATTTTACCATATTGTCCGAAATATTTATCACTTCTTAATACAGTTGGTAAATCATGAGCAGAACAACTTGGATTTAAACCAACAACATAAACTAAATTTTTTTGAATAACTCTCATACCAGCAAGATGATGTCTCTTTGCTTGTTCTGCATCTTTTTTTTCCTTTTCACGTTGTTTACTCTCTCTTTTCCTTTTTTCAACTTTAAGTTGATTACTCTTCCATTCTTCCGCTGTAACTGTTTTATATTCGATATTCTTATCTTCATAAGTTCTACGACATGCTGGACATTTACCGTTCAACTCTGGATTTTGACGAATGTTGTTATAACAAAATTGACAAACTTGATAACCACATGGACATGGCTTGAAATTCTTATCTGTTATATCCATTTCTTCCACACATAATGGACTTTAGTAAGTTTCGAAAAACACACAGTTAGTATTCTGTTCATATATAATTTTTGTATAGATATAAATATTTAAACATACCAGTAATCTTCTTCACCATCTGAGATAAATGAATCGTTATCTTGTAACATTTTTCTTTGATTATTGATGAGTTGTGACTAAAGTGATTTGCCAGATGTATTGAAATGGGAGGGTGTATATATAGATCGGCTAGTATCGTTGGATAAACCGTGATATAATATATATCTGCGTTTGTATATAATCTGTCTAAAGATATCGTTGCGCCCTGCTACTACTCTACCTAGCAAACCTTCGTTCTCTCTCTCTCTCTCTCTCTCTTTCTCTCTCTCTTTCTTGCCGAAGGAGTGCCACCCAATGGTGGTAGTGCACCACCCACCCGCTTCCCGATTGGGCCCGGGCGGCTCAGGCGGCGCGACGACGAGAACCAGGCGGTGCACGGAAGAGGCTCGACGCGTCTCTTCCACAAGTTTCTTCTTATTCTTTTGGCATATTTCAACATAGCTTTTAATCACCTTGCAAAACTGTTCGCAAGTGAGTGACCCCAGAGCCATCGTGCAAAAAGCTTTTTTTACCTTCCCGCTTCCACCCAACTCCACCCCTCCCCATGGAAAACGAAACTATAAACTTGCTTGTAAAGCTTACCAGTTCCGATAACGCTGTAAGAACTACAGCTGAACAACAACTCAATGAAGCTGTAGAATCAGATCCTTCCCAATTCACCAAAGTCTTGACTTTGATTGCCTCTACTATCTCCGTTGATCTCTCCATAAGGCAGGCATGTCTGTTACACATTAAGAGAATTGTCCCAAAACATTGGTCTCCCGCTTTTGATTCATACACAGGAGCTGCTTTAATTTCACAAGATGTTAAACAATATATACGAGATACCTTGATGAAATTATTGGGCGACCCAGATTCAAAAATCAGAAATGGTGCCGCTTACGCTATTGTCCAAATCTCAGTCGTTGATTATCCAGACGAATGGCCCAATTTACTCAATGACTTGTACAGTCAGAGTACTTCTATACAAGATGGATCCATATACGGTATTCTTGGTTCCTTAAGCGTCTTACACGACTTGTTCGATGATTTAGTATCAGATGAACAATTCTTTGAAGGAGGTGTTGGTATCAACGTTATGCAAACGTGTGAATTTATGCTTACAAATTCTAAAGATTTAAGGATTAAAACTGCTACTATTCTTCTCTTGAAAGTATGTTTTGAAAAATTAGAGAATACAGATACTTATGAATTTCCTCAAAGAAAATTATTTATCGAATCTACAATCCCCAAAGCCATTGATTTGTTATGGAACTTGGCTAAATCACTTGCCGAATCTGCCACTGAAAACAATTCCCTTACTGCATTGACGTTGAAAGCCGAGATCTATGAAAGTCTTTATTTAATTGCTAATTCCTTTTCACATATCTTCAAATCCTTCAAGATTACCAATTCTTTGATTCATTTACTCTTAATAGATATGAAGAATTTAGAAGGTGTCTATGTTCCATTGATCTTTAGAGACAATGACAACATTTATACTTCAATTTTCCCCGATTTTACAGATTTCCAAGAACATCAAATCGAAAGAAAAGAACCACTTGACGTTGTAATTAAGACCATTTCCAGTCAACTTTCATTATTACAAGTCTTGACTGAAATGCATCATTTGAGTAAATTGGCACCTGACCTTGTTGCTCAATTGGTCAATAACTTTATCGTCCTTTCCTATTTACCATCTGAAGCCCAAGATTTATGGATCAACGATTTCAACGAATTTGTCACTGTTGAATCGGGTTTATCCATTGAATCTACAGTGAGAGAATCCATCTTTGAATTGGTATCTGAAATCAATGAAACTGATTGTGATATCTTGATTGAAGCCTTGGTTCCACTCTTGTCAAATTCAATCCAACAGAATGAGAAATGGGTCAACACTGAAGCCATCACTTTCCTCTTGTACATCTGTTATACAAACGAATCAGAAGGTAAAAGGCCCTCATTTCAACTGACGGAATTCTTGAACTTTATTCTATCCTATATAACCTCTAAATTGAGTTCATTAGAATCATTAGAACAAGAAGAAGAACAGTTATTGATTTCTCGTTTCATCTTACTCGTTCCCAAATTCTTACAAAAATATTCTTCTCTTATCGATCCTAAATCCTTTGGAGTAGCTGCTTTAAGACAAATGTCAAATGCAACGACAATTAGTATTCCTCATGGATCAACCGAATTTAACGTCATTAGATCTGCATTACTTATATCTTTCACTTACTTCAACCAATTCATCCGTTCATCAAGTTTCGATTCTCAGATTCAATATCAAATGATTGAAATCTGTCTTGAATTAGCCAAGGAAGCAGAAGAAGATGCCAATATCAGTATATTAGACGCTATTGTCATTTTGATCAATATCGATAATAAATCATTGACCAATGGAGGTGTAACCAATTGTCTCGAATTGATCTTTACCATTGCTTTCAAAGATTCTTCAAGCTTTGCCATCAATAATAGTGTAAGGGAATCATTGGAAGATCTCTTGAATGATTTATCTGCCCAAAATTATCTTTCACAATGTGAGAAGGCATTGCCTGTTTTATTCAACATTTTAGATCCTTCATTATCTGGACCCTCTGTAGAGTATACATCGGATATCGATCTTTCCTTACAAATCTTATCGGTTTTCATCCAGGGAACAAATGAAGATTCGCAGTTACCTTTGAAGATCTTCGAAGCTACTTTCCCTAGAATTTCCAAACTTATCTTGCTCACCGATGATGATCAACTATTACAATCATCATCCGAAGTGTTTAACGATATCTTAAAGAAATCATCCGATTATATCTCAAGTTACAAAGATCCACTGAATAACAACGAATCTGGAAATGAGACCATTTTAAAAGCCGTTTCCAAATTTTTATCGCCATCGTTATCTGATTCAGCCATTGTAAATCTTGGTGATATAGTTGTTTCTCTGATAAGAAACTTCCAAAGGGATCAAGCCATATCTCAATACTTGGAAGATATCTTAAAGGCAGTTACTCTACGTTTATCATCGGCAAAGCATGTTTTGACTATAGAGAATTTGATCTTAATCTTCAACGAACTAGCATTTGCATCGCCAAGTTCGACGATTCAATTCTTACAGAATTTTACGGTTCCCCTAGAAGAAAACGGCACTCAACAACAAATGGCATTGAATGTCATAATCCCAATTTGGTTGAATGCATTCGAAGTAATGAGAGGTTATGAGAAAATTTTATCGAATATCAAGGCCTTCACCGAGATTTTCAAATTGGATAGTCCAATATTGAAGGAACTTCTCGTCAATGGTGATCAATTACCTTTACAATTGGACAATCCAGATATCATCATCACCAGATCAATGGCTAAGAAGATCCCAATCAATTACGAACAGATCCCAGCTCCTTTGAAGATTGTCAAATTATTAGTCCATGAGTTGAATTTCCAATTCCAACAGGCCGATGCCGCCGATGTCATCGATAAGACTTTGAACTTAGATGGCAATGGTAATAATAATGGTGATGATGACGGCGAAGGTGATGAAGATGATGATGATGATGATGGGTGGGAAGAATTGGAGGATATTGGCGTTCCATCATTCGACAAGCTTAAGAGCTATGTCAGTGGTGGTGGAGATGATGATGATTTAGACGCCGAAGATAGAGAAGACGAAGGGGATCGTGGGACAGGTGAAGAGAGTAAAGAGCTTTTGAAATCTTTTTTCAAAGAGTGTGCAATCAAGAACCTTGGTAATTTCCAACAGATCTATGAATGGTTGAACGACGAAGAAAAGAAAATCTTGACAGAGTATGTCGTCTTCACTTGATCGTTGTGATACTAGGTCAATTGAGTACTTGAAAAACTGTATATATAAATCGAATAAATAAAAATAATAAGTGAATTAATATAATATAATATGTTTTCTTTTTTTTCGTATGTTACAAAAATTATACACAACTGTTGAATTTTTAAAAAATCAGGCATCGATTTGAATATCGAATGGAATATCTTTGATAACTGAATCGATACCGAATTTTCTGTATTTACTGCTGATGATGGATTTACGTTCCTTTTCACGATTTTCAGCCTTGACACGAATGGCTTCTTCGGCGGATAAATCATTTGCCTTGATTTCTTCTTCTGCTTTCCCATCCGAAGGTTCAGTAGATGCCGAATAAAACATCTTGGTACTGGTACGCAATCTACTGAAAGGATCGGAATTAACTGCAGATGATAGTAATTGTTGTTTTCTACCTTCTACAGCATGCTTTTCAGCTTTACGGATCAAATTATCATTAGTTCTTCTATTTCTGACGTTAACTTTTGTCAAACTCGATTCTTCTTTGTTCTTATTAGTATATTTGTTAAATTCATCGATCGTTTCCTGTATTCTCTTAATCTCTGCAATATCATTCTTACCAATAGCAACTTCTAATTCTTCTCTTGCAATCTGTAATCTACGAACTCTATTACCAGCTTCCATAGTCTTGGCAGAAACGGTATCTCTTGCTTGAACCATCTTGTTGATATCTTCATCGGTCAATTTTCTAGTAGACATTTCCTTCAATTCTCTATATTTATAATCAACATCACCAACAGTTGGCATGATTTGATCTGTTTCTTCGACTCTTTTCTTATAGATGGTAAATTCATCTTCGGTAATCAATGAATCAGAAACACAATTGAGATCGGTAAGTTTTTGTGACGAACCTTGAGAAACCAATAAAAAGGAATTACATGGTTTACCCATCAAAGTATATGGTTTAGCTGTATCACGTCTAACTTCTTCAACTTTACATAATCTGTATTGATTACGATTTTGTTCACGTGAAAATCCAATGTTAAGTCTTGCAAATGTACCTGCAATAACTGTTGAAAATTCATCACGGTATAAAAATTTGGCCAATGCTGATCTTCCAACTCTTATCCTTGTATTTATATCTGAAAGAGTAGCTGGTTTGGTATAATCAATACCATCTTCAACGGCTTGACGCTTTGATCTTGTCTTTCTACTATCGGCGGTATCTGAATAATAACCTTCATCGTAATCATCTTCTTCATCCACACTCATGAGACCCTCATCTTCGTCATCTTCATCGACTTCATCTTCACTTTCATCCCTACTACGTCTACTTGTACCTTTTGATTTCTTTTCTCTTTGTTTCTTCAATTCTGATAACTTATTTGTTCTCAAGGCCTTCTTCTTATTTGCCGTAGAATCTTTCAAAGTGTTTTCTACTCGGCTCTGTCTTGCTCTTAAGGCCAAATATTTCCTTTCTCTATATTTTTGCATCTCTTGGATTCTATCGAACAAAATCTGTTCTCTCGTCATTTCATCCATACCCATCAATTCATCTCTATCATGGGCATCTTTGAATTTGCCCTCTAAAGGGTACGGATCTTTCTCTCCTTCGTCTTCGTCGTCTTCATCGTCATCCTCTTCATCTGAATCTTGGATCTTTCTTTTATTTCCTGATCCTTTGCTCTTGGAAACTTCAGGTTCGTAATCATCTTCACTTTCTTGAACGTCGTCATCTGAGCCAATACCGGCTAAGGCTAAAAGATCGTCATCAATATCCGACATTGTGCGATTTGTATATATATAAGGGACGGAATGCTACTAAATATGTGTGATTCTTCAGATTATCCATCATATAGAAGGAAAGTAATCAGTTATAATATCTTGTCTCCCATCCACTCACTCTCTTCAACAACCACGATTTGCAATTGAGATTCTTTTGTACTAACGGTTACCCGCACCGCGAGATTAGCTAACATATTATTCTACCCTTTTCTGTGCCTGCATCATTTTATCTTTTTATCTTCGAATGAAAGGGTCACTCTGAAAGTAGGTAGAAACTACAGAAGATCAGCATTCTTACCTATAGTACACGCATGAGAATGTCATCACAGACAGACAAGCAGCAGTCTGTACGACCTACAGCCAAGAGATCGCCCTCTATTTTGGTCACAGACGCTAGAAAATCGCAGATAAAAGCTCCATTCGCAGGACATCGATATGAGAATCAAAGAAAGAATAACGAACAGAACTCACAGAGTAACCAAAGACAGAGGTCATTGGGTGGGCTCCCCAAGTTCTCTAGAGTGGCATCGAGATATAGTGATATTTCAGTATCCAATATAATCTCAGATATTAGTGATATTCCTTCTTCAAGGCAGAGAGAACCTGCCCTTTTAGGTAGTCATAACCCCAATGGTTCATTACGCTCTGGATTGCCAAGAGGTATTGGTAGGCAGATGCCTACCTTGAGTAAGACGTTACCTTCAAGAAGCTCGAAGATTACTCAGAAATTGGTACTTATTCCCGATGACCCTGAGCGGTCAGGTCACATGGGAGAAGCTGCAGAGACGACCACAGATAATATTTTTCAAAGTGCATACATTAGAACAAGAGCAGAACAAATGTCAAAGGATCAGCGTGCTGGTGATTACCCCAGGGTCACTGCCTATTTGATCGCCGAAGGTTTTAATTTGAAACTTACTTCGAAATTCTTAGCAAAACATCATATGGTTTCTCCTAGACTGTACGACGAGATGTTATACGTACCTTATTCGCTTCCTCTATTGCCCGGTGAAAATGGGTATAGAGTCCAATCTAACAATTCGGCCAAGATGTTACACGGAAATCAACTAATGGAAAACTTCATCGATAAATCGGAACAAAGAGATCATAACTATGAATTTTATTCTGGTGAAGATGGAGAACAAATCTCAAGAAGTTTTAGACAAGAATCTCCAAAGTTAGCACCTGTTGGCTCTCCTCAAGGTAACAACGATTTCGATCCTTCGGAGCCACAGTTTTTTGTCAGCTCTAGTCCCACCGAGAGTATCATAGATAGTGAAAGAGAAGTAGATTTATCTGAAGAAGAAGAAGCCATTATTGACGACGATAAACCACACCATGGATCGGAAGAAGAAACCATAGATGACCAAACAAACTCAAACGGCCAAAGGACAAGAAGAAAATCGTCGAATACGAAAGATGTCCAAGACCGTCCTGATATGTCTAAATTAGCAGAGATGTTTATCTCTGATTATGGTGTAGTGGTATTTTGGAACTTTTCCGAGATACACGAGAAGAATATTTTAGCGGATCTTGTATTTGCCAAGATCCAACCCGGTGAGTTCTCGCTATATGATGATGAAGAAGAAGAAGAAGAAGAAGAAGAAGAAGATGATGATGATGTTAGTGACGATGACGAAGAGACGGAAGGTTTAGTCAATGAAGCTGCAATTGGTGGTAATGGTGATGATTTCATTTCTTTTATAATAAAACCTGTTCCTGAACACGACATTGAAACCGAAGAGTTCCATTTCGAGTATAACAAGGATATACCTACACCTAGAATCTATAACGATATGATCTCACTTAAGAGTGGGGATCATTTGATCAAACTATCCATATCTCATGCCATTGCCCAGTCTTCAAAACTATCGATGTTTGAGTCGAAGATGTCTGTTATTTTAAACAGTATATCCAGATTACCAAAGGCATTGGCATTGACTGGTAAATTACAGAATTATACGAGGAAGAAATTACTTATCAAGACTGGTAAACTGTTTCAACTGCGAAATGAGGTGAATCTATCGTCTAATATATTAGACACCCCCGAATATTTCTGGTCGATTGAACCAGGTTTACATCCTTTGTATTCAGCCATTCGAGATTACCTTGAGATTGAACAAAGAGTCGAAGTCATCAACGATAGATGTAAAGTTTTTTTAGATTTCTTCGATATAGTTGCTGATTCCCTGGCTGAAAAGACTATGAATAAAATTACGTATATCTTAATCATGGCCATTGGACTAAGTGTTTTTGTTTCGATGATTGAGATTTTCATTAGATATCTCATAATTAGAAAATTCACAGGTGTTGAGAACTAAGTTACCAGTGTTTATTCAATAGCATTATTAATTAGAAATTCTAGCATATATATATATATATAAATGTATAAATACATAAATTATAGATAATATAGTATCTAATTGTTAAATTGATTACTTAGCACCGTATTTATTAACGGTCTTACCATCTGGGATGGTGAAGAAGACGTATTTACCATCGGTGGCGGAGTCTAATCTGAAATAACCCTTTCTTTCGAATTGGATGATATCACCAACTTTCATATCCTTAACGTTAATATCAGCAATAGCCTTGGAATGGAATTCTGAGACTGGTGTAATGAAATCTTCAAAGTTATCACCTTCTTCTAATTTATCCTTGGTGATTAAATGATCAAAATCAACCAATTCAACTTCGACATTTTCCTTAGCTGGTAACCAAGTAACTTTTTTAGAAGTCTTACGGAAATCACCTTCCAAATGTAATTTGGCTTCGATAGAAGTAACGAGACCTTCGGTATTCTTGTTAATCTTTTGAATGATAACATTACCCCAATCCATGAATGTAACTTCTTCACCATCGGCAAAAGTAGCAGCATCTTCTTGTTCTAATAAGAGATTAGAAGAAAAGAAAACTTTCTTATTACCAACATCTGGGTTTTTCTTATGCTTTGGTTTTTCTTCGGAGTAATCTTCAGCTGGACCATCGATAATATGAACTGGAACGGCATTTAAAGCACCAATAGCGGTATGTCTTGGAGCAATTGGGTCGATGATCTTCTTGTTAGCAGACCAAATGATATTCCAATCTAAATTGATGACATTTCTAGAAGGACCTTGAGAGATAACGAAATTCTTTAAACCTTCAACGGTCATACCTCTTCTTCTAACACCTCTAACGGTTGGGAATCTTGGATCTTCCCAAGATGGGACAATCTTCTTATCGACAAACCATTGTAACTTACGCTTAGACAATAAAGTTCTAACAAAGTTAACTCTAGCGAAATCCCAAATATGTACCTTTCTCAATTTTAAAGTTGTTAAGAACCAATCGTATTGAGCATTACGATCACGGTATTCAATTGTTCTCAAAGCATGGGTAACACCTTCAAGTGCATCGACAATTGGAACACAGAAATCATAAGTTGGGTAGATTTTCCAAGCGGAACCGGTTCTATGATGTGGAGTTAAGTTACATCTGTAAATAACAGGATCACGTAAAGTCTTGTTTAATGCAGTGTAATCAATCTTGGCTCTAACACAGTTCTTTAAACCTTCTTCGGTACCATTCTTCATATCTTCGGTGAAGATCTTTAAATTTTCTTCAACGGTTCTATCTCTTCTAGATGATTTGATACCATCCATTCTTTCGGCTCTCATTTGTTCTAATGGAGTATCATCACAATAAGCATTACCTTCTGTGATCATTTGAATGGCTAATTCATACATCTTATCAAAGTAATTGGATGAGAAAGTAATTTCATCACCTTTGATACCTAATAATTTCAAATCTTCAATAATAGAATCTTGAAATTCTTCCTTTTCCTTAGAAGGATTGGTATCATCGAATCTGATGATTAATTTACCATGGTAAGCATCTGCAAAGTATTTGTTTAAGATAGCAGCCTTGGCATGTCCAATATGTAAATATCCAGATGGCTCAGGTGGGAATCTTGTAACAACTTGACCATCTTTAGCATCGATTAAATCAATTTCAAAATTGGCCTTGTGAACTTCCTTCTTGGTGTTACCGGAAGATTTAGCTAATTTACGAACTTCGGCTAAAGATTTGGTGAATAATTCAACCATACCACCGAATTTCTTGTTAGATTCCAAGTATTGGTACCATCTAGTGATATTAATATAGACAGAATTCTTGATGATGGAACCCATAACGGCATTGGCTCTTAAAGCACCCCATGCGGCAATATCAGCTAATGAAATTGAATGGTTGACGATAAAGGAACGGAAGTTCAATTGAGCATCAAGTTTTTCCAAATCGGCAGATAATTTCTTGAAATCTCTAACGGTTAAGTTTTCATAGGCAAACTTGATCCATTCTTGAGATTCTGACTTGGATAATAAGACATCTGGGTAAGCATCCGCTAAGGCGTTTAAGACATCAGCAGGGGCTGTAATGGAAGTTTCACCCTTTAACAATTGTAAAGATGAGTTAACTTCCTTAGAGACAACTTTGTCGTCGATGAAATCGATTTTGATTGGAGCATCCTTGGCTTCATTGACAAACGCAGCAGCAGTCAAGGCAGCGTAGTCAACCAAAGGAGCTTTACCAGCAATGTTCAAAGTGTAAGACATTTCGGTTTACTATGGATATAAGACAAGCAGAAAGGAGTAATTGTAGCAAAGATATACAATAAAGGATATAAGTAGTTGTTCAAGTGATTTATCTCGAAGAGTGAGGCCAAGGCCACTCAGATTTTTCTTCCTCTCGCCATTTTTATTTTGTTTTAGCGGGTTACCTTTCTTTGTCAGTTAGATAGCGGGTGGAGTAGTGGTGTGAGTGGGTGTGGGAGTGTGTGTGTGTGTGTGTGTATGTATGTGCGTGCGTGGGTGGGTGTGATATTAAACGTAGTGGTCTTAATGATGAGTCATGTGGACAGTTCAGTGCTATGTGGAAAAAGGAAACGGTGATGATCATTTAAGATCGGTGCTTTTAGTCGTGGTGAGTGGGCTCCTGGATGCACCGCCTTCCTTTGGGGAGACGAGAAACATTTTTCTTTTCATTATGATAAAAGAGATGGATGGCTCAAATTACTTGTCTTTGTACTAGTGCAATATGTAGGAAATCTTGTGGGATATTGGACTCGGTATACACTGCAAAAGAGATGAGTGAAATTAATAAGGTGTTCCCCTTGATATCGAGATCAAAGGACACGACGGTTATTCAACCCAAGGAGCTTATAGCGTATTCTACCGATGAGAATGATAATCAAGAGCTTGATGAACCCCAGTTGAAATACTTTTATTTACCAGATAGTGAAGTAGATGCAGGTTTGGATTTACAATCTGGTTTTAGCAATTTCACATTCAACGACTCTAATTCTGGTTTAAAGTTTTTACTCAATGCTATACGAGTTTACGAACAGAAAAATGGTTCAAAGGTAATTGGCGATATTATCACTTGGAGGGGTATTATGAGATCTGTTTTTACATTACCATTTATCAACATGGAAAAGGTAGAATTTAACGTGATATGTTACGATGGACAAATGTTCATCGATTTTGATGCCGAATCATTAGCTGCTTCCAAAGCCGAAGAAATGGCTAACAGAGATATCCATCAGCAAAAGATGATGTACTCAGGCTATAAATTCGAAGCTGTATCGACCTTATCAAAACCTTGGGCTCAATCAACACGTAAGGAAATCGAAAATCGTTCCAAGGCACCATTGTATAATTCGAAAGATCAATATTGTACCGTAGTAAAGACGGGTTTTGGAAAGATCAAATTGGTACTTGGAGCTGAAGTCGATTGTGTTTGGAATTACAAACCTGAATCTGGAAACATCACATCTAACTATATGGAATTAAAAACAACTTCAATCATCGATAATCATAAATCCTTCTTTTCATTTGAAAGAAAATTATTAAAGACATGGGCTCAATGTTTCTTAGTTGGTATACCCAAGATTGTGTATGGATTTAGAGATCAAAATCTAATATTAAGAGGTGTTGAATCTTACAAGACTGAAGAAGTTCCTATCCTATTGAAAAAGGACCATTTCCCCAATCAAGTACAAGGCTCTAATAACAACCATACAACCAATAAAAAACCAAATAAGTGTATGGATTCATTGAAATTCTTCACCGGTTTCTTAACATGGTTAAATGAAAATATACCAAGAGATGATGAAGTATCCGCTTGGCAAGTTGTATTTGATCCTAGTACAAATAAGAACTACGTTAACTTGAAAAAACTAGACGATGAAAAAGCTGCAAAGCTTCATTCTTCAGAGAGTGGGATGATTACCAAAGAGTTTAGAGAATGGAGAGAATCTTTGAAACCCCAATAAAGTAATAGATATGATGATTTTACTAATACGAAAGAAAAAAAAGAAAAAAACAATGTCGTAAAATGGCGTTATTCATAACAGTGATACTTACTCATTATATATATATTGTTATGTAAGTAAGAGAAGCGAAAGCAAGAATATAAATTTGTATATTAACATCGTTGAAAGAGATTTAAATTTGGAATTGTAAGAGTAACGCACTCATCCACTGAATCAGTATTTATCCACAGGATGGCGTCTTCCCGCTAATGGACTGGTGGCATATGTGCTTCCAGATGGGGGATTCAATCGAAGTTCTGAATTTCCCAATTTATGCAAGGAAAATCTGAAATCGGTATCGGGGGTCTCATAAATCGTAGTATTTCTTTGTGCTTCATCTGAGTATTCCTCACTGCCTATAGGGGTTAAATAGATTGATGTGTTGTTGATACTATTATTATTATTATTATTATTATCACTCAATCTTCTTGGTGATGATTCACGACTTGGTGTGTATGCGATTTGTCTTTGTCGATTAAGATTGTTGTTGTTATTATTACTAATATCTTGGTTGGAAACTAATGCAGTTTGATGAGCTGGGTTTAATGAGTTCAATGGAACATGATTTTGAAGATAAGGTTGGTTTTCTTTGTTGATGGAAAAGCTACGATAAGTTCCAAATGCAGTGTTTGTAAACACCAATGAACCAACCGTGATCAATAATATTGTGAATATGGATTTCCATGAAATAGGCTTGATGAAACCATTTATTATTTCAGCAAATGTTTCAGCTCCAATTCTTGCTCTACCAACAGCAGCAGGATCACGATTCATACATTTTTCCCATGACATACAAGATTTCTCCAAAGCTGGTACTCTTAACCCCGGTTGACAATTGTTTCGAAGATACTCCCTTGAGCAAAGACTAATTTCTTGTAAGACGTCCGATGCATAACTTTCTATCTTATTCTCTACATCCGCTTGAATCGTTCTCACAAACGTATATACAAAATACCCTATTATCGAAAGGATCAGAATATTGAAGAACAATTGTAAATATAGAGATAAGACATAAGGTACAGCTGGATCAGTTAAGATCTTGTGCAACGTCATATGATCTGCGGTTTTTTGTTTGATCACCTGTGGTTTCAGATTAAGATCCTCCGATCTTCTCTTTCGACTGCTATTAAGTTCTCTTTCAATTTCTTGTTGTGTGTTTTCGTCAATGTAATCATCATCATGATCTACAAAACTAATATGTCTGGCAGATGACGGAGACTTGATATTCCATGACTTTTGCGGACTCGATCGATTACTCGACTTGAACTTACTAGACGGTGTGCCAACCACTGGGTGCCTGGGACTCTTCAAACTTTTCTTTGAGAGTTTGGAAGAAGCAGATGATGGCTCATTCTTATTTGGAGAACTAATCTTATATGCAGTGGAGTTCTTCAAGATTGATTTCCCCGGTGTTGCATTTAATCTTGTCACTGAAAAGGGAGTCTTTAAGAAATCCTTTCCCTCTGGGGTCGAAGCTTCCAATTTATTCATAAGGTTTGAAGATTGTTTTAATTGTTTATTCTCATTGTTGGATTCGAGAGGAGTAGATATCAACCCTTCATCCATATGAAGTTTTGAAGGTGAGAAGATCTTCCCTTCTTTGCTTTTCCTCAAAGTTGCCAATATATCAGGGGTAGCAATCCCATTTGAAACTGACGATTTGCCAGCAGCTATGGGAGTCAATTGATTTGCCTTGTCAAAGTTATCAAATTCACCTCCTGATGAAACCGAGTGAGAAAAATCCTCCTGGGCGGAGTAAAAATTGGACTCGATATCGGTCATGTGATAAGTGATATGGAAAGGCGGTTAAGGAACAATACATATACCACCAGTATATATATAATGTAATCAAACACTCAACTATTGCAACCTGTCTCTTCTTCTGCCAAAAAGGTAAACAAAATTGATCTTGCGTCGATTCAAGGGACGATCGGCTTAAGAGAGAGAGTTATTTTGCTCATGGACGATCGACCCCAGAAGTGACGATTTACCCTGCCGCGGCACCGCTGTCGGGATAAGCTGGGCTGGCTAGCTAGAGGCTGGGAGTTTAAGTAGCTAAGTTACTCGTTGCCTATGAAGTGGTTACTTACTTCGGAAGTAAGTAGATCATAGTCCTATTCTCTTCAAACCCCATTATCATATATACATACACACAATGAGAGCCTCCGTGCAGCAGCTTGCCAAACATGTCCCTTTGATCAAATTCGTCGGTGGTCCACATAAAGCTCACAGTATGTTTTAGATCCACGATAAACATGGAGATTTTTATTATTAGTTCTTTGATTATCTTGAACAATGTTTTTACTAACCAATTTTCTTTTTACTATTTACGTAGAAGTCCAATCAGGTCCACACGTATGTGCCCCAGAAGGTTTAGTACCATCGGCCAAATCAGCCAAATCGTCGTCGTCTTCTTCTTCTGCATTTGTTGGTTTCAAATCATCCGTTCCAAATGTCGCTTTTGAATCAAGAAATCTTTTGTCTAACAAATTCAAATACTCTCCAATTGAAGATTTCGAAATTGATGGTGTTAATAGTGGAGGTGCTGAAACCGTCAATCATTAAACCTTGAATTACAATTGCAATTTAAACCAAAATCTAAAAACAAATTACGATAAGTCTATCGATCTTCCAGAAAATAATGATCGACTTGTTAGACTCCGCCAAGCGGTGCTTCTGTACTTACTAAAGTTGCCTATTACTACATATGTCTATATGCTTGAAAGTAAATAGAGACACCCAAATACATTATATTCAATATCATCTTAGTAACATTAATTAAATAATATATATTCCATTATGCGCGCTAAAAACATGGCACTTCTAGGTGCGAGGGTGTGGCCGCAATTTTGCAATCTCGAGTCTGAACGAGAATTTGAGGTTGGTGAAGTTGATGAAGAGGGAGGGTCACGGTGTGTGTGCAAGGTTCTAGGCACATGTATATATATATATACCTCATCCAGCCTTAGTGCAGCCCAAATATACCCTCCATACATTGATAAAGAGGCTATACAATGCAAAACACAGGTCAGCAGCAGGGTTTCCCGCCTCAGCAGCAGCAGCCTCAACAGATCTCCGCTGGTGGTCCTCAACAACAAGCCCAGCAACAGCAGCTCAATATCCGCATGTTATCCCAATTCTTGAATCCTCAGAATCAACCAGATGTCATGAACAAACAAATGTCACAAGGTGGATCTGGTCAGGGACAACTTCCTTTGAATATGATCTCTCCACAATTGCAAAATAGAACTTTACAACAACAAGTATTGGCCGCCGCATTACAAGGACAGGCTTCGCAACAATCACAACAGCAACAGCAGCAACCTGGTTTGACCCTCCAACAACAACTACTACAGCAACAGCAACAACAACAGCTTGCAGCTCAAAGATTGGCACAGGTTCAAGCACAAGCACAAGCCGATGCCGTTCAAGCCCAAGCACAAGCTCAAGTCCAACATCAACAACCAATGGTTAGAGAAGTTTGGGCTGATAATCTTGAATCAGAAATGCTCGTCATTAGAGAGTTGGCTGAAAGATATAACCACATCTCCGTTTCTACGGAGTTTGCAGGAATTGTATCGAGACCTATTGGTTCATTCAGATCAACCAAGGATTATCATTATCAAACAATGAGATCAAATGCTGATCTATTAAATATGGTTCAAATTGGAATAACTTTAAGCGATGAAGATGGTACCAGACCAGAAAGAGTTCCTTCCACCTGGCAATTCAACTTCAAATTCGATTTGGAGTCAGAAATGTTTAGTAGAGAATCAATCGATGCATTAATTACTACAGGTATGAATTTCAATAGATTAAAGGAAAATGGTATTAATCCATTTGAATTTGCACAGGCACTAACCGATAGTGGATTATGTCTATTGAAAGACGTCACTTGGATAAGTTTCCATGCAGGTTATGATTTTGGTTTCTTAATCTCTGCTTTACTAAATAGAAGTATGCCATTTTCAGAAGATGAATTCGAATGGTGGTTAAAGACATATTTCCCAAATTATTACGATATAAAACTCATCTCTAAATTCGTTACAAAGAGTCCAAGACCAACATTGGAATCTTTAGCGGAGGAATTAGGAGTTATTAGAAACGTTAACCTTGCATTTTTACAAGTTGGTGGTCAATCGGTACTGACACATTTATGTTTTTGGGAAATGAAAAGGTTGTTAAATAGTGCCGATTTCTTTTCTTGCAAGAATCAAATTTGGGGATTAACTGGTAAAGATGAAGAAGCGGCTGCAACTGCCAATTTGGTCACATCTACTCCTGTTAATTCTGGCAATGCCAATGGAAATGCATTGTTAAATGTCTTACAAGGAGGAGGAAACAGCGGATCGCAAAACTATTTTGGACAACAACAACAACAGCAACAGCAACAGCAACAATCTGCTGATCAACTCAAGGCAAGCTCAAGTGGTATGATGTCTCCAAGGATAGCGGCCTACTACAACCGTGCCATGTGAGTAACATATATAGGTATACTAGTGTTTGTAACGTTAATTAATGTAATGTAATCTATCTTTAAAAGCTACAATCACATCGACGCCCAAATCGACGCACCCGAGCCCTCGGGAAGGAGTCGCTAATTTTCAGTTTTCCAGCATCCGCTCAGGATTTAGATCACCTTGAGGCAGGTTAGTCAACGAATTCTGTTTTAATCTAACTCGTCACAATTCTAGTGTTGTAATACAGATATCCCCAGTGTGCCTAGTACACAAATCTATATCGATAGTTTATCGAGTAAACTTGTCCATTTGGAGGTTAATTTTGTTCATCTTATCATCGATTGCCGGCCTATTCATATCGCTTGTTTTTGGAGAGGGCAAAAGGAAAAAGGAGATAGTTCCAAAATTGGTAATCAGTATCAAAGATATAAATTGAAGTCTTTACAATAAAACAAGACAAAAATTACACACAACCGCAACAACAATCAGAGGTAAAGGAAAAATACAATTCGTATAGCATCATCAACTCATCTAATACAATATGTCTGTTACAAAATCTCAAGATCCTTATAGCATTGCCATTGCATTTTGTCAGTACTATTATAATCTGGTCAATAGTGGTCATAATAAATTATTTCAATTGTATACCAGTGATGCTATAATAAACCATACCGATTGTGAAAATGCATTTAAAAAAACGGCAAATATCACAGGTCATGAGGCAATCAAGGCACATTGGTCCAAATCTCAATTGGCAGGTTCTAAGATTATGATATCAACAGTTGATGCTCAATCATCTTGGAATAATTCAATTTTAATTATCTGTGTTGGTGAATTAGTCACTGGGTTTGTAGATGAAGATGAAAATGCTCCTTCTCATAAATTTGTACAAACTTTTGTATTGGTGCCTTCTGGTAAATCTACCTATGATATCTTCAATGATCATTTAAGATTCATTCCGGATGTCGACGACGATGAAATCGAGGATATCATTGTTGAAGAACCAGTAGTTGTTGAAGAGGCGGAAGAAGAAGAGGAAGAAGGAGAAGAAGAAGAAGTAGAAGAAGAAGGAGAAGAAGAACAGACATTAGTTGCTGCTGAGGAACCATCAAAAGCAGAAGAAAAGGTCACTCGTGCCAATACTGAGCCTGAAACCAAGCCAGCAGAAGCAGAAAGAGAGATCTCTTCTTCCTCGACTTCTCCAACTCCCGGAGTAGAAAAGGAAGTAGAATCAAATGGATCTTCAAATGGAACCGCATCAGAGACTTCTGAACCTAAGTCAAACGGTCACAAAAAGACAACAGAAATGTCTGCTACTCCAGCTAAACCAACCACCATGAACTGGGCATCAGCCGCTGCAATTAGTGTTAAGACCTCTGCTGCCGCTGCTGGTGCTGCTACGGCTCCTGCTGCAACTACTGCTACTGCTACGCCTACCTCCTCCAATACCACTGCCACTACAACCACCCCTGCTGCACCTGTTGCTGCTAAGCCTATTAAATCTGCTGTCAAGAAGTCAGAAGACAAATCGGTTACTTCTGCTGTTTCTACAACCTCTTCTGCTTCCAGTGTACCTGCTTCTGCCGTATCTGATAGTTCAACCACTGATGATAGCAGCAAAAAAGATGATTCCGATGAATTCATTCTCGCCGGTGGTAAGAAGCACAAGACTTCTTTTGTCAACAAAAAAGGTGATGCTGTTTTCCCAGTGTATATCAGAAATATCCCAGAAGGTATGCCTGAACCTGAATTAGTTGCATTTTTAGAGGAGAAATTCGGTAAAGTTGAAAGTTGCAAGGTTTCTAAATTTGTCGCCTTGGTTGATTTTGCAAAATCTGGATCTCAAGTCAAGGCCATCAATTGCCGTAATGCTGTATTGAAAGGACAAACAATGGTTATCGAGCCAAGAACCGTGAAACCCGCTTTGAAAGATCTGAAGGATAAAAAGAAGAAACCTCGTCCATTTGATGGTGATGGATATAAGAAAGTAGGAAAATAGATGTCTTGGTGTTTGTGTATCTATTTATCCAATGTTGACCTGTATTCAGTATCCAATCTATAAAGCATTTTCTTGACAATATACCTTGATTTCATTCATTTCAAAGAATCCCAAAAGCAACAACAACAACAAAAAAGCCCCCAGAGTGTGTCTTATTGCTCCAAAAATCAACATATACTGGTTACTCTGTGATGCTCAAAAATCGTCCGGTCGACTGACGGCAGATGTATGTATGTACTTTACAATGATAATAATAATAATAATAATAATAATAATAATCATATCTTAATTATAAATTCGATACGTGTAATTAAGGTGTTGATAAAGAATGTTTATATATAAAAGATTATGTATCTTAGCAAAGATATAAGTAGAAATTAACCCATTACTTAAGGTATTGGGATATCTAGTATATACCGTGAAAGATATAAATAGATTGACATTTTTCCTGCCAAGATACAATTAATTATTAATCATGGGGTATACTTTGCCTTCTTTCCAACGTAAATTAATCTGAATTTCAAATCAAATCAAATCAAATCAAATCAAATCAAATCAAATCAAATCAAATCAAATCAAATCAAATCAAATCAAATCAAATCAAATCAAATCAAATCAAATCAAATCAAATCAAATCAAATCAAATCAAATCAAATCAAATCAAATCAAATCAAATCAAATCAAATCAAATGAATTTCAGCTTGATCAATTTTCTAAGATTTTATCCAAGACAGATTGCTGGGTTTGAAAATCATCGACTCTAATTCTTTTCAAATTCAACTTTCTCAATGCAATGATGATTTTATCCTGAGGAAATCCCATATCTTTGAAGATTTGTACAGTCGATTTCTCAATACCATATTTGGCACATTCATCTTCTTCAACTGGCTTGGAAGCGCTTGAACTCGTCTGCGAATTATTGGTATTATTATTATTATTACTATTCGTCTTTGATGAAATTGGTAAATTCTCATTTGGTGCATATACCCTTGTCCAAGCAGCCGCAGTTTCTGCAAATTTCTTTGGATCATCCATATAAATCTTTGCCACTTGAGCATCTTGTGGATCGGTAGGTTCTGGGGATTGTAATAAACTTTGTAATGAGATCAATGATGCCTTTAAAGTCAAAATTGGAGTCCAATTATCTTTAAGGATATCAAGACAAATAGCACCTGTTTGAGATGAAATATTAGGATGATAAATCTTAGTGTCAAATCTCATGATAGGTGGTTTGAAAGGATAATCATCTGGGATTTTAATATCGACTTCAAATAAACCTCCTTCATATGGAGTGGATGGAGGACCGATAAAAGTACCTTTCAAATGGGATAAATCATCTTCAGAGACAAAGCTTAAAGTAATACCAGATTCTTTATCCTTCTTGACATCGTCTAATTCCTTAGCTAGTCTTTTAACTCTTGACATTATGGTAATAGTAGTAGTAGTAGTTGTTGTTGCTGTTGCTGTTGGGTTTTGTTGATTGGGTGGCTATGCAAATACTATGACAAATCAAAAAAATAAAACTCGGTAATCAGACACAAAAAAGAAATGAACGGGGGCAGTTGCCTATAAGTGATGCTTTTTGTGGTGATTTTCAGAAGAACACTGTGATATAACCGGATAGGAAAAACCCAAGGATGATCGATAATCTCAGTGCAAGATGCGTGTAATAACCTGCTGACAAAAACTAGCTCGAACAAATAAACACTCTTGAGCGGGGTTAATGAAATGAAAGATATATATATATATATATATATATACATGTATATTACTAACACGACGAAGAAGGAGATCAAACAATCTCATCTTCCCGTCGCAGTTGAGGAGATGCGAGACGATCTTCCATCTGCGCTAAATGCGTGGGGGTATTTGTGTGTTCTGGTTTCACCACCTTTTTCTTTTAAATGTGTTACATAGATATAATAGTACATGGATTTGTTGATCACAGGATCTGTCTACGAGCTTCACTTTGCTCCGTTTCTTCTTGGTTGGTACTTAATCCATCCAAGAAGGCGTGATGAGTGGTACGTCTGGTGAAAATCTGCTTAACCAAAAAGGCAAGCATAAATACCACACAAAGACCACCAACGATCAAATAACATATACCCAAACTGAAATGTCTTCCACCAAGTACACTTGATGTAGAGATTATCACCGATTTGGTTCCTCCAAACATGGATACCGGGTAATTCAACTCTATATCTAATGAATAAGTACCTTTGGCCAAGACGTCCTTTGTATTTTTTCCGTATAATTTCATGAATGAAGGTAAAGCGGCAGTCTTCATCCAATTCATAAATAACTCATCTTGTGATAAATCGGGGAAATTATCATCTGTATAACCGTCAGGATATTTCTTAGCCCAATTTGCAGGCGGTACTACATCTGTTGCATTATATTTTGACTTCTTGTAAGTCTTTAAATCAGAAGACCAAGCAATACCCTTTTGAGAAAATGTGTAACCATCATTTGTATCTTTATTAACTGGTGATGAGATAGTATCGTTGAATAAAGAATTGGCTACTAAACCACATGGATAAACTGGTTTACCATCTCTTGTCTTCATTGGACGACAATCACTCGTTAATTCATCAATTGTTTGAGCTTCTCCTTTCAATTGTTCCCATGAATAAGAACTAACATATTTTCTATGGTTTTGATAGAAATTGGTCAATTTATAGTATAGATAAATTGGAGGTTTGATTTCATTGGCAATCTCAAATTCCACAGAACAAACAGCACTAAAATCATCATCGTCAGTTGTAGTAGTAGTGTTTGTAAATTTCCACTGTGGTTTAGAATCCATTGATTTCTTGAAATGTGACGATATATATTTTCCTGGAATCTCAGTATATGAATCACTGGCCAAATCTTGACATTTGGTATAATCGACTTTGAGTACTTGAACGTTATAAACCGTGTACATAAATCCAATACCAATGGGTATACAAATTACAGCAACGATGAATAAAAATGGTAAAACGACTTTTGGTACTAAGATCGGTTGCCATGCCTTCAACCTTTGTTGTCTAAAAGCTGTATTTGGGGGTCTTCTTGATTTTTGTCTATTATTAGTTGGTTCATTGAAAGGATTGTTTGAGTTATTATCATCATCATCGTCATCATTGTCTAATCTCGATCTATTACGACGACGTAAAAGATTGGAAAGCATCTCGTATCAATTGAACAGTAATATCAGATTCGGCTATGCACTGGTTGGTTTCAACTATTACGTGTGTTGTAAGATACAGATTGTGAAATAGAATACAATATGTACAAAATCGTCGTTGGTCAAGAGCTATTATACACACGTATATTTATATATATATATATATAGGTATATATAATAGGAGTGTCTCTATTATTTTTCTCTCGCCAGAATTGCACCCACGCCACGATCTTCACGGCTGTGCTCGCTTTAGCTGGTGATTGAATTAATTACTTTTGGCTTTACTGCATATATACATGATTGGGTGAATAATGAAAAATGCATTAATTGACATGAAACTATATAAACAAAGCAGAAGACTACTACTAGCCATTAAAAAAAACACAACAAAGTTAAAATTGAAATTAAAATCTAAAGCGTGGAATGAGAGATGGACGAAAATATAAGAAAAAAACACTAAAGTACAGAAGGGAAGAGTAATAATAAACTCTAGTTATGGGTGATATAATAGAATAACAATGAAAAAAAAACAAGAATAAATAAATAAACTCAAAAATATCAGCTAATTATTGACTATTAATTAGCTGGAACACCAGGAGCATTTTTGATGTGAATTAACAATGAATTGAAAATTCTTTCCAATTCAGGTGATGATTTGGTGAATGGCAACTCAAACAAATTGTATTCACTGTTCTTCAACAATTCAGTGAATGTGATCAATAAACCCCATGGATGTGGTTTATGACATGTGATTCTTTCCAATAATACTCTTGTGATTAATTGTTGAATTTCTAATTTAGATTCTTCAGAACTCCAAACGGATTGTGATCCAAAGAAATGTAATACAAGACAACTAAACCAATGAGTATGTGAATTTGGATATCTTAATTGATTGGCAATGGCTTGTAATAATTCAAATTGTAATTCAACAGGACCTTCTTGAATGATACTTGATAATAATAACACATGAGAAGATTTTTGATTGAATGATAATGAATTTTTAGGTCTTTCGTCAACAGCAGACATACCTATATACAATACCAATGAATTGATCAATTTTGTATCGAAAGTTCTCTTAGAGTAACCAATACCGGCTTCAGCAACAGTTTCCGGTAAATCTAAAAATGAAATAATGGTTTTCAACAAAGTATTTGAAGGAATACGTAGATAATTATCAACAGATTTCTTCATGTTTGAATATTCATTCAAACTATAAACAGGAGATTCTAAAATCTCGGGAGCTTTACCAATTTCAGGCAATCTATCAACTTTCAAACCAGGTTGGAATGGATCTGGAATTGAAATCGACTTTGGTGCTGCAGACAATATCATATTTCTCAATTGAATAAAAGAAGGTGATAAGACACCAACAAGTTTATTGGCGTAACCTAATAGAAATTCAGGGTAATCATGCAAAATCACAAGACAAATTCTCAAAGTACCTTTGTAAATAACGGTAATTGATTCAGGTAATGGTTTTTCCTTAGCGTACAAACTTTGGAATTTCAACAAAACGCTGAATAATGCCGAATATTTAGGCCAACCTTCTTTATTTGGCAAGTCTAACAAACATGGTAAGAACATTCTATGAGAGATCAACGAAATCCATGCAAATGTAAAGCCAGGGAATGCAATAGGTTGTAAATATAAGAAGAAATCGGCTAATGTCAAGTAAAATTGAGAGTTGAAAGCAAATAATTTGGAAACTTCCTCTTCTTCAAAATTTGCAAAATCATTTTCAGAAGCAATAGCCCATTCTGACAACAATGTGGCAAAGAATCTGAAATATGGTCTTTCATTAAAGGTTGAAACTGCAGTTTGATGATCATTGGCAAAGGCTAACAAGATGATGGATAATAAAGTCTTAAAGTATTTCGCTCTTGATAAACCATCAGAATCATCTTGGATTAAAATAAGGCTGATGACCAACTTGGCTAAAGAATCAACAGCTGCATAAGTATCAATGACAACCTTCTTAATGGATTCATTCTCTTTCATAAAGGCAATGGCTGACATTTCCATAGCAGTGGTAAAAAATAATACCAATTGTTCTGGATTGTTTAATAGGCCAGATGAGGACAATTGTAAGATAAAGTTATTTTGGATCTCAATGTTATCACTAAACTTAACCAATTTAACCCATTCGGCAAAGACATAAGCCATACGATCTTTTCTATTGACTGACGAAACATTTGATAGTTTGATACTGTCGAATCTCAAGTATGGACTCTTCAATTTTTGAATGAAATTCTTAACCTTGTCATCACTTGAACTTGAAACGTCCAATGATTTCAAAGTCCAGATGGTATTGATAAAATCAGAACGTAAAGCAATTGAAGAGTTAACCGCAGCAATGGTAACTGATTCGGGTTGTGGTTCTGGGAAGATCATGTTTTCAATTAATTCAACTGCAAATTTAACAATTTCATCGTGATTGTCCTTCTTCTCCTTGATAGCATTGCTTAAGCTGAGATCCAAATCTGGAACAGAGATTAAACCGGCTAAAATCAACTTGGAGATGATCTCTTGGTTGTATCTACGGTTGTCATTCGAGTTCAATAACCAACCGGAAACAAATTTAGCAGCATGTGAAGAACCTTCACATAGCTTGTCGATTAAAATAATGGCCAACTCAATCAATAAACCAGTCTTTTGTTGAGAAAATAGAATATCCATACAACTTAAAGCGGCTCTGAAATAAATGTCATCATGATTAATTCTTGTACATACTCCAATGATTTCAGCAAGATAAGATCTTGCAGGGTTTTCAAGATCGATATCTTTAATTGTCAAGTTTGGATTCTCATTACAATAAGTGATCAAAGCATCAATTAATTGTTGAATATAAGCAGCGCTTTGTTCAGCACCTCTTTGAGTGGTGTCAGCACCTTGACTTACACTAGCAGCACGACCTTGTTGTGGTTGACCTGGGGTAGGTACTGGGCCTTGACCAGGAACGACTTGAAGTGACGGATCAATAGCACCGGAACCATCCATTTCGGTAGAGGTATTGGCAAACTGATTCAATTGTTGCTGTTGAGATGGTTGTTGAGCTAATCTATGTCTACCAAATTCTTCGTAGATTGCAAATTGTTTAGCTGTGACACCACCTTGCTTCAAACCTAAAGGTTCAGGTAATAACAAAGCATATCTCGAAGCATATTGAGTATCAACAAATGCTTGATCATTGGTATTGTTATTTCTTGTATCTTTAAATTGACGTCTCAATGCAATGGAAGGCAACATTAACTCATCTAAATCTTGAACTGATTTTTCCATAGCTGCCTTTTGAATCACGGAACAAGCCAAATCCAAATTATCATTAACGGCATGAGGAATATCTTCTAAGATATCATTACCAACTTGACCCAATGCTCCAATATATTGATACAAATTGACATGAATACTTTCACGTAATAAATCGGTACATGAGATATGGGTCAATGATTCGGACAAATGGCGAACGGTATTGATGTATGCTCTTCTTAATTTCAATTCATCCACTTCTAATGAGAAATCCTTCAGAACTAAAGCCTTTGTAGTAACCAAGGCAACAGAATTGACACGATTGACTACAGGCGGTAAGATTTCCTTTACGGATTTTGTCATAGCCAATTGGAATAAACGCTTGAGGTTAGGATGGGTAACGAAGATTGAGTTACCGTTCAAGTTATCAAATGAGGACACCAAAGATTGCTGTTGTAATTGTTGCTGTTGTTGATCGAATCCATTATCAGCACCAGGAATATTAGCAGGTGGCTGTTGTTGCTGCTGTTGTTGTAACAAATGACCAAGTTGCTGTTGCTGTTGTTGCTGCTGTTGTTGCTGTTGTTGCTGCTGCTGTTGCTGAGCAGCAAGTAAACGTTGTTGTTGTAACTGTTGCAATACATTCAATTGTTGTTGAGCTTGAATTTGAGGAACAGGTTGTTGTTGCTGCTGCTGCTGCTGCTGTTGTTGTTGTTGTTGCTGCTGCTGTTGTTGTTGAAGTTGTTGAAGTTGCTGAAGTTGTTGCAATGGTTGTTGCTGCAATACTTGAGG
Source organism: Wenyingozyma nitratophila (assembly GCA_030567875.1). NCBI lineage: Eukaryota > Fungi > Ascomycota > Pichiomycetes > Pichiales > Pichiaceae > Wenyingozyma > Wenyingozyma nitratophila. The sequence continues at coordinate 347,244 of JAJLSW010000005.1, forward strand.
AGGTAATTTCTTGTCTTCTAGACTGGATCTTGCCATGTTGATTAAAGTAGCTTGAGAATCAATGAATTTTTCGAAATCACCCTTTTTGTGATCTCTAATAACACTAGAACTATTGATCTGATTAAGATCAATTTTCAAAGAGTTACATAATACTTCAATTTCGAACTTCAATGTCAGTTTCAAATTAGCAACTTCGTACAACTCCTTCAAAATCTCCAAGATACCCAATAACCATGGATTTGGATATTCGAAGACCTTTGATTCTTTGGTTTGATCTAAAACTTTAGATACAAAAGGGATGATGATTTCCAACTTGTTGTTATCGTAAGCTTCAATCAATAATGTTTTGAATGCAATGTTTTTATTCTTGATAGGTAAATTACGGTGTAAAGTAATACGACCCAACCAAGAACCTAAGGATTTCAAATGAGTTCTCTCGTTAGAGCTTAAGGAATCAGTCGAGTCAACAGAACCATCGTACGAATGACACTTGCTGAGTAAACCTGCAATCTGTAAAAGAGTCACTTTCAAGACATGATAGTCAAAAACAGTAGAATCAAATTTATCAACAATTGAACCATACAAGTGTTGATTGTTAACTTCCAATTTAGCTCTTTGAGTAACCAAATAATCGGAGAACCATTTGAAGTATTCAGGTAATAACAAATCTTTCAATTCGTTGATTCTCGATTCCGAGTTGGATTCGGTAATATTATTAACATTGAATAAGACTTTATCAGAGACTTCATGTTCTGGGATCTTTTGAGGAACATCACCTGCATATTTAGTTGAACCATTGAAAGATTTAAATGATAGTGGGACGACTTCTTCTTTATTGTTATCGGCACCCTTTGATGCAGTCACACCTGAGCCTGAAGTTTGTGGTTCTTCTGGTAATGAAGTACCATTGATGACGGACTTACAAATCTCGTATAATTGAGGTTGACTTTGTAAGTTTGGAATTTCAATCAACATAGAACAAAACTTTGGAAATTCGGAGAACCTCTTTGAGAATGAATACAAGGCTTGGATTGCGAATTTGAACATATTTGAATCGGCTGGTTGTTTTGCACTATCCAAGATATATCTTAAAGCAATTGATAAAGCTGCACCATCGACCAATTTGTATAATATGATGTTACCAAATAAGACGGACGTAATAGCCAAAGCTTGAACTGGATATTCAGGGAAGAACCTGAATTCATCCAATAGAGAGTGAATCATGCATGCAAATACGTCTTGATCATGAGGATTATCTGAGACTTTTAATCTTTGTAACATACTTATGATATCTTTGATTTCAATCTCGGAGTTATACATCTTTTGATAGTAAGCTTTCATTTCCTTTTCAACTTCAACTGAGAAGTTATTCGTAGCACTATTAGTCAAAATGGCAGTATCATGACCTTGGCCAAAATTGATCAAACGTGGATAAGCTTGTAAACAAAGACCCTGTAAGTTCTTAAATCTTTCAAATAATTCATTATTATTGTTTGATGATGGTAATTGCTTTTGAGATAATAATTGCAACAGGAAATAAATAGTCTCCAAGTTGATTGATTTTTGATTCAATCTTTGGTTACCATTTTGAGCATTTTCGTACTCCAAAGTAGCTTTAGTTTCCAAAAATTCGATTATAGCCTTGAATACAATAGCTTCGTTGGTACCATTTGATTGTTGAACTATAAACTCTTGAAAATTATTCCAACCGAATTCGGAAAATTCAATGGAATACTTCAAGACATCGTTGAAGTCTGATAAACTGTTCAATAAAGTTGCAATAACAACATCATTCTTATTATTGGCAATCAAATTAGAAATCTTAAGAATCGAATCATTAGATTTTCTGATTTCATAATATTTGACCAACAATTTACCTAGTTCAACTGCATTTAATTTTTCAAATTTGTTGAAAATTGAAACCAAATATGGAGAGTTGATATCCAATAACGAAACAATGAATGTTTGCATTATATTGATTATGATATCGTTTTCTGGAACCTGAGGCAAATCATTCAAAAGATCGAGACAAGCAATAACAATATACTCAGGAGTCAATCTATAATCCTTATCAAAGATTGAGTTAATGATTTCGTTGTTCAAACTATTAATTTGTAAGATTGCGATTGTTTTCACTTCTAATTTGGCAATTGATTGGAAATATAAGAGGGAGTTTCTCGTATTATTTGAATCTGTTTCCACAATAGGTTTTAGTTTCAAGTCCAATAGATTCATCGAAGTAGCATTATTCGATTGATAATTGGTATTTAAAGTATGAAGACCGGTTAATAGTTGGGATAAGACTTCGATTGGTAGAAATTCACAACTTAAATTTAAAAACAAGTCGATTTCATTGTCATTTAAAGCTGACAAAAATGTTGACAGTGACAAAAGAGTCATTGGAGCATGTACATGATTCTCCTTTGAATTTTTGATAACATTTGTAAGAATCGATTTCCAGTCCATACCATTTGTAACGGGTATAGCATTCAAATTATTTTTCAAGATTTTACCTTGGTTACTTGCTTCTGTAAAATCTTTTGGAAGAGAATCTGGATACTCATTAATACCTGTTGAGTTTGGAAATAAGACTTCGGTTAGGATCATTTGAATATGATTAAACAATGTATCATTGTTGATTATCTTTGTATTAGCTATAGAGGCCAAAGTAGTAGAGGTGAATAATTGGGGCCAACCCATTTCTCTTATAAAATCTTCGGATGACATTTTCTGTACACTGTTGATGAAATTAATGATAGCTTGATTGTTGATCAGTAAATGAGGTTCTTCAATAGAAAGATATGCAAAATAGATATATTTTGAAAAAAGTGGAATATAAGGAGACTCTAAAAATCTTGATGTGAAAAATTCAATGTTCTTTTCAATTGTTTCTCTATTGAAAGTTCCTAGAAGAGAATGGATTTGAAAATCTTTTGTCGAAGTGATTAAATTTGAACAAGTTAATTCAGGAGTTTGAGTAGAGATATCTAATAGATGATAAGATTTATTGATAGCAACACAAATCAATTGGATGATAACTTTTGGTGTGTCAAGGTATGCAAAAAGGTCTCTTAATTTTAATCTATCCTGATGAGTATAAAAGATCTTAATTAATTGTAACTTGAATTTTGTATCTAATTTAAAGTAATAGATAAATTCTTCAGAGAGTAATTCAGCAGGGTATGATAATGATTTTGGAGCTGATTCTTCTTGTAAATGAGATTCTAATTCTGATAAGACTTGAACGAATACTTTTTCGAAGAAAGAAAAATAATGAACCGGATAGCTATTTAAGATGGTATGAATTTGCTTAAAAATTGATTTAAAGTTCTCTTTGTTTAATTTAAAAAGTAAGAGATTTAATTGAGCAGTGATTGGATGATCTAAATAATCTGGTAAGATGTGATTGTTATTTGTAGTGGTGGTGATGGTGGTTGTGTTATTGTTGTTATTGTGACTATGATTATTATTATGATTATTATCAGGCGTGATAGCCTTTGACGCTGTGGGATTGCTGGCCCTTAAGCCTTTGGAGTCGATTAAAGAAGACACTTGTGGATATTGAAAAAAAGGGTGGTACTTTCTTTAAAATAAACCCAATAAAATCAATAGTCTATGAAAAAAAGCTTCTTTATCAATTCGATCTTTTCTTAGATATTCTGCTTTTGCCCTGTAGATAAAATAAATGAATAAAAAAAAAGATGTAGAATTGAATAAAAAAAACACTTAATTCAATTTTTTTGATTAAAATATTGTTTTAATTTAAAAAACACTCTTGTATATGGTATAAGAATAAGATTAGATCAATTGCAATATACTAAAGTAATGGAATAGTATAACGTTATGTTCAATAGTATATAAATGACTTAATTCTTGGATTGGATATGAATAAAATGTACAGACTAATCAATTGGTAAGCTGATATGTACGATGGTAATATAATATATATCGAATAATATTATATGGACAGCTATAAGAATTGATCAGTAATGCAAGAATTGAAGTACAAAAAAAATACTTTGATGTATGAATAAATAGAAAATCAGACGAGGAAATGTAAAGATAAAGTTGATAATAAAAGCTGTGGTAATGGCAAGATTATTGTACCTGTTAGTGTCTTGTGTAAGACCCTCTATTCCCCCTACCAAAACCATGTTCACTATTCGCTCTCATTTCTTCCTGTTCAACACAAAAACGGCGACCTTTGCTGTCATTTGTGGAGGCGTGTCAATTGGGAAGAGGGTGCTCGTGAATACCCGCGCGACATTGGCACGTGTTGTGGGTGTGCAGGTGTGTTGTGACATATTATTGCTGCGCTTTTGTTGTGGTGTTTTTGTGGGGTACGGGTGTGGGTTGGCGGATTTTTCGATCGGGTCTTTTACGTGCCCCGAGAAGTGAACATATGGTGGACATAAACTGATATATATATATATATATATATCCTATTTGCATCCCACTACCACTTTCGATACCAGTGTATCGACAAGAATCAGCTTTATAAACAATGGTATCGACTTATTTGTTATTTTTACTTGCTTTTGTCTCCCTAGCCTTTGGTCATGGGGATCATGGGGGGCATGCCGTTGATGCAGATCAGGCCAATTTAATACCCAAATTGTCCCTCCCCAATCTAGTCTCAATTGATAACATGGATGAATTGTCAGCAGAATGGGATTTCAAAGGAGAAGCCATTGTTGATAATGGTAGAATAGTATTGACTCCCAAGGCATCCATCTCAAACAATAACGAAATGAGCTTCCAACATGGTTCAATTTGGTCAAAATTGTTATCCTACAAAGAATTCGATAATCAGTTTAGTTTCGAAGTAACTGCCAGGTCCGTTGGTTCTATTGGAATGACACATTCTGGATTCTCCATTTGGCTGATCCAAGATACTAAAGATGCCTCAAGTACAGATAACATGGGTGGACCAACTAAATTCACAGGTTTACAAATTTTAGTCGATTCAAATGATAATAATTTCAAATCTGTAATTAGACCTTATTTGAACGATGGATCAAAAGATATTGACCTTGCCAGTGATTATATCGGAGCTTACTCATATGAATACCAAAATTCTCAAGTTCCCTTTACTTTCAAATTCGGTTACGATAAAGAAACAAATTGGTTGAAATTGACAGTTGATAATAAATTGATCTTCCAAACAAATGAAATCGATTTGACCTCAGTTATTCACGATAAAAAATTCAAATTAGGTGTTTCGGGTTACTCGCCAAAGGATATGATTACTTATGAACAATTCGAAATCTTAATGCTCAAATCGTACAACTCTATATTGTCTGAATTATTAGTCGATGAAAAGCAAAGTTTATTCGCAAGACATTCTCAAATGGCCTTGGAAGAGCAATTGAAGGAAAAAATGGATGCCAAAATGTTCAGAGCAAAGCAAAAACAACTTAGAGAACAATTGGAACTTAAGTCTAAAGCTGAAAATGAACAGAAAGAAGAGCAAAAGAAAGAATCAATTGTCACTGAAAGTGAAAGTGAGAAAGATAAAATCGTCGTCGATAACGGAGACTTATTGAATGATATCAATATCAAATTACAATCACTTGTAGACGCTGCATTTTCCATTCAACAGACTGATTTATCCTCTTCATCGAAAGAACAGAAACAGGTACAGCAACAACAACAACAACAAGCGGCTTCTGGGTCTCAGCAGGTTCAAAAGCAACTATTCGAAATCGCAAAATCGGTCAAAGTATTAACTGAAAAATCGAGTAGTTATCAAACTCAAACCGAATCTCAACTGGCACAATTGACTAAATTAGTGAAAGCTCAAGATACAATAATCGATGAAATATCCGTGCAACTATCACAATTGATTTCATTCTTTGATACTCAACTTGAACATAATCAAAGTTTGAATGAGAAGTTGAACGCCATCCAAAAGCAAAGCCTTGCATCTTCATCATCGTCGAAACAACAACAAACAGAACCAAAAGTCCCAACATTCAATCCAAATCCAATCAATGACTCATTTGAATCTTTCAAAAATACCTTAAAATATTGTGTTATCTTCTTAGTACTGGCTATTATAGTATTGACTTTCATTGTCTCAAGTTTGAGAAGTGAAATAAAACACGCCAAAGTATTTTGATGATACATAAAAAACATTCTCATAACTTATTTTGATCCTCTGATTAAAACATATATATATATATATATCTACATTATACTACTATTATAAAATCATTTCTTTATATCAACCTATTAAATCATCTTTCAAAGGTAAACGATAACTTCTTCTTACGAATATTGGTATATCCAATGGAATTAGCATTGGGGATTCTACGTTTCTTGACTATCTTAGAGTATATTATACCTTGAGTCTGTTTAGATTGTAAAAACATCTGTTGAGCAGCTTGATACCCATATAATTGTTTGCAGTATTTATCCAATTCTATAGAATCTACAGATAATTCTTCTTCGATTATCAATTCTCGATCTGGATAACAAGGAGCAACCGTGGTAAATCTCGGTATCTCATTGATATTAACTTCTTTACTTGCATCTTCCTCTGCTTTTATTATATCTTCATCTTTTTCTAATTCTTCTTCGAAATGGTTGGAATATTCTGATCTCCTAAGTTTACGTGATTTTTCTCTTTCTTGTTGCCATGCTTCTTCTTTGGCTTTATCTTTTGCAGCTTCTTCAAGGTCACTAAGAAGAAAGTCGTGCCTTGCTTTTGTCTTATTGATCTCCAATTGGACTCTTTTCAAACTCTTAATTTTGTTGATTTTACCATCTTCAATTGCACGCACTGTATGCTTCAAACTCTTTCCACCCATCTTATCGAGATAAAAATTCATCCATTGATAGTTTCTAATGATTCTTTTATTGTTTAAAAATTGATTTAAAATGACTTCACCGTGTAAATATTCGACATCGTCCAATGTCTCACTAAAAGTCTGAGAAAACACAGAGTTAACACTTTGTTTAACAACGTTAATCTGTCTAATCTGTCTATCTATAATCTCCTTGTTATAATAAATTAAACCATTCAAATTTCTCTTCTTATGCCTCGTCTTTTCAGTAATCAATGGTAATCTAATCAACAAATTGTTCAAATTAGAAACACCAATACTGACATTACCAGATAATGAGGAAATCGAATCACTCATGGATATACCATTCAAGATATTCTTACCCTTTTGAGAAGGTGCATGATAAGCGACACTACTTGAATTATGATGATGTGATGAATTACCTGCACTGCTACCACCACTACCATGAGATGAATGTGAATTCCCAACACCACCATGTGAATGAGGTTCGTCATTTTCATGTTTCAAAGACCATGAATACGATGGGATTCTTGATACCGAAACTAATGGTATACCATGGTTATTAACTATACCTTGACCAATTATAAGATTTGATGAATTGGCAAAGGCTCGAGATGAAACTCCAGAAGGCGAACCCAATCCTGAATCATCTATCAAGTTAACGGAAGAACTTGAGCCACTCCCACTGCCTGATCCACCCCCTCCATTACCTCCATTGTTCAAAGTGCTTGTAAATAGTGAATTTTGATAGTTCTCTAAAGTATACTCGGACTCAAGAATAGAAGCCCGACTAGAAATAACATCGTTCAATCTATATGCCGTTTGTAGAAAATTCAACTTTTCTTTAATCCTCTGATCGGAAGTCTCTGGTGTAAACATTGTTAATAGTAGGATTGATTGAACTTCAATTGATAAGTTGATATGCTCAAAAGTTTCCCTTAACCAAGCACACCACATATTGTATATATATATATAGACTTATCTCACGTTTCCCCTTCTTTAGTCGCATTCCATCGGAGATAAAAGGTTACCCTCTCATGAATTTCTTGATATCACATATATATATATGTGTGTCTGTTTAGCAGTTTCCACGTTGAACTTCCCTTTTTGAAACAACAATTCTATCACATAGCATATATATACGTATATATATATAGAGTGTTTGTTCATATATATGATAAGTTGAATAAGCAGTAAAATTGAATCACGCTATATAGTTTTCTTTACTTTTTTGTGTTTTTCAAAAATTGAGAATTGATTAAAAGACGTCTGATTAAAATATAAATATTATACACTAATGATCATATGAGTATGAGTAGCTAAAGTAGTTATTAAAGGAAATTAGGATGGGTGGAAAGGTATATATATAAAAACAAAAGTGCTGAGCAACAAATTCGAAATGAGCAAGAAAGAAAGAAAAAACAATTTTTAACAAAAATGAAATGTCATAAATGAATAAATTATTTATTAAATTAATTATTCTTCAGTTTCTTCACCTTTGGAAGTTTTAGAATCTTTGATATCATCTTCAGCTTCCAAATCTTCTTTGGTTGGAGGAGCACCAGTCCAAACAATCTTACCTTTATCATCGAAATGAGCATTAACATCACTGACTTCGATTAAACCTCTTAAATTCTCAATTTCAATGGATGACAAACCCATTGGATCCCTTGGAATCCAAATAACAACTGGTTCATCTGTAACGTCTGGATAATCGTATGCATGTATTTCATATTCATGGTCATATACTGGAGCTTCGTAGAAACTATTTGGAATATAATCCTTTAATGAATGGAATGAGAGATAATCATGTGGTTTCAAGTATCTCATCAAGAAGTTAGCTGGTTTGGTAGAACTTGAGTAATCAGCACCATCGGCCAACAATGGAACAATTGCTGAATCGGATGATTCTTGTTGTGGTTCGATTGCTTTAGTCAAGTTATTCATAGCAATATCACGGTGTTGAATTTCATCATTGGAGTAAAATGGTGATTTAGAATCAATGGATGAAACACGTTGATCGGCAATCTTGTTGTAACTTGGTAAGTTTCTTAAACCTTGAACAATGTTAGAATCTGGTCTCCATGAAACGGTTTCAGTAACACCATCTAATGGTCTCATAACAGAGTTTGGAACAACGGTAAGTAACTCATCAAATGCTTTGTTTAGGTTAAGATGAACAAAAACGGTAACACCAATTAAAATAGCTTCAAGTACGATACAACCCCATGATTTGGAGACTATGAACATGGCCAATAAACAAACTTCACCAAGGTAAACACCGACTAAAGTTTGGAATAAAGCTCTTGGATAATGTCTACCCATTGAATCGACACCTTTACCAAAGACATAAGTAGCATTGTGTAAGTAAGCAATGTATAAACATGTGAAACCGACAAATGAGAATAACATAATCATTGGAGAGATAATAGCATAAGTTAAGAAGATAACGGCAATATTGGTATAGATTGGGAAAACTGTACCCCAAGAGTAGGAACCTAATTTGTTGAATCTAGTCCACTTCTTTCTAGCAGTACCATCTAAGACAGCGCCCAAAACGTAGAACAAGATTAATGGAACAATTTGAAATAAGGCACCACCGGAGATAGACCAACCTTGCAAGATAATATAAGAGATGAAGAAATTGGAGGACTTTGGTAAGTTAGAAGATAAGATGTTCAAAGCTCTAGATGGATGCTCAATAATTTGAGTAGCAACTGATGCAACAGATGATGAAATAGTGGTGACTAAAAAGACTTGAATAACTTGGAATGCAAAATATGATTGTTGAGTGAAATATTCAATGTTTTGAGTGGATGGTGCACCAGAAATCTTAGCCATACCCCTGATAAAGATTGGTAAAAGCATCATCAAAACAGACAATAAAACAGTTGGTAACAAAGAAGTGATTAAACCTAATAAGACAGTTGGTAATTTGTAGATAAAGTCTAACCAAGGCATCTTATTGGTTAAGTAAGTCAAATTGGAAATGAAACCAACAAAGGTAACAGGGATAGCCCAAAGAATAACTAAGGCAACAATAGCAGCACTTGCACCGAAGGATTTTACCAATCTTTCCCACCAAAAGATTCTCATGTTTGGCCAGAAGACATCTTCAGGGTCAACACCAATATATTTTGGAGACATGTGTAATGGAAGATGATGAATTGAAGTTTGGTATGCTAATTGAGCGAAATATTGATTTTCAAATTCAACGGCAATAGAATTCATTGGTTTACTCTCTTTAAAATCAGCTTGTAAAGCTCTGATTTCTTCGTTGATCTTTGGAATTTCTTCTTTCAAGTAGTCAATTGTATCGACTTTCTTACCAAAGACTGGCTTCAATTTCATAGAAGGTCTCTTCTTTTGAGGAACGTAACAAACCATTTCATTGGCTGGTTCAATGATTTCACCTTTCTTTTCAGCCTTTAATTTAGCCTTCATAGCCTTCTTTAACAATGAAGTTAATGCACCTTCTAATTTCATGATTAACTTCTTTCTCTTCTTGACTAATTTAGCCAAGGATTTTTGTCCTCTGGCGACCCAAACGTTCTTAACACCTTCAAATAATTTAAAAAATTCTTGTTCATCTAAATATTCATCTGGAACAGTTTGGAAAATAACGACTCTTGAACTGAGTTTCTTGGCATACTTTGGGGTAGACATAACTAAAGATCTTAAAGAAGCGTAAAAGAACAATTCTCTGTAGATCATAAATATAACACAACCGTAATAAATCCATGACATGAATACATGTGCATAGTATCTACCGGTGGAGCCAACGTTTGAGATGGATAATTGATCTAAACCGGTATCACCTTTACCATTGGTAGCATTGACTGGAAGTAAGATGACCCAGGTGGCAATACCACCAAGGGCAGTACAAGCCATAAGGAAAAGGTATCTGATGAATAAATAACCATCTAAACCAGCTTGTTGAATGACAAAGGAATGTGGTTTTTTGAGTAAGGCAACGACCCATTGGTATGGACCTTGTGGTAAAGGTTCTGGCTTTTCGTCTTCTGGAACGATATCATAAGTGGATTTAGGTTGATAAGTTCTCTTGAACTTCAATCTCAAAAGTATAAAACCAATGACGAAGATAGCAAAAATCACACCGTTAGTGATGACAGCAGTCAAGACACTCTGAGTAGAGGTACTTTTCGATGTTGCCATTGTAGATACTTACTAATTTCGATAGAATGGGGATATAACGATTCAATTGATAGGTTAGGAGAAAGAAAGAGGTAAGTTAAAGGGAGAGAAGAAAAAAAAATCAGAGTCAGGGGATTACAGAGATATGCTTTGAATAGTCAAATTCCAGATCAAATCTATGCCAAAAGGTAAAACGAAAACAAATTTCTGCGGGAAGAAAGAAAAATGTTTCTTTTTTTTCGCTATTTCTGCGAGCTAAAAGTTTATGGGTTGAAGCTTTTTTTACGAGCGTGGGAGGGAATGAAGGATGGTGTGTGTTTGTTTTGGGGTGTGGGTGGTGTATATATATATATATATATGTGGGTGGGTGGGTGTGGGTACATGTGCCTGGTTGTGTGGGGAGTAAGTATTACGCGTCTATATCTGTGTTTTACTGCCACCAACTGTCAGTAAGAGTCGGCTTCTCGGGGTTCTGCGTGGCGGGCTCGCCGACGGGGAATAGAACCCACACACCAAAAGGACCGTACGCACCACCGCCACTAATGGCATTTCATCTGAGCGTCTCCCGCTGCAGCACCAATAATAAGCTCTTTACAATGGAGCCCTCTGCCACCATTCCTCGCCGTTTCAAGTTCCCTGGAGCTTATACATCCACGCTAGCCTATAGCCTATCGGGCAATTAGAAATGTGGGTGGAAGGGGTATTTGGGGATATCAACATTCATAGACTCTTTATCGCAACGTACCATTCGGTACTATACCCTCAAGAATGCCAGACTGTCCACAACTGCACACTCACAACGGAAATAGCAGAGAGAAGGAAAATAAAAAAAACCTCACAGCAAAATATTTGGGTCCTTCACTTGCAGTAGCTTTGAGGCTTTTTCCCTTATTCTCCCTTTTCCTGTACCTTTCCACGGTGTTTCACAATGTTACAAAGAACACATTCACACCAATGTCAACTGGTGCTACATGTATATATTGGGTCTGCTTATTTTCACGCATTGTTCTTTCACACTTATAATCCACTTAACTCGATGGGGGGAAATCTTGAACGTTGAACCACGTGAATTTACAACCGCTTCTTTTAACTCTCACGCACAGCATACTATACACGCTCCTCTCGATCTTTCGTCTTCACGTGGCTCTGCTTAAATTTTTCAGGATAGGCAAATTCTAGACGATTACTTAGTCGATCGTCTAATTAAACACAATTAGAAAAATTATTTAGATGTGTATATACAAATACGTACACACACATATTGTACTCTTTAAAATAGATAGAACCTCCCAATTGTTTGTTTCAATTGATATTAAAACCACAAATTATAAAACAAACTAATATACATCGCATTAAAAAAGTTATCGTCGTAAAGAAATATTTCATCAAATTCATAAGAAATAGTCAGTAACCGGTTTCTTCGAAGGAATCTCGCTTATATCCTGTAAAGCACTATCGAATATGGTATAATTTCTATTCAATTGGTCATCTAACGTTAATACAGCAGCAACATTACCACATCTATAACAATAGTTGGGTGCCGACCAAACTGTGACTAATCCACCATCAAATACTTCTTTATAACCTTCCATGACTAATTGATGTGCCCTTGTAATTAAACTTAGATTATTCTTATATAAGAATTTTTTCGTTTCACTATATCCAAAAAGATAACCTGCTCCTCTTGGTGATATAGCCCATCCGGGAATATTTTCTTCTGGATCTGACCATAATAAATCACACATCGATCCATCGTGTGGTACTTCTTGTTTACGATCGATTAATCTTATTTCATCGATATTTTCAATTGCAGGTGATAATCCACCATGAACACAAAATACACCTCCTTTATCATCTTGTCCTCCCATTATATATGCTCCTAATGAAAGATAATCAAATACATCACAACAATATCTCCACACATTAGCAGATCCATATTTTCTTAAACATTCATCATAAAATCCATAAACGGATGTAATTTGTCTTGATTCATGATTTCCTCGTATAAGAAAGATTCTATCTGGATATCTTACTTTATAACACATCAATAATAAAAATGTCTCTAATGAATAAAATCCACGATCGACAAAATCTCCTAAAAATAAATATTTGGTAAATGGAGGTAATTCAGATATCTTAAACAACGTCAATAAATCGTGCAATTGACCATGGATATCACCACATACCGTTATTGGCGTATCTATTATCTGTATATTCGACTCTTGAATCAACAATTCTTGTGCTAATAGACAAAGTTGTTGGATATCGTTCTCAGGTATGAATTTACATTTCTTGACATCTTCGATTATCTTGTCTAAATTAAACATCTCTATTAGAACAATCGAACCCAATCGACAAGTCTAATATATCAATAAACAAAACCTTTATGATTCAAATTATGAAACACACGGTATTCGATAGCTAATAGGTTGCTGTTTATGGGTCCATAACTCACGTCATTTCTCAATTCTTGATGTTGAAAGACTATCAACAAATTTCAAAGTTTCTTTTTTCACAAGTTTCTCGAATTGTTTCTCTACTCTCCAGAGACAAACACGCCTTGAATTATCTATGTAAATTAAGGCATTGATTTTTTTGGTTGTTTCCAGGCTAGATTTATTTACTGTGAATCAACTGTGTATTTCAAAAGAGTAATTAAGGGTTGCCACTAAAGGTATATACTCATATGCTAGCTTACAGGCCTTTGTACTTTCCTACATTAAAGTAATTTATGAACGAGCCAACTTAAAAAACAAAAAACTGCAGTAGCAAAAAAATAAATTGGGGTCAACTGGGAATTGAACCCAGGGCCTCCTGCACCCAAAGCAGGAATCATACCACTAGACCATTAACCCTAATTATTGGCTGATTTGCCCTCCAATTTCCTACCCCATTTACTTTTTTGGAAATTTGGCGCGGTGAGCTTTTAAACTACCTATAAATCAGTGCTCATTCACTTAATTCACTTCAAAATAGCTTCATCAACAAAACAATAACAGGATCTTAATTTTTTACACCAAATTTTATCTGAAAATCCTAAGAATTGAAACTAAGATACACCCAATAAGCATCGTCCGATAGCACAAAACAGATTGTATCAACATCAAATCCACGGTAAACGTTCTAAAAACTATTGGATAATGAGACTCAGACACGACACTAAGCTTTGTATCTGAATCACCTTTTGAGTATCACTCATCCCAAGAGAGAATCTCAAAACTCACTTTGTGCGCCCTATTTGACTGTTATTGCCTATTTTGTACTCACTGCAGGAAACTTGCCTAATGCTTCTCTGCTCTTCCCCACACTTTAAATATCACTATTCGTCAGCCTCCTTTTTCCTGTACTTATTGAAAGTATTCATACGCAAGTTTGACCAAAGACCTAACAATCAAATAAGCCGGGCAACTACTACCATTCAACCAAGCTTTCCCATAATCATGGAGGAAAAAAAAGATATCACGTCAAGTACCAATCCTAATGACGATGATAAGAAAGATGAAGAACCACCAACGGAGTGTGAAGTGATGTCAATAGACATAAAATATGAAGGAACAACGTGGAGGAAACTCAAGGTCTTAAGAGCCGGTCATAATTCAAGACAAACGTATTTATTTGATGTCAAAACTTTGATTCAACAATTTCCAATGCTCCAAAAGACTTTGGAGCATTTGAAGCCTAGTACGAAATTGGTAATGAAAGTTTACTCTAGATGGAATAGAGACTATTACGACAAAGAAATTGAATGTTTGAAGAAAATCACCAAATTCAATAGATCATGCCCCGGGCCTAAGATTGGAATTCCTGAACTTTATCAATTTGGTGAGATTGAAGTAATAACCAATGTTGATAGTGAATTTAATCGTGGTATTTATATTTTATCAGAGTTTATCAAAAACTTCCCTGAAAGATACAACGTTGATTCGATGAAAAAAGGGCTTGCTGATCTGAAGAAAATCAACCAGATGGGAATATTACACAACAATATTCATCCAAGTAGTATATTGATCAAAGAGGACCGCAGCCCTATATTTATTGACTTCTCAAAGAGTAAATTGTCTTTTACTCCATTTGAAGGATTCACCAAAGATCAGTGTAGATATTTCAATATCAATCATTTGGTTTTGACTCTATATCACAATAGACACGCCAAACCAAAACCTGGTCAAAAAAAAGAGGAGTGGGATGACGAAATTTTTGAACGCATTTGCAGATTTCAACATTTGCCTGGAGGAGCTCATGATCATGATCATGATGAGGATGAGGATGAAGATGAGGATGAGGATGAGGATGAAGAGTAATACTCACGCTTTAGTTGTCTTTGTAGTTTATATACTAAATACAATTTTCAATTGAAATACCAGATTGCTCACGGAATCTTCTTCGTATCAGAAGACACTCAAGGTGTACATACACCTAAGAAATATAGATATTCTTCTGTCTCAAAGATCTAGCCCATTGCCTTTGGGTATACGGCTTTGTAAATTAGTCATACATGAAAAAAATACGGCAGGTCGATTTGTCAAAAGTGTATCGAGACATTCTTAAAACATGCCTATATATGTGAATTAATCACTAAATAAATATATACACATATCAGTACATGACTCTTCCTATTCCTCTACACGTAGTACAAGTCTCTGTATCTAAAAAGAACTGAGTCACGCCTCTACCACGACACTGTGGACAAAGCTCTCCACCAATTCTTGGATCACCCGGTTGTAAAACCATAGGACGAGCATTCGACAATCCAGCATTCACATTAATTGGTGCCATATTGGGGAAACCTGTATATATCGATACAGGTACCTGTGACATTGGTTGTGGTCTTGGTCTTTGAGTATTTGATGCAGATGGGAGAGGCTTAGGTATATGGAATTTTCTCCAACAATCACTGCATTGTTTACTTTTACCACGGAAAGTGGATACCCTAAAACCTGTATTCTTACATTTTGAGCAGAAATAACCCTTTGGGTATCTCCATGGTAGATCTAAGTTGCCCGTATATAGATCATCAGGTTTTTTACCGTTATTATTGGGTTTAACGTTATTATTTGCGGTTCCAGCGGAGGATGAATTATTATTAGGATTTTGAAAACTGGGATGATGCGGTACATTAAGCGATGTGGGAACATTACCATGCCCAGTACCTATATTATCATTTATTCGTGGTCCGGTAGTGGATGAACTACCGGAGTAATTCGAAGCAAGATAACTCTGGGGATTCGAATTTATATTGCTACCCCCTGAAATATTATGATTTATCGGCGAGTTGGGAGTATTCAAAGTATGTGTTTCTGTTAGTGGTGATTGAGGATGTGGATTGCTATCTATCTCCTCATACTCTGGAGGAGGTGGAAGATTCTCTTCATCTTGGTCTTGTGGCTCGATGATCTGCTGTTGTTTAGTATCCGGGGGTACCTCTAGTCGTTGCTGATTAGTCATAGGTGATTGATATATGCCTCAATTAATACAACCCCTATCAGTGAAAGAAATTGAATCGTATCTATCAATGTTAAAATGTACCAAGGGGGGGTAAAAGTTAAATTAATAGTGGTAATTGTTATGGGTACCATAGCCAAGAGTCATATGGATAACCAACTGACCCATCTCCAGCTACAAGGCTCGTCAGCCCCTGACAGGTCACGTGGATGGAGGAGAGACTCCGGTGGCACCCCTTTTTCAGATTGAGTTTTGGCACGATTAGTAAGTTATTCAATTGCCATCGTATATTGGTATATATATATGAGTAGGAGATTTACATTACGAATGAGGAGGTTACATATCGGATATGATAGGAGAGTATCCCCTAATATAAAACATACACGTTAGAGAACGAACTGTAGCCAACTTTTTAAATGGATTTTTCGCCTATATCCGAAACACGGAAATACATTCAGCCAGCAGAAGCCTCATCACCAAAATTCTGCGCTTACGTTCATGGATAAATAGACTGAACTATTTCTTTGTAACCTTGATTGCTAATTGGTTACTTTTATATTGAAAGATTACAAGATCAGGTGGATTTGTTTAAAAAGGTATTTCGTTAATATTAAAACTATTTATTAAATAGATAAATATATTTATAAACGATCGGAGCGTAAAAGAAATTGAAAATGAAATTTTTCATTATCGATTAAATAAAAATAAGAATTTCACTTATTATATGACTGCTAAGATGCAGTATTTCGATATCAATACCATCATATATATATACATCTATATATATACTTCGATGATATGAATTTTGTTTCGTTTGTTATGTTTTTTTTTGATTTTGATTTTGTTTCTGTTTTATTTGAAAACAACCCATAGAAGACTAGACCAGCTAGATAAAAGAATTTTTAAAAAAACCTAAGAAAATATTAAAAGCGTAAAAGAGAAAGAGAATGATGAAAGATTGAAGTTGATTTATAAATCTTCAATCTTAACTGATGGTTCTCTGTATGAGATTCTCTTTGCTAGTTCATTGAATCTTTTAGAAGAGTTTTCAATTTCAGACAAATCTGAATCAGTCTGTGGCTTATTGGTATAAGTTCTCTTTGTTTGTAAAGTTAAAGGATCTCTTTGAACTACTTTCAATCTGTATTGAGCAAAAGTCTTGTATGAATCACCAATTCTCTTTCTACCAACAGATTCAACTGTTGGGTTTAAAGCTTGGATTTTAGATTGCGATTCTTTTTCAAAGAATCTTAAAGCGGTTGTGGATAAAGCTCTGGTGGATCTTAACATTGTATTATAGTGATGGGTATTCTGGTGAAATAGTAAATTGAAAATATATGTATATATATATATATATATATATGGTAAGGTGGAATGGGCTGAAGAAGAGAAAAGGGGGATTTAGTAAGTATTATATATATATGCTTGATCAGATATGAAAAAAAAAACTTATGATTCCTAATCCAATTCGCCATATTATCAAACCGTTAAGTAAAGCTAATCGGTGCGGCTGTAAATTTTATTTTGTCAATTGTGGTCATTCGTGACTTTTTTTGATAAACAAACTATTATTTCTCTGCTTGGGGCAACTGAAAGTCTCTTGTCCGGCGGCAATTTACGTAGGCTATTCCCATTTCTCTTTGTTACTCACCCTATGCTCACTCCATCCCTCTCTTATCTTTTATCACGGCAGGGGTTCCCAGAGGCAACTCTAATTTAGCCTTTATAGTATACGCTACTATAAAGATAGATAGATACATAAATAGATAGATAGATAGATAATTGCGTAAATTTAATCGAAAGGTGTATAGGTAGGTAAATTGAGAGGTGAATCACACACGCAGCATCCCGCTATGTCCAAGGTGTCAACAGTAGCACCACCACCACCGTCTGGTAGGTAAACAGGGAATCATCACTAACTAACTGAAAATTATAAGCCATGGGAGGATATTTCCCACGCTCTATCCGATTACATACGTGGGAACTCACACAGCCGTGGTGCGATTACAAATTCTTCAATATCACGTTGTTGACTCCTTCCTTGCCTTATCTAATACACAATCTTCACCGAGAGATTGGCAAAACCCACAACACAAGGTGGGGAAATTACAAGTCATCTATCTCTTATTTGTGGTGTCTCTTTGACGAGAATGTATTAGAAACTTGCTTGATAGATGGCATTACATTATATACACCGTAACCCAAGTGAGGAGATGAGACCAACACACGGATAAAACAGCTGAATTATCCAGCGGGTACCAAATTCACCCACTTGCCTTGCACTACCTAGAGCCCCTTCTGACAATGACTCCAATACATGAGAGAGAAAATAGCAGCCGCATCCTCTCCTATTGTCCACACTCTTTTTTGGCCGTAAGAAAAAAAAAAATTGTGACCTTTGCGGAGACTCGCTCTAGTCCACGGATATTTGACAATATTTATCCGTCTCCACCCTTTCTGACTTCTCCAAAGGAAAAAGTAGTCACGTGTCTCCTGACATATGAGTTATATATATATATATTATTACACTATATTACAATTTTTGGGTATACATACAAACTTCTTTATACAATGATACATTTTTGATCAACATCGATGATCTCACCAAACTGTTCTTTAAATATCTCTTTTTCATCATCTTCTCTCTTTTCTTTGATTTCCTTTGGGAAGTACAATTTGATAAAATCTAAAGTATTTTTATCTAAATTAGTTTCATCTGCTTTCATCACAGTAAGATCACGGCATAATGGACACTGATCTTTTGATTTTCTTTGTAATTTAATCAAACATCTCACACAAAACAAATGACCACAGTGTAATCTTATTGGTTTGAATGCAACTTGACAACATATGGGACATGTATAATCATCGATTTGTGGTGTTAAATTTAGTAGTCTCATGGTTAATACAGAACATAGATCTTTAACTATAAATGGACTTATTGAACCTTCATTTGCCGATTTTATAAAATTCTTATTGATATAAAAATTTTGAAATTGATTTGGATTGCTATTGGCATTCAATACAATCGTCTGTTTGTTAAATTTTTTCAAGATTTTGTAAACTGCTAAATTGTTTAAATTCTCAAATATTAATAATTTGATCAAAGTTTGATTGATCAATTTGAATTCCAAATATGCCTTTACCGAATTTTTCTTCTTGAATGACTCTACCAATTTTAGTTCTTTGACTTTCTCTAAAAACCTGAGATACTTATTATTGATCTCTTCAACTTTGCTCACGCTAAATTTGATCCCATTTTTACTTGTATTTTGTAAAGTGAAAAAGATCTCACTATCGATATAAACTTGAAAGATCTCTCTCCAAATATACATATCTGATCTACGAATATTAGGTGACGTTGTCTTTGATATCAATTGAGATACTTCCTCTATCTTATCGATCGATCCTTGCCTTTCATTGATCTTTAAGCCCTCAAATAATTCAATTTCTTTGTTTAACATTTCAAAAAATTTGATATCTTCGTGTAATGTTATGTTTAATTCGTACCATTTCAATGGCCTTGCATCTATTATACTTGAATTATCATTGGTAAATTGACTCGCCACTTCAAACGAATATACATTCACATTGTTACTATTATTGTCGCCATGAGTATCCCCGATGAATGAACTTGCCTCGAGGTTTATGTCACCTATTCCCATTATTTCTTCCTCTAAACTATTACCATCTTCATCAATATTATCACTTGCATCAGCATCTTCGTCATAATGCAGACTCCCAAGATTGACAACATCCATGGTATCATTGACTATTGTCTTTTCATTGGTATTACTTTTCAAACTTTCTGTATCTTCAATTTCGTTTACTTCCACGTTTGTATCTTCTTCTTTCGATATACTGTTCCTCCTCAGCTGTGACGAAGGAGAACCTGCCTTGTTATTATCATTGCTGGTAACAGGCATGCTTGCCTCGACTAGTTCAATTACAGGCTCATCGATTGGTTTTAAATTAAAGTTATATCCTAATTCGTCTAGTTTTTCTATCAGCTGTTGAAAATCATTATCTTTGTCAGAGATATTCATTGTAAGGATAGGATTCACGAGTTTTCTTCCATCTTTGTTGGTATCTCCAATACTGTAACTCATACGAAGGTCTTTGATATCAGATAATACACCGATCTCTTCTAACTCCTTGACTAACTTACTGAGACTCTTCTTCAATTTTTTATAATGGATTGAACCATTGGATATCCATGATTCAGGTATATCTGATTCTTTCAACTTCTCCTCAAATACTTTGCCAAACTTCATATTTGTGTTCTGATGATCATTAATACAAAAAAGTTAAAGAATGTAGTTCGAAAAGAGAAAGGAAAATATACGCCCAATTAACTAACACTTTGAGTAAGATTAACAAATAAATTAATTTGAATTTCTATTTCTATTTCTATTTCTATTCCCTTTTGGCGTATTCTGAGGCGGTGAATTTGAGAATATAGTAGTAGTTTTGTAGCTTTTTACCTCCCTTGAAGAGGCAAGAAGGCAGGGTTTGGCAATAAAATATTTCTTCTCCCCAAGATCTTCACCTAATTTAATTAGACCCCGGCAATTCCCCCCACGTGGCCATGTGGGAGGCACTGCGGCGATTTCTGGGATTATACCTATTTTATCGAAATCGTCGATCGGCGTGTATGTCTTTATAGTGCACGGGTGGTTGTGTTATATCTTTTGCTCATTAGAACATATAGGTAAGTAATATGGAGTGAATGATTGATCAAAACTGGTGGGATCAGATATTTGAGTCTCAAATACACACAACTAAGGTGACCTATACTACCGAACACAATATGGAAGACTCTCAGGTGAATAGCAAGTACGATAGACAGATTCGATTGTGGAATTCGACCGGTCAATCTTCAATCACAAATGCTAATTTACTCGTGATAAATGCATCTGCAAGTATAGTAGAAACAATAAAAAATCTGGTATTACCTGGTTTGGGGAAAGTTGTCTTATTTGATCCTTCCCTTGTGGATCATGATGATTTGAGCAATATTTTCTTTCTCACAGATGAAGATTTTGGTAAGAGGAAAGATGAATGCCTTGCTATAAGATTGAATGAATTGAATCCAGATGTTACAATCACATTCTGTAACGATAATCTTGCCAAAACCACCACTGAATTAATACACAATGTTGAGTATCTAAGTCAATTTGACTGTATTCTAGTAGATTGCTACTCTTCTGATCTAATTGATGCTGTATATCCTTTACAGATACCAATTGTTCATGTCAAATCATATGGATTCTACAGTATGATTAAAGTATACGTGAAGGAAAATAAGATCATCGATACACATTTTGCCAACCTTGATGATCTTCGTTTAGATGAACCATGGCCTGAACTATTGGAATACATTGAATCGCTGAAGATAGATTTCTTAAGTGAATTACAATTCTCAAATATTCCATACTCTTTGATCCTTGTGAAATTAATCCAAGAATTGAAATTAAACAACCCGAATCAAGACAAACCTACGACCAAGGAATTGAGATCGGCTGTATCAAACCTCCGTAGATCGGGAGATGAAGCTAATCTTGATGAAGCCCATAGCAGGGCCTTCAAAGTCAATACAAACTCGTCTGCTTTGTCTGATAATCTCATAGGAATATTTCATGAATTGGCAACGCTTTCGTTAGATGATATAAAGAAGGATAAGTTTTGGGTGTTGGTCTACGGATTAGATCAATTTTATAAGACTTATAACACTCTTCCAATATCTGGTGTCTTGCCCGATATGGAATCAGACACAGAGCAATACATCAACCTTCAAAACCTGTACAAGAGAAAGTTTGAGCTTGATAAATCTAGGCTCTTGAAGGAAATCAATAAATTGGGCTCAGATATCCCAATCATAACGGATCAAGAGCTAACTCTTTTTACCAAAAATTCGAAGTTCATTAGATTTCAGAAAAACTCAAAGAAAATCTTCCATCCAGCATTGAACTCGTCTGTTGATTACAATATTTACCTAGGTTTCCTAGCCGTTGAAGAATTCAAAAATATACACAATGACAGGTTCCCAGACACAACCGATGATTCAGCTGAACTTAGATCGATCATGATCTCCATCTTGTGTTCGTATAAGATAGACTCATTTCCAGAAGGATTAGACAAAGTTTTAGATGAGTTTTTAAGATCAAGAGGTAAAGAATTGCATAATATCGCCTCCATAATAGGTGGTGTGGCATCCCAAGAGATAATAAAACTCATAACGCATCAATACATAGCCTTGGAGGATTGTCTTGTCTTTGACGGTATCAAATCTAATGCAGTAAGCTGGAAAACATGATGAAAAATATCGTCACGAGACGATATATATAATATATAAGTTATAAGCTAAGTATCTTAATAGAGGTGTACGGATGTGCATTCTTGTCCTTTATCTAATGATTTATCACTCTTTAAATCGAATAACCAATTTGACATGCAGTGCATGCTTGTTTGTCTACGGTATGTAATGTTACTCTAATTCAAATCAGACCAATATTTGCATCCTTGATAACTGGTAGATATTTAGTATTTCAAAGAGATGAATCACAGTGATGGTGAAAAGAATATGAGCAGCGACTCGGAAAGTCGATTGGAGAGTGAACTTGTTGGTGAGACTTCAATCGTGGAGGAGAAGAAGCCTATTGATGATGACAATAACCAAAATGAACTAGAGGAAAGTAAAAATGCCAATGGAGATATTAATGACGATGAATCAGATGACTTTGAAGAATTTGAGGAATTTGAAGAGTTTGAAGAAGGAGGAGAAGAACAGCAGCAGCATGATGAAACCGATAAAATTGAACAGCGCCACGAGTCAAGCGATAACATACCCAATGTTGGATCACTGCGGTTGGATTCGTCATTAATTGAGTTCCAAAATGGGAATTCGGACGAATGTGAAGCAAAGATTAATGCTATCATCCTACAGATTTTTGATGATAAAGTTGGAAAAGACGCCAGAGCCAGAGAGAATAATAATATTTCAAGAAATGTAGAGTTAAACGATAGATGTGAAAGTATATATGCCAAGATGGTACAAGAACCAAGTAACTTGAAGATGATCAACTGGAGAAAAACCATAATTAGAAGACAATTACTAGTTGAGCTTGGTATACCTATTGATTTAAATGAAGTATCGGAGACGAAATCCAAGGCCAATACTCAACTTGGTGTTTATAGTAAGGATGAATTTAACCATGATTTAAACAGTAGTGTTTCCAGAGAGACATTGAAATTGATCCCAGATATAAAATCGCTCCCGCGTGATGTCATTGAAAGGAAAGATGAAACTATCAATTCTACTTCTTTTACTTTGAATGAAATGTTCAAGAATTTACAACCTGTTTCGTACTATAAATCGATATTGAACGACTCAAATACAGAATCGCATATCAACCAAAAAGATCTAGAGATGAAATTGGATAAGATGAAACTCATCAAAGAAGAGCTGTTACAATTATCGTCCGTTTGGGATTTGAATCACTCTGATTTATCCAAAGATAGAGATATTTTCTCCTCGTACGTCGAGAATTTGGTTGGGAATACGCAAAAGTTAAGGAATAGAAGATAATCTATAATCTATAATCTATTGTGTTATGTTTTATACATGTATATATATATATATAAATACATACGTAATCAGAAAAAAAATGCTTTGTACAAATCTCTAATAAATCTCTTCGTCGCCAAATCTTTTAACATATAGACCAAGGGCTTTGATAGGGAACAAAAACTTGTAATTTGGATATTCAATACCACAAGAATGGTTGAACACACCTTCAACAGCTTCAAATTCCCATTCCCCTGTGTTTTTTTGTCTCTCCATGATTAATTTTATACCTTTGAAAATGATTTCTTTATCGGGATAATCGGCCAAGATTAACCCAATTACCGCCCATGCGGTTTGAACTACTTTACCTTCCTTTGTTGATACATACGTATGAGTTTCACAACTCTTCATGGTTTCACCCCATCCACCATCTGCTAATTGTTTTGATACTAAGAAATCACAGCCTTTTTTAACGGTTTCATTGTTCGAATACGTCTGTCCTATTGAGTTAAGAGCCTCTAATGCAAACATACCGGCATAGGTAAAACATATACCCCAACATCCATACCACGAACCATCTTCTCTTTGTGCTTGACAAATGTATTTGATGGCTCTTTCTATAGCTAATTTGATATCATCTGATCTATAGTCATAATGTTTGTTGAAATAGCTTAGTCCTAAAACACTCGAATCGGTACATTCGACGTAAGGATATTCAACCATAATATTACCAAATACTTCGGCAGGATTGATCAATTCTAATAAAGGAGTAGATTTGATCTTTTCATATGTGGCAAATGAACCAAATTCGAAGAACCCAACGTTTTGTAAACTCAATAGTACATCTATACCATCTTGTAATTTTGTTGGGTCATAAAGATCGTGAACATCTTCGTAAAACTCACTATTTAAAACCATAATAATAGCCTTGATAGCTTCAGCGGTACAATCACTAACTGTATAACCTTGTTCCTTTGTTGAAAAGGGCCAAGCACCTTTCCTCTTGTCTCTAAATGATCCTTCTACACAATCCTCGGTGAATTGAGATCTTATCAAGAATTTAAAACCAGAAACAATCATATCTTTAAATTCGGGTAACTCAGCAATTCCAGCGGCAAATAGATATTGTACAGCAAATGCGGTATCCCAAACTTGAGAACCATTTGTACCCATAACTGTCATACCTTGAGGTCCAAGGAAAAGTTCTTCGGACATTCTACTGTAGGCCTTTTGGAAATTCTTGGATTCTTTTCCTTCCTCCAAGTATAACACAATTGAATTGAAAGCACCGTTAACTGGGGCAATTGATAAGTATTCTGTGTTCTCCAACTCTTTTAATACCAACTCATATGCTTTCTTATTTGAATATTTCAATAACCAATTTGGTCTGACGTATTTCTCATATTTGACCATAGCCCAATTCAAAACGTTCAAAAGTTGAGTATGTGGATAATATAAATCAACTCCACAAACGTTATTTCTGTTCTGTGTAAATATGATATCATTAAAAGATTTGGTATAGATCTCTGATCTGATCTCTTCTAATAAAGGATCAAGTTCACATTGCGCTCTAATACTGGATAAATAACCTAGGGGTAAATAAATTGCTCTTGTATGAACCCACCATCTCATTGGATGAATAGGGACCCAATAAGGTAAAGTGAATAACTCAGGAGGAGCAGGATTAACACCTTCCCATTTGTATAAATTTAATATGGATAACCATGCTTTACCCCAATGTGGAGTACCTATAGCACCACCTAGTTTTAATAAAGTTTCTCGTGCCCTTGTACAAACTGGGTGAGAAGCAGATAAACCCAGCAATCTCAAAATCACATAGTTGATAGTAGTACCAAAACATGTTGATTTATCACTCTCGAATAAACCCCAACCTCCATCAACTGGATGAGCAGTGTTAGCAATATACCTTATGATCTCGGTCTTTTGAGCCTCGGGTATTGGACTCTTGGTGAAATAAGAAGCAGCCACATAACCAATGGTCATAAACATAGGACCTTTATACTGTACGGGCCAAGTACCTGATTTTTTATCTTGAACGGTATCGAAAAACCTAGCTCCATTCCAACATGACTCTAGGACAGAACCTGCTTGGCCAAGGTCATCTCTGGGGAAACCTGAATCGTTCAATAGGTATTTAGTGACGTTATCCTGTAAATCCTCCCAACTCTCTTCTTCTGTCAGATATTCCCATCTTTGTGCACCTAATTCAGTAGTCCTTAATCTCCATCTACTATTATCGGTCTTTGGCAAGCCAACACTCTCGGAATAGTACATATTTCTAACGAAATCTCGAGTATAATTAATAGAAGAGGATATAAATCAATGCTTTTACTGTCAAAAGATCTGACTTATAACTGAAACGGTAAAAACGGTTTTAAAATCTAAAAAACGATACACCAGCAATCACGATTCGTTTAGGGAAATTATCACTCGTTTATTATTTGCCTCGGTACGGAAAAAAAAAATCACACGCATCTATCTCATGAGTCCCAAATTTCCCGAATGGGTTAATCTTTCGGCGGTAGAGTTTATCTACTGTAATCAGTTGGACGGACGCAGCCATTCGATGATGCTTCACTATGACTTACCCTCAATAATCCATTTGCCCATGAATGATTATATGGGATTATCAATTTATATGTATACATAAAGAATCTGAAGAAGAAATGTAATTTTTTTTGAAAAAGTCAAGATTCCTGAATATCTTCGGAAATTAAATTCTCAATTATAAATATTTAATCGAGTAAACTCATTGGATTATTTTGTCACCTACTTTAATGTTGTGAGTTGCGACGAATAGTAAGGTAATATGCAAAATGTGTGATTAAGTATGTATATGTTTCTATTATATGTATAATAAATAAAGTTTTATGTATTTGTGGAGTTCATGTAAAAGTGTTGTCGTTAGATTCATTATTATTGTTATTATTATTAGTGTTATTATTGTTAGTGGTTTTATTGGAATCACTTGTGGTTTTCTGATTATGATGCGTATGGTTGGAACTATCATGCTCTGAAGACTCTATTGTAATTGCAGATTCGTTATTATGTGAATAAGTCCTTACTTTATCATTTGTAATGTTAAAAGGTGTAGAGGAAAGAGAAGTAGTCGAAGAAAATGTAGTATTTCCATTTCTATTTTGATACCGACTAAGAGCAGAATGTGATTTTTCCTTCTCTTTATCTTTATCTTTATCTTTCTCCTTAGAGGAGGATTTATTATTAGTTGACATATATTCCTCAGTCAAGAAATCAATTGGAGAAAGTGGTGTAAATTCACTTAATTTTCTAATATGATTCGGGGAAAGGATTAATATGGGTTTCGATGAGGAATGGAACGGACTTGAACTTCCCAATCTTCCTCCCATTATCGAAGAAGCAGAATAACTTCCACCCATCATACCTCCTCCCAATGGAGATCTCATATTTGTCTTACTGGTATTGAGGGATGATTGGTCGCTTATCACGATAGATCTATCATATGGTGGTTTGATAGTCTTAAATTGATTTGTGGTTTTATTGAGTACTTGGAAATTACCATTTGGATGAGGTAACTGTACCTGCTGATGCTGCTGTGATTGTTGTAATGGATTATTGCTATGATGTTGATGAGAGTTATGTCCACGATGTAAAGGAGTTGCTTCATTTTTGGTATTATAATCCCAAATGTACCATTGTATGAGGACAACCAAATCGAATATAACTGTTCCACAAGCACCAATTATATAACTCAATTCGTCAGACCAAAACTGTCTTGATTCTTCACCTCCAATAAGAGAACTTTTACAAGTTGCCAAAGAAACTGAGTAAAGGGTATTGCCAACCAATGCACACATGAACAATTTTAAGGATATACCCTTTGTAGATTTCAGTTTATAGTTCTTGAGTAGTTGAGGTATTCTGGAAGTTAGGTAAAAAAAAGTACACGTCCATGCAAATACCTTACCCATGCTGTGACTATCCATATATCTTAAAAAATGTAAGACAGCTGATAATTGAAGTAAGATCTTATCCAAGGCAGATTTTCTCTTCTCTGTGATTTCAACCTCAGCTGAAAAGTCATCTTGAGGAATAGGCATTGCATTAACTTTGGTAAATCCAGCGATAAAACTGGAACTTATCAGCTTTGTGAAACTGTTATTACTTGAAGTTGAGAATAAACCTAAATTTCTCTTCTTTCGTTTAATACCTTCACCTTCTTCTGGTTCCTCGTTATCTTCTTCCTCGTCATCTTCATCATCATCTCCATCTTGGAAATCGTCACGAATTAAAGGTGTTCTCTCAGTACTCGGTATTGGAATATGTTCTGTAGGGATAGAAGCCATTGAATTTTCATTTGGGTCTGCATCAATCTCAACATCAGTCGTCGGATTTTTCTTTGCAAGTTTTGGTTTCTTTTGAGTTGATTTTCTTGCTGTTTTTGACTGTTTCTTTTTGGTTATCTTATTTATATGCTTGTCATGTTCCTCCAGGGTATCTCTAAGTCTAGACCTGGGACTCTTTAACACGTTCAATCTCTGTGATCTTTTCTTATAGAAGAATCTTGACTTTGGATCGTAATATAAATGAGAGTAGTAGAAATATTGACCAGCTAGTATGAAATCAATAATACAATAATAACCACTCAATAATATTTGAAACATTAAGGCATCAGTCATTAAACAACTGGTGAAATTTAGGAAATCACCGGCAAACCAACATAAGAGAAACCCCAACGAAAGACCATCAACTGATTTATCTGAGTAGTTTTTAATGACTTGAGGGATTTGGGCAAACAACCAAGATGTAATTGAGAGATATCCCGATATTTCTGAGACAGGTGCCAATTTCTTGATTAACTCAGTTCTATCTATATCCCAGTGGAAGTCAAATCTACACTCTCCAGTTAGGATATATATCAATTTAATGAAAAATTTAAGTTGATTGCAAAATTCATCATTGGGATCAGATTCTTCTGGGGAGCCCAAGAATACTGAAGCAATATTCCGTTGCACAAGAGGCGATATTATATCTGACATGAGGTATCACGAATATGGAAAAAATAAGGAGCTGTGTTCTAAAGATAAACAAATGAATAAGAGTGTTTAAACATTAATGTCGTCTGACGTGTATTTAAGTCTGTGTTGGTACAGTGAAAGGAACTAAAGTTTTAACGGGAAAATAGAAATGAAAGTTGACTAGTCGACGGTTTCTTGGAGTCGGCCAGTGTATGCAATGTTGTTGAAGTGCAGATCAGAGATCTTGTGTATATATATATATGGGAATGATGGTCAATCTAGGCGACTAAATCGATGAAAGAGACAAGTACAAAGTATGTAATTTTAGTATATAGGGTCTGGCATTGTGAGATAAGGCAGCACGATAAGGCCTGACGTATGGAATCTTCGCTGAATAAGAAAAATTCTCAGCGACGCCGACGAGAGGCATTGTTTTGGCTGATCTCGCGTCGATTTTGCTTTGTTTCCCTCTTCGTGGAGCTCCTAGTTTAGTCAACTCCAGCCGCCGTACTCTTCAGCTTCCAAGTCTTCAGCCGTTGGTCTCTGGTAATCAGAGAAGGCATCTCCCCAGAATACCACTATACCTTTGAGGAAACCCCTGATATGCATATGTGAAATTCTAATCCTAGTCTTTTTCTTGTAAACTCTCTCGGTAATTTCGTTGATTTGATTTATATCACAGTTTTTAGGTAAAAAGACAGCAATATTTGGAGATATTTTCAGTAGAGACTCTAGAAGTTTGTCCAATGGTAAAGGTGAAAGCTTATCCAGGTCGAAGTATTCACCATTCTCTCCTATATAAGTGACACCACCCCACGGTGGTGACGAGAATATAACATCAATCGATTGAGATTCTAAATATTTTCTAATCTTTTGAGTATGTTGATAAGCAGGTTTGCCAGAATGGTTCTTGCCCATATCAACATCTTCATCATCAGCATTGTCTATTGCAAACGACCAATCTGCCTGGAACATGGCTAATTTTGTCTGTCTTGATTTACCATAGACTCCGGTATTATGGTAACAGCATTGTAAATTGACAAGATTGAAGTCGACACAATATACTTTGTCAAAATCCTTTGTGAAATGAGCAGCATTACCTCCTCCACCACTAAACATATCTAATACTCTTGTGGATTCCGGTAAGCAATGTTTGATGAATTTAGAAAGATACAAAGCAATTTCTTCTGGGGTAACACTATACCACAATTCTTTGGTTAATCTTATACCATTATCCATTTTGTAGAACAACATGTACCTCCTTTTCCAAAACTTCATTATCTCTGGTACCATGTCTTCCTTTGTCACCAAGATTTTATCACTTTCCAAGACATATTCAGTATCTGGATCCGCAACCAGAAGTTTACCTATTGCTACCTCTAGGTCTGATATGCTACTATCCATTGTCATTTCGAGATAAATAAAGTGAGATCAAACAAAAGGGAGCTTGTACTGGGGGAATTATTATGATTATATGAGTAGAATATGAATATCGATAAACAATGCTCTATATGCCGTTGATGATACGTAAAACGATGTAAATAACAAGAGTAACCATCCACCGATGTATACATCTAATACTCAAATGGTAGAAACAAAAAAGAAAAAATTATCGCGAGCACTGCCGTCTCCGCTTATGACGCGCACAGCCCTGCTGCTGCGAACCAGCCATCTGATTTAATTTGCACCGTTTATGACTCCCGTTGATCCAAGTGAATCGGGGATCTTCATTGATACCTGTCTTTATCGTCGATTAAGTTTATATACATAGATATAGACATCTAATCATACTAACAAATAAAATATACAAAACATCACATATCACTGAGATCAATGAGCCAACGTAGTATCGATATCGAGTCGTTTGAAAGTCCTAAGATGCACTTTAAGCATCCTGATGAAAGACGACAATCAGTGACGTCAAGTAAGAAATTCATAGTTGACTATTCATCTGACGAGGATGAGAGTGGAGCTAAACTAGAAGAAGAGATTGGTGCAAGTAGAGGCGTTGGACTTGTTACCAGAAGTGTTAACAAAGAGATAGAAGGTAATAACAACAAAAATGAGAGATCTTATTCTCTTCACTTGCCAGCTTCTAAAGATAATCAACTCCCCACTACGATGAATATTACCAGAACTGCTGGTACAAACTTAAACAGAAATTATAATCACTCTATAGTGTCAAGTGAATTAACCAGTGATAGGGAGTACATGAGTGCCCTAAGTGAAATGGCTTCAAATGAAACAGGCGAGCATGAATCATACTATTTCAACTCCAATCTATCCCCACAGCAAACCATTCAAACGCAAAAAGAAGAGGACATAGAGGAAAATAACAAGGAAGAAGTGTCAGAAGAAGAACATATTGTGAATACTTGCACCTTTAAAGAACCTTTCAACTCTACCTCCAACGATAACAAGAACGAAAGCCAGGATCCACTCAACCAAATCCCATCAGAACTGACTAAGCAATCCAGTATTTCAACATTGATTAGAAGAAAAAGCTCGATTCCAATGCTAAAGGATTTTTATTATGATTCCAATATGCAACAGAATGAGGAATCACAACAGCAAATGAGAAGAAAGTCAAACTCGCAAATGATTTACAAGTTACTGGTTAATAACAGTAGAAGTACTACTGATTTAGTTGACGATGAACCCGAATTGGAAGAAAACCAAGCTACATCGAAAGAGGAAAGCAGTCAATTGACAGAAACAAACGACAGACAAGTTTCTTCAACATCCGATAATAATGAGTCTCTAGTTCTTCCACATAGATCTAGCTCCGGGACTTTAAGAAGGAGGGCATCACGCATATCTCAATCTATCAAAAGATACAATTCTGTTCGTTCAAATCTCAACAGCAAGGTGCTCGAAGAGAGTGAATTAGACAAGGCCATGGACGTTGCGCCTGTACAGACTATAACAAGTTCATTGAAGAGAACCAATGCAACTAGAAGAAAGATAGGCTGGATGTCTCAGTTGATTTCACTTTTATCCGAGCTAAAACTGAAACTCAACAAGAAATGGAGAAAACTTAAGAGCAGAAGAGTATTTAAACTAAGGAGATCTAGAAGTAGTAGAAAGATGACTAAGAATTATCAGTCTTTGGCTATTTCAAGTCCAAAACTAATTGGGAAGTCTACTGATACAGAAAATAATCAATTAAGAGCTATCTATCCGTTAAGCCAGCTTCAAGCCCCTGAGAAACTTTCCAAGATCGTTGAAGAAGAAGGTTCAGTCGCCAATTCATTCAGCAAGAGCTTGAATACAAGATCCAAGGATTATGAGCCTGCTGATATAAAATATCAAAATATTGATAAATATCTTGAAGGTGAAAACAACAAGATATTGGACAGAATCGAGGAAAAGCGCAAGTTTTCCAATGTTCCATTGGCACAAAAAGTGATATCTAAGTCGACTCAAGAGACTATCTTAGTGAACAAAGGAGATGAATCAGGAAATGAGATCAATGAAGTTAGTAAGGAATTCTTAGAGATATGGTCCCATTACCTTAAATCAATTGTTAAGAATAGGATACAAATGAAAATCGAGATTGATGAGATTACTGTGCCTGTAAGGACGAGATACTCATATTTATTAGAGAACACACGTCCAAATGTCAACAAGTTGATAATCGAAAATGAGATCAACAGTAAGCTTGAAGCTGGTGGACATCGTACAGAGACTAAGAATCTTTTGAATCAAAACTCAGAAGTCAATGCAAGACTTACGCAAGAGGCATTGATGGATTTCCAACCACCTCATAAATTCAGAGACAATAGAAGAGGAAGTATTTTACACTCAATTATCTCGGAGTCAGAATCTGCAAATGGTTCATCCGCTTCTTCTTTCTATTCTGATAAGGAAAGTGAGTCTGATCAAACCTCTATCTCATCATTTGATGAGCATCATATCAATCAGAGTAGTGCTAACGTGAATTCACCTGGTGTATCTAAGAATGAAACAATCGATTCGAATGAAGTGATCATTACAAGAAACTTACATTTGAAATACGCAAAGGAATCTCTTTTGGAAAGAAGAGAATCTGTGTTCAGTGTTGATTCCAAAAATAACAATTACCCAATTGTGGTAGGTGCAAATATCGAAGACTTGACGATATTGCCAAATCGTAAGGGCAAGTTGATTAGTAGAGACAATAGATTTTCTGCAGATTTATCATTGGATTTCTCATTACTCTCTGCTTCAGAATCTGATTCCGAAACGGAGACGGCAGTAAGAAATGCAATGCTCATTGAAGCGGCTACCAGGAACCGAGCTTCGAATAAAGGATCAAAAAAAGAGTTGGATTCTTTGACTTCAAGTTCTGGTAAGAGAAATACAAAATTGATTAAACAACTAGAGAGGTTTATGAGTGTAAGTCCACCAACTGGTACAATTGAAGATTGATGGCACAAGTGAGACGAAGGGTCATACGTAATTTACATATAAAGTTTTACATGTTTTAGTGATAATATAAGAATAATGAGAAAGATAGATTTAAATGTATAACCTCGGTTTTAGAGATAATACCACTTCGCTATACTCGTTTCTCGCTTTTATATTTTTTTTCTTTTAACCGAGAAATGCTTTGACCCGTAATTTATAATCGTCTTAGAAGATCAGTTGATAAGCTGAATATGATTGATCTTACGCCTATCTGTAAGTTGTTTGACCTTGAAGGTGATGATTAATGTAGAAAATAGAGTTCAGGAAAAATGCCACAATCGCCGAATTCATACGTGAAGGTTTGAGAGCAACTTTGGTGGTCTTTAAATGCCCGCTCTGATGGATTAAGTCCGCATGGCAGGGCCCTCTTTAAACGCGGCTTTCGATCGAGCGTCCCTTGATTCCGCGTTCGCACGAGTCGAAAAGGGGCATCTACTGTATCTTTTTAACGGATTCGGAATTATTATTGGTACAACCAGGTCGATTTCCTCTAGAAACCCCGGCCAGCGTTGTAGATGAATACCTGAAAAGATTGAAGAGGTCTGCGGGATAGAGGAAAAGCCCAAGACCGAGAGTGGCGACCTGATGAGAAGCGCAGGCCGAGGCAAGAAGCGCGCAAAAAACCGTTCAAGGGCCAGTTCTCTGAATTTTGCCCGGCTGTACGAGAAGAGCGAGCGAGGTGCATCGGAAAAAGAAATTGACTTCTTCAGGGTTCTTGCTCATGTGTTATCAATCATTTTATTACAATGAGTGAATTTTCTTGTATAT
Organism: Wenyingozyma nitratophila; assembly: GCA_030567875.1. NCBI lineage: Eukaryota > Fungi > Ascomycota > Pichiomycetes > Pichiales > Pichiaceae > Wenyingozyma > Wenyingozyma nitratophila. Next base: position 381,452 of record JAJLSW010000005.1, read on the forward strand.
ATCTTGGCTAATTTCCAATTTTTGAATCGTTTATATGTCACACTAGTAACTTGTCAATATACATTATTCTTCCTACCTTATCAACTTCACCTCTTCACGCTGCAAGGTATAACTTTTACGGTCTCACTTCATCTACATATTCCATCGGTTAATCTATTCTAATATTGATACGCATAACATACAGCATCATTACCACATCGCCTTTTTTCTTACTTATCAATTTTTTTCACTTTATACAGTCAAAATATACTCAAAACTTCCAAGCACAATGAATTTATCGAGTAAACTTTCATTTGGCTTGTATCCAAAACTTAAAAAGAGACTCACTGACGAGACTGGTGGGGTTCAGTATGCAGCAGATTCAAGAGACATGTCTCGTTCATCGAGTTGTAGATCATCTTTTGACTGCCATATAAGACCCATTATAGATGATGCAATAATACCTTTGAAAACAACTTTAACTTCATCCATACCTACCAAACCTCTAAAGATTTCTTCAAAGGCCTCAAGTTACTTAAGAAGAACTTGCTCTACCATAGCGGTATCGAAATCTCAATTAGCATATTCTCCTAAGAGACTTTTACATACAAATAGTTCTACTGATGTGAAGAGTCAGAATCCAGAAACTAATGAAACAAATAATCTTAATATACCATTCCCATTATTCAATAGAATGTCAACTATAGATTCCGATAGCACAGCTCATTTTAATACTGATTCTCCAAGGGCTTTGAATTCAAACAAGCTTTTGATTCCAGATGGTTACGATTTAACAAAGACAACCTCAAGGCAATCACAGTTTAGCTCGACTACACAATTTACGGATGCTCAAAGTATACAGATGAAAATCATATACGATAACAATCTTATGCCCGGTTTTGTTTCACCAAAATGAAATAAAATATCGCAACCTTAACTAATTATGACACTTATTTTTTTTCGCCTTTCCTTATTGTATTTTTTTTGATCTTTTTTTTCCGAATATTAATTAGTTTTTTTTTCGTGAATTTTCCGGGTTTGTATATAGCAATTTTTCTTGGGTCCCTTATGTATATTAATGTTTTTATCAATAGTCTATAGAATGAAATCGATGATCTTATGATTTAGTACCCCTTAGTAAAATTTTTCGTAATCAGGCACTATTGTTTGTTTTGTTTGACAGTCTCCCTACGCGGTCTTCAACTTTTCCAAGTCTACATGCTATTTACATGTCGGGTGCATGAATCTTTTTTTTTACAAAAGTGAAATTAAAAAAATTGCTGATTTACTCTTTGAAAATTATAGACATATGTTTCATTATTAAAAATCTATTAAATAAAATAAAGTGCCAAAAGCACTAACTAAAAATACAAAACTCCCATCATTACAAAGTCATTAATACTTTAGATAAATTCTTCATCCATGATATCTTCTATAGTTGGACTCTTCTCAACTTTACTACCTAATGAGGGACTACTTGGAGCAGTATTTGATGGAGTAGAGGGAAATGAATCAAATGATCCATATCTCTTTGATTGATTGTCTTCAACATCAGACATGGCTAAATCATCGGCTTCTTCATAATGATAGTCAGGTGCAAAATCTGGCTTTCTACTGGAAACAGTATAGTTTTTCATAGATTGACTACCGTAAATAGCAGAATCAGAGACTTGTTCTTGTTTCTTTTCATTTGCCTTTGTAGGTTCGGATTTCTCTTCTGTAGTGGAACTTGATGTGGAATTGTTTGAGTTTTGTTTGGATAATGGGACAGAAGAAGCAAAACCAAATGGATTGCCGTTGAATAGATTGAATAAAGTTTCTTCGACTCTTTTCCTCTGTTCCTCAACGTCATCACTTAGGTCTTCTTGTCTTTGTCTTGACTTTCTTTCAGCAGCCTCAGATTTTAAATCAGCTAACCTCTTAGCCTTTAAATCTTGCTTAGACTTTTGCAACTCAGCTTCGGCTTCTCTTTCAGCCTCTAGTTCAGCTTCTCTTCTAGCTCTTAACATAGCTTCTTGATGGGCTTTGAGTAAAGCTTCTTGTTTAACCTTCAAGATTGCTTCTTTTCTGGCGTGCAATTCAGCTTCCCTTTTGGCACGCATTTCAGACACTTGTCTTGCTTTTAATTCAGCTTCTCTTCTGGCTTTCAATTCAGCCTCCTGTCTTGCTCTCAAAAAAGCTTCTTGTCTAGCCTGTAATTCAGCTGCATATCTAGCTTTTAACTCAGCTTCCTGTCTAGCTCTTAGTTCAGCTTCCTGTCTAGCCCTTAGTTCAGCTTCCTGTCTAGCTCTTTGTTCCGCTTCTTGTCTAGCTTGCAAATGAGCCTCTTGTCTTGCTTTGATTTGAGCTTCATGTTGCAATTTTCTTTGTCTTTGATGTTCTAGTTCAGCTCTGTGACCGTCTTCAACGTGAATTCTCTTAGATGGCTTCGATTTGACATTATCTGCTGTTCTTTGCTTAGCAATGATAACAACTAACTTAGCACCCTGATCGTATAACTTATAGGCAATCTTATCGGCATTTGCATCAGATGGCAATTCTTCAACAGTATAAAATTGATCTTCTCTAGAATGAACGACCAATTCGTGGTGCTTAGTTAACTCTAAACTATAACCAGAGAATAAATCATCAGAGTCATAAAAGGAGAAGAAAGGGTTTGGGGTTCTTTTCTTTTCCAACACCAAATAGTAGTTTTCGCCATCCTCTAAATGAGAAACTACCGGTTTTTGGGCGTTATTATAGCTAACATTGTTACCAAAGGATTTTGGAGCTTCATATGGTAAGTCGAATAATTGAGGGTTGATTGTTAATAACATTTTTCTTATCTTATCGCTTGTGAGAAATGTGTGAATGTTTTGTTTGTTCAGGAATCAAATGATGATGATAAGGAAGAATAAGATATTTGGATAAAAAACGAATGATGAAATATATAGGGATCCTTGGAGCCTTAAATAGAAGGGTTGCCACCCTATAGTTGATTAATCATCAATTCATCAAACCATTACTTAGTAATCTCAACTTCAATTACCCCAGATTCTCGAAGCTTCTCCCGGGCGCGAGCACCACACTCAATTTCACCGTGGCAATTTCGAGAATATTCTCGAAGCGCGGCATAAAATCCAGTAAGAGAGAGAGCAGCAGGGCCTATCTTCCCCTGCCCGCGCGTGATTTCTCTCGTGTCTTCTTCACGGCTGTGATGAGCAGGAATTCACAGCCGTTGAAATATTTTTTTAACTTTGTTCTAGGCCGATCGACCTTATGATTTAGTGTGTACGTATTTCCTAAAACAAACAAAGATAAACACAGGTGCATTTCTAAGTTAGACAGACACATCTACAAAAGCTCAAATCTCAGGTCCTGCTCTTTTGATGGGTACTAATTCAGATATTTACTTATTTCATCTTACTATCGTAGAGTACCCGATCTCTCATAGCTGAGAGACTATCATCAACATCCGCTCATCGCATAGATACTCTCGTACACCATTCATCATTCATGGACTATCAGTTTTCTCCTATTTCTGTTTATTTCTTCAACTAGATCACTCCTCCATCTATATTCGCATTCCGCCTTTGCTATCTATACGAGAATAACAAACCCACCTTGATACCCCCAAATTGATGGAATCCTTACCGCTGCATCTTCCCAAACAGCGGGCAAGTAAGAAGAAGCTTTTCAATCACCCAGATCCACTAAACAGTGCAAACTCTTCACCTACCAGAAACATATCTGAGGCTAAATTAGCAAACAGTGAGCTAAACACCACATCGGTGATATATACACCCCACGAAAAGGAAAACATAAGCCAGTCATTTCGCCTTTTACTCGATGAAAACTATCAACAAAGCCGTTCAAAGACTTCTTCAGTGTTTGGAATAGCTCCAAGTCCAAACGTTTCAATAGCAGATGATGCCGTTTCTGCCGACCCATTCAGACTTTACAAAGGAAGAAAAAGTTATTTGCAAGACAGATTCAAAGCTGAAAACAAAACTTTGAACAATAAGCACTCCAAATTAGACCTATTGGATGATACAAAACTTACATCATTCCCATTTCCTCACCCTCAACCAAATTATCACATTTATAGCAATACAAATGGTGAGTCAAACTCTAAATTTGAAGATTTCAGCGATAAAAACTCGTTAGGAAAATTTGATAGCCGTGATTCAGAGTCACTCAGTGATTTCCATCAATTAGTACTGATAGAAGATTATGTGTCTGAGCCCAAGACTATGAAGAGGAAAAATAGCAACAAGAAAAGCGGACATAAGGTGTCAATATTGGATTTGAAACGAGCTTTGATCAACGAGGAAAATCAATCCAAAAAGGCACAGGAGATCGACTTTGATGATTTTAATAATACAGATTCTCAAATAGATCTCTCCTCACCATATCATTCTTTCTCCAATATATTGACAACCAACAGTTACTCATCTTCAGTCGCTATACCACAAGATAGTTTTAAGTCATCTCAAATCGCTTTACCTTCGATAGCAACATCGATAGCGACAACTTCGACCAACTGTAACAGCGCAACTACAAACGTAGCCACTACTATGGGAACAACAATAAGCCTTAGAAAGAGATTGGAAGAAGTGAACGCACTTGGATCACTTATTTCACAAAGGAGAAATATTTCAGATAATTCTGAAATGGAACAAGAATCAGGCAGAACCAATTTCAATGGAGGTTCTTCTAGTTCTCAGTATAGCACAGAAGCGTACTTAGACTCAATATTGAACAAAGATTCGAGGACGAAATCAAACGGAGCGTTTAGTATCAGTAATGCGACATCCTCTTTGAAATACTGTATAATGTGTGAAAAACCATTATACGATATAAGTTCTTTGATTCCAATGGAGAAAAAATTCGAAGAAATTATCTGTTCAGATTGCTTTGAAGATTATGAAAGGATTTCTAATGCCCTTAGAGTCATACCCGAAGAAGAATTAGCACAACAATTAAGTTCTATCGAAGACACTTTCCAAGATCTTTTGAACTCTCAGCAGAATTTAGAATACGAATCTGATAATAGTGAGAATGAAGAAGATTTCAATGATACAATAGTAGTTGAGGATTTTATGATGACAAATGATGATATCCTACCCCGTTTTACACCTACTTTCAACCCAAATCTCAGTACACTGGCAACGAAAAGCCAATATTGTAACGATGATACCATCAATTTCACCGATAATCTAATTGAAAGATTGAGAAAGATCCAAAATCAAGACGCACAGATGGCCGATAGACTGGCTATGAGTCCAGGGAAGATTGATAAACGAGGCAATCCCGATATTAAGGCATTCTTGATGAAGATCCTTCCTTTTAACAACAGGGATGTCGTATTGAAAACCTATCGTACCATAAGATTGCTCAGAAGACTGATGTTTGGAGATTAAGCTGAAGTTTTGAGGTTCATTTAATGACTGATAAAGACGGTTATCAAACATTACGCAATACGTACAAATATGCATACACTTAAGTAACCCTTTTTTCCCATTTTTTATATTTAGAGCGCAATTTTATATGAGAATAAGAATATATTAGAGTTTACTATTAATTCTATTTATTTATAAGGTCTCGAAGTATCTCTTGACACTCTCTAATTCACCCTTGGCAAACACGGTGACTTTACCTTGGAACTTACCTTTTCCTCCACCTTTCAAACCAGACAAGGCTTTCTTTAATTCAGTTACTGTTTCTTCAGTCTTTTCACCAAAGACTATAACTGCTCCACCATCTTTACCCTCACCGGAAATCAAAACAACGGTACCTTTATTGTCCTTGATGATGGGAGAAGCAGAGACCTCTTTGAATATCTGATTCAAGAACTCGAGTCCTACTTCAGGTCTATGTAAGAAGGCAATGTTCTTCTTCTTTTCATTTTTCAAATTGTCTTCTAACTCCTTGAGAATTTCGTTGGTCTTGTATAATGCTATTTCCTTCAAATAATTTTGTTCTCTGGAATTTGATTTCTTAGCTTGAATACTCAAAGCTGTCACTTTTTCAATTAAAGTCTCGTATTGACATGACATGGCAGTACTCAAATTCTTCAAGATTTGATTTGACGATTGGGCAAAAGTAGCAATTCTATCACCGGCCAAGAAGTTGAGTCTACTGTTAGAACCTTTACCCGGGACCTGATTCAATAGGGCAATACCTTTGATTTGACCTGTGGATGACAAATGAGTACCACAACAAGGATTTGAATCCAAGTCTCCAATATTGACAACTCTTAAAACACCTTTGGTAACATCGTAGTCGTCTGGCATCTTAGATTTGTCAACATCATCCTTATGTGGAACATCAACACTGATAGGAATGTTTTCAGTAATTTTAGAATTGACTTCAGCACCAATCTTCTCAATCTCTTCATCGGAGATCTTTCTTGGAATTTCAATGTAATTGATCATAGTACCCATATTCCAACTTAAAGTAGGTAAGTCGTATTTATCCATGATCGCTGAGAGTAAATGTTGACCTGTGTGTTGTTGCATATGGTCAAATCTCTTTTGCCAATTGAGTTCTAATTTCACGGTTTCACCAACTTTAAGAGGTTCATTAGTAATATGACGAGCGATTAGTCCATCTCTCTTAATATACGAGACGAATATACTTTTGGAATCATCACCCGAAATCAAAGTCCCCTCATCCGAAGGTTGTCCTCCACCTTCTGGGAATAGGATAGTATCCTCCAATTCAACTTCAAAAACTTTTGGTTGATCAGCTTTAGATGCATCTTTCTTAGATTTCTTATCGACAACCGGTTGAACTTCTTGGCATGAGACGACTTTGGTAGCAAATGACTTCAAATACGAGTCTTTTTGACAGGCAAGAGCACCTACAACTATAGAGGTGGCAGTAGCAACGGACATATTTCCAATATTTACCAAACGTGTTGTTGTTCTACCTACCCCTTTTGCAAGCTAGTGATTACCGCTCCCGTTGATCTTATAGGTGGAGAGAATATCCAGGCCAGATAGAGATTGAACTCCATCTCCCGCGACGAATATGGTGCACGGGAGCTATGAGGGTAACTTGGAAAAAAAGAACGAGCCCAAAATTTGACATCCTTGCTGGGCCTGTTTCAACCTTGTTTTGCATGTTCTGGGGTGCTAAATAGGTTCACTTTCTTCCTTGGTTGTCGTTCTTCAGATATCCAAGATACGCATTTTTGCTAACCAATACTATGTCTAGCCGTGATGTCAGTGGGACAAAGAAGTCTTATGACAAGACTCCTTCAAAAACTTTAAGAAGTACCAGTGGATTTTTCTCTAAGGTAACTCATCTATTCAAAACTATTGCTGAACCGAATACAGACTCGGATATAGATGGAAATCATGATTACAGTCAGTTGAATTCAGATCAATCGGTGATTTACCGCCCCGAACATAATTCCTTTTACGGAGATGCCAATGCCTCCGAGATATCTAATACTTCAGTTACATCCAAGACTGCCAATGAAACACTTGCCGAATTTTTCATGAAGAAAGGCTCTGAACCCTTAAATGATATAGAATTTGAAGGTGTCGTTTCCTTAATGAGTAAGGCAGCCAATCAATCATATTCTGGAAGTCAGACAGGGAATTCGTCATTCTTTTCATCTTCCCCATTAAGACGTTCCAGTGCAATTGAGACTGCTAACCTAGATACTACATCGAAGACAGTCAAGACTCCAATAAAATTACAGTCACCTTCTCTGCAATCGAGAGGACAACTTTCAGAGAAAAGATATATCGCTCCACAAACAATCAAGAAAAGGGTTATCAATTACTCAAAACTCCCATCTCCTTACAGAACTCGGATTTCTTCCCCACTAACATCATACATCGAGTCGAAAGAGAATTGCAATATAATAGACAAGAGATCTCTTGGCAATACTTCTTTCACATCCCCTTCAACTTCATCGATCTTGGAAGTCTCCGTAACTTCAGAATCTGCTGATGACACATTGCCATCTAAACCTTTGAGTTCTACTGCTAATGTTTTATTATCTTCCTTGGAGAATCCTAAGGGAAACTTGAAGAGAAGATCCAGCTCATCTTTCTCTAATCCATATTCATTACTTGCTAAAAGAGATAACAAGAAACACCATACAACCAAAGCAGATTTAAAAGTGGTAGAAAAAGAAACAGCTAAGAATGAAGATGAGCTAAACAAAGAAAAGACTGGGGAAAAGCCTAAAATCGTGGTGGATAGTACCTCTACCACTACTGAAATACAACCGGCAAAAAAATTCAGCATTAAAGAAGTTATCGATATTGCTGATGATGACGATGATGATGAACATGAAGATGAAGATGAAGAAAAGATGGAAGTCACCAAAGAGGAGGAGCCAAAAACAGTGGAAAAGAAGAAATCTTTTTCACTTCCTAAACTTGATTTCAAACCCACAGCAAAAACTACGACTTCTTTCACTTTCACAAAGACAGACGCTCCAGCAAAGTTAGAGGTGAAATCCATTCCACCTATTAAAGAGACTGCTAAGATAGCGAATACCCTCGGTGCAACCACCCCATCTTATCTATCAACTAATATCATTAATAATAATACCGATACAGAAGCCAAGCCATCCCTTTTCAAAAGCACTAATCCTGGGGTCCATAAAAAAAATGGGGCTTCTAGTGAAACTTCAAGTCCGTCTGTTGCTCCACCTTCTGAAAACCCATCAGACTCAAACTCATCTGAGATCACTTACGAATTCGCTCAGGTTTCTTCCAGTAACATTGATCTGTTGAAGTTCGTTGATGACGACATCGCTATGACTTACGACTCGGAGTTCGTATTTATGTAGTTTGTTTATATGTTTATGTATGTCCGTAATTTACAGCTATAGGATATAATTCATCAAAAAAACTAGTAAATCCGAAGACCGCATAGGGCCCTCGCGTGTTTCCAAACTCTTGTAATCCGAATCCCATAGTACTCACGTATCTCCGAAATATATACATGCATCCCCGCGTTACTATAGCTATTTATATTTTTATTCAATACGAGTATAAATTAGGCCTTCAACCTCAAATGGTAGAGTATTTGCGTGAATTGGATTTACTAGATGTCAAGACAATCCATCAAGAACCTCAAATAATACGAAAAAATGCGTGTGTTCGTCACCGGTGCTTCAGGTTTCATTGGTAAACAAGCTACAAAACTACTAATCAGCAGGGACCATACAGTCTTGGGTCTTGCTCGTAGTGACAATTCTGCAGAAGTAATCAAAGGATTAAAAGGTGAAGTGATCAAAGGCGATCTATTTGACCTTGATGTTTTGAAGAAAGCAACTAAAGAGTGCGACGCTGTTCTTCATCTTGGTTTTGTTCACGACTTCTCTAGCATGGAAGCATTTGCCAAATCCGCACTAATCGATAAAGCTGCTATTGAGGCTATTACTGAAGCTCTAGAAGGTACTGACAAACCATTTGGTATCCCCTCGGGTCTTCTTGGATACAAAGGCCCTATTACAGAAGCCACAGCATTTTCAGAAAATTCCAGTGATCGTATGAAGTTCGCTCAAACATACGTCGAGACTTGGAAAGCTAAGAAGATCAAAGGGTTTGTTGTCAGATTACCGCCAACGGTTCATGGAAATGACGATAAAGGATTTATTAATGTGCTCATCAATATGTTCGTTGAAAGAGGCAAGGTTCCGTGCGTCAACGAACAGTCTAACCGCTGGGCTGCAATACATGTTTCCGATGCAGCTGCTATAATGGTTTCAGCTCTTGAAAATGCTGAACCATGTGGTGTATATCACGGTGTTCATGAGCTTGTTCAAATGAAGGATATACTGGACAATATTAGCTACAACACCACGTTGCCCATTGAAAATATGAGCAACGAGGGTGCCATGAAAGCTTTCGGTCCATTTTTCACCAGGGCTTTTCTTTCAGACGTGGATGTCTCCTTCGCTAAGACTTCGGAAGAGCTCCGTTGGACACCTAAGGGCCCAGGCCTTTTGAGCGATATGACTGCTCATTACTATTAAGCGTACTTCGATTTTACCTTGGTGTATATATAACACAACAATATATTCAATTGACTATGCAGAAAATTACTAATCCCTCAAAATATTCCTCCCCCTCCGCACGTCTTACGTTAAACCCTAAGTCCTTAACCCGCACTATTTCCGAGGGTTACATATAAATAGAAAGTATGCCCCACAATTGCTACACTTGTACTCTGCTAAAATGGTACTTTTATAATAGCATTGAATCAGCTAGATATCAATACAAACAGACCCAATACTTCATTTACTACAGACAACAATGCGTGTATTTATTACTGGTGCTTCAGGCTTTATCGGCAGAGAGACCACGAAACAATTGATTGAACAAGGCCATACTGTCTTGGGTCTTGCTCGTAGTGACAATTCTGCAGAAGTAATCAAAGGATTGAAAGGTGAAGTGATCAAAGGCGATCTATTTGATCTTGATGTTTTGAAGAAAGCAACCAAAGAGTGCGACGCTGTTCTTCATCTTGGTTTTGTTCACGACTTCTCTAGCATGGAGGCATTTGCCAAATCCGCACTAATCGATAAAGCTGCTATTGAGGCTATTACTGAAGCTCTAGAAGGTACTGACAAACCGTTTGGTATTGCATCGGGCCTTATTGGATTTAGTGGTCCTGGTCCTGTGACAGAAGATACTCCATCGTCAGATAACTTTAGTGATCGTGTGAAGTTTGCTCAAATGTATGTCGATACTTGGAAGGCAAAGAACATCAGGGGATTTGTTGTCAGATTCCCACCAACAGTTCATGGTACTAACGACAAAGGGTTTATTGATGTGCTCATCAATATGTTCACCAAGCAAGGCAAGGTTTTGGTTATTGATAAGCAGACTAACCGCTGGGCCGCAACACATGTTTCTGATGCTGCCGCCTTGCTGATCCTAGCTCTTGAGAAGACGAGGCCAGGCAGCGTTTATCACCCAATTGCTGAGCTTGTCAAAATGAAGGACATAATGACAACTATCGGTTTGCAAGCCACGTTACCATTATCAGATATCACTAAAGAAGAGGCAGAAAAGGCTTTAGGTGCTTTTTTCACTTTAGCTATTACAGCCGATACTGACACTACTTCCACCAAGACAAGAAAGGAGCTTGGCTGGGAACCAAAAGGCGTTGATCTTTTAGGCGATATATGTAACTACTTCTAGTTGCAATCCTGTCTTTTCGTTTTTATGTATTTAAGTAGCCATTTTATACATGTAATGAACTTCATTGTCGAATCACGAATCACGTGATGAAATTTATCGTACAGAGATAGTAATCTCGCAGCATAGGATGTCAAGCCTTTTTTTTTTTTAACTTGAATCAATTATAAGAAGCAGTTGCACAGGCGAACAGTTGCCGAGTGAACAAGAGCAAGAGTTACAATTCATGGCTTTAGTGTTGAATAAAACTGCGGATGGGTTTGATATAGTAGACTCGTTTTCCTGCAGATTTTTAAATGCTTCTAAAGATTCGTTAATCATCGTGAAGCGTCATGCGGTTGAGATATATTCTTATGATATTATCGATGGTAGTAGTTCGTTGACCTTATCTTTGGCTGCCTCGTTACCACTTAAAGAAAGGGTCGAAGCTGCCAATGTTGTTTGCCCACCTGGAAGGCATACCTGCTGGTTACTGCTTTTATCTGAGCAAAATCATTTCTATGTTATTGGCACCAAGCGATACGAGTTCATAATACTGGAGAGATTAAATTTTGCAAGCAGTTTGAAAAGTCAATTAACCATTGATGAGGAGACAGAGAGGGTGATCACAAATGTCGGTGTTGTCCCGGTCTTACAAGTTGATCCAACAAACACGTATATTCTGGTCCACAGCTGTCATAATTTCGTGCAAATATTGTATTTAGATCCAGAGAAGAAGGATCTCTACGGACAGGTTACTGATCAAGTCGAATCCCAACAGATAAGAAAGAGGAAACTGGGAATGCGCCTGCTGACCAACCAAATATTTGGAGAACCATCCATTGTGTTCCTTGGGACAGATGTGATTCATTCAATAAGATTCTTAACGGGGACCTCCTTTTGTACAGTATCAAGAAACTCTAATCTAAAATATTCAGTTACTTACTACCTGATCAGCCGACTTGGTAAATCGATAAACGTGAATATGATTCAAAGGTTTCCGATGTTGGAAGGAGTTCCAAAACTTGTAGTACCCTTACATAACAAGGGGATACTGATAACGTGCGATGAGATGCATTGTATATTCCCACCTGTATCTCACGTTATTTCATCATCGAGCGACCCAAGTGCTGTTAAGAGAGGCTGTTATATCAAGAGTTTTGAGCAAGATAACGGGGACTTTTCTAACGTCTGCTCCATTCAAGAAATCTCTCCTAACATTCTACTGTTATCACATGAGGATGGATTCGTGCATATAGCAATTTTGAAATCCTCGTTAGCAGATAATAACAACAGTTCCGCTGCTATGTCCCGTAAAAAGATAATGAACATTGACGAGTGGAGGTACATTGCACTAGGTAAATATCCTGTTTGCTTCAGCAAGGTTATCACCCTTTCAAATACATTATTTTATGGATATAATATCTTTGGCGATGCTGGTTTATTTCGCTTGGATAACAGGAAGAGCATTAAACTCTTATATGGAGCGCATCATTATCACAACGAGGTGTCTGCTATCGTGCCCACCAATGAAGATATGCACGATTCCCTCTTTTCTTCGCTTGTAAGCTATAACAAGTCTGCAATGGTTAAAGTCTCGGCTCCATATATGATCCACGAAGTCAGCGGAGAAATCAAGCAAATGATATCATTCTCACACTCTATTCAAGGTGACATCGTTGTAACTCTGAAAGAGGTTTCATCGACTTCAGCAGGGGAAAGTTTGAGATTTTGTCTTGAAATCTTGAAACTAGGTACGAATATGGAGACATTGTCGGAATACAAATTCGATAATGATACCTTTGTGTTTGACTTGATCGGCACAGATATGAAAATATCGTCCTGTACACCAGATGCAGAATTAAAACTATCAGAGATACAAGATCAATTGCATGATTCATTTTTAGTTGGTACAACAAGCGTTTCTGAAGAAGGGTCCCAGACTGAACTATTACTATTTGTAATAGATGATGCAGGAAATCTGGATATAGCTGCTATAGCTTCTTTAAACAGAGGGTTTAGTTGCTTGCTGAAAAGGGAGTCTGATATAATACTACTTGGTGCTGGCTCAATTGTTTGGTTGACGCTGGGTGTGTACTACGATAGAGATGAACAAGATGTGAAGTTGAAGATTGATCTTCAAAACAAAGAAGAAAACCTTAGTTTTGATCATCCGGCCATTGGGCTGAATTTCAAGGATGGGATTGTTCTAGCTGATGTTTTTGAAGGGTTAATGTTTATTCCCATAATCAAAAGAAAGCTACACGGTGCTGTCATGAAAATCCAAGATGGGACATTCAGCTCTATTACGAAACTCGGAAAGGATGGATTTTTGATTGGTGATATCATGGGTAATGTTTTTCTTTTCAAAAATACTCAAAAAAGTAGCTTTCAGTTGATAAAAGAGTTTAACGCATCAGACAGCTGCATCGAGAGCATTCAATCTCTGGTTAATGATAGAACACCCATTGAGAGCCTGTTCGTGTCTAATAACAGCCCCACCGAGAGTATCGCGTTGATTGGTACTAAAAGAGATGGTTTGTACGAGCTGAGTATCGCTACTTCGAGTGAGCAATTGAGTAAAGTTGTTTCATTACAGAACTATATAATCGAAAACCAGCAATCAATTGATTTTCCGAACGACAGTCTAGATGATAGTCGAATTGAAGAATTAGTTAACATGATCTCAAGCGCTGATATCACTGAGAGGTTCCCTGAAGAAACGTCAGAGGAGCAACAAAACCCAATAACATGGAGGCCTATAAGAGTATCGCCATTGGAGAAGATGTTTTCTGTCAACAGTACCGAGAGATCTCAAGACGTCTTTCCCCTGAGCCCAGATAAAATTGCGGTTGTGCATGCCACTGACATCAAAGACAGTTTACCCCCAACTTTTTGCGATAGTCTTAGTGGAGTTTCATATTTTAAATAGATAGATGATATATATTTTGATGACACTTAATGAACCTATACCCTGATACGATGGGTGTATAAGATAAATGGTACATACTGTTGTACAGGTTCTGCTGTATCATTGGAGCTTGTCCTATTTTTGATTTAATAGTGGTGCACCAACTTTTTTTTTGAGAGCCGCTCCGCGTGGTCCTCATTTGTATTTATTATTATTATTTCTGGCAGGATTCTAATTCTTAGTCTTTTGTATCTTGCCACTAGATGATAGATAACAAGAAAGGTTAGATGCAATGATATAGCAATATGAAAGTATATAAAGGAGGTCAATTACCTTTTGAAGGTCTCAAGTTTTGCGCAACGTCTGTGCCGACAGATATAAAGAAAGATGTAACTGAGAAGATAATATTGATGGGTGGTTCAGTGAGTAATCATTTGATGGAAGATACAAATATACTGATAGTTGGCATGACCAACACAGAGAAATATAGATATTGTGCACAGAAGAGATACAATATCAAATACATTAGTCCCAGTTCAGTAATTACCATTTATGAAGAATGGATGAATGTACGAAGAACCGATTTTTCGATCGAGGATGATGATTTAAACGATATAATGAATAATGATGGTTCAGCAGTATTGGATAGATATTCGCTATTACCTTTTGAGGGAATGGTTATTTGTCTCTCTAGGCTATCCAAAAGTACTAATCCATTATATAGGAAGGATCATATTACATCGTTGATTGAAAAGAATGGAGGAAAGGTTACAGAATCGTTGACTATTTCCAATACACTTGTTATTACATTAGAGACTTCTGGAAAAAGGTACGACAAGGCTCGAGAATGGGATATACCTTCAGTGCACCCAAAATGGGTTTTAGATAGTATTGTAAGAGGTGCTGTCTTAGAGTTTCGATTCTATGAAATTTCTAAATCTCAAGGAGACGAGAGGGAGATCGGTAAACATGCATTTCTATACTGGGAGAAATTTGAGGATAAGAGAAAAGACATGTACCTACTGGACAATGCAGTGAAAGACAAACATGTATTGGGTGCTGATAGAATTAACAAAGGTCCAATATTCATGAATATGAAATTTGTCACATATGGGTTTACCAAAGAGCAATTAGAGAAGCTGAAACGAGTAATTGAGCTGAATGGAGGAAAAGTAGTCCTACCTGAACAAAGGTTGTTTGATTATCTAATAGTCCCATCATCAATAAAATATGATGATCTGGCAGGTGAGGTCGTATCATCAGCGAAGCAAAATGGTGTGAAAGCTGTCACTGAATGGTTCGTTGAAAGATCGTTGTACTATAAACACAAGAGGTTGGATTCTTGGTCTATCCCTAGAAACCATACACAATTGAATTTTGGGTTCAAGATCAGTATTTCAGGATTTTCAGGAATAGAACTCTTGCATCTTACAAAACTGATTGAATCTCTAGGATGTAAATTTTGTGATACTTTCAGTGAAGAATGTAATTTCTTAGTGGTTAATTTATCGACGATAAATGTCACGAGAGAGAACAGGCCGGTTCTGTTCAGTTATGAGTTCAACGATATATTAGACATTGAGGTCCCCGAAACACATTCTAGAAAGAACACAATTGACAAAATTAATGCATCAAAGGAGTGGAATATACCTATTGTCTCGATTGCCTTTTTGTGGGAAATGGCACAGAGAGGATCAACTCCCAATTTACTAGAGTACAAATGGTGCATCTTTGGACCCAAGTCCAGTAAAAAACTAATAGGTGCAAGCGACAAGGAGGAAGATAATGGAGAGGACAACGATGAAGCCAATGAATATGAAGAAGATGAGGAGGAACAGGAGCCAGAATCAGGGGTATTATCGGCTTCTGTATACAGGAAGGAAGACGATCTAATACACAAGCCTCTTTTAGACCCCGACTCAAATTCGAATAGTATTACAGTGAAGTTGCCATCTCCAAGAAAGAATAAGTCAAAAAGATGGCCAAGACTTGTTGGTACAGCTGCTGAATCTCAGCTTCCTAGTTCATCATCTTTGATGAGTATGGATAAATCTAAAAGAAATCTATCCAATAGACTTCACTATGAAAATGCAGTGGCAGATATGCAGGATGAGAATAACTCCCAAGTTTCATATGCTATAGACGAGTATCCAGCCCCTCCACGTAAACGTGTGAGACAATATGGGAAGAGGGCATGACATCAGATTAGGACAGTTTGTAACTTAGTAGTATTAATATATATACATACAAATATGATATAATACCAATATCGACGCGACGCTCATATATATTTTCGCCGCTGCACGACCAAAAATTCGCTGAGAATCTCACTCAACGCAGAGACAAGTCAGGTTCAAGTGAAAAGAAAGTGGATAGTTTGAGGCATGAATCAAGTCATCCTAAAGATAATACTCATATCAGTCGTAGTTGCCAATCCATCTTTGTAAGTGACACATCCACCATATCATTTACCCAAGATGTCAACTTCAAGACAAGATTATATTGCAAGAGTGAGGTACTCAAATGATCTACCACCCCCTCCATGTCCTCCAAAGTTAATTAACACATCCAAGATACATGATTCAAATGGTATTGACTCTTCTAATCTTCTATCATCCTTTTTTAGAAGAGAAGGTTTCAAGAATTTGATCACTTTAGACAATGATTTAGGAATGGATATGAATCTATTAAACATCCCAAATTGTATTGAAAAGGGTAATCTCTCAGCACTTGGTAAATTATCAAATGAATTTGGTACTGGCTCCAATTTACATCCTAGTGATGCCATTTTATTAACGGATCCAACTTTCACAGCATCTGCTAAGAATAAGTCTGTTAGTTTCTTACGTAGAACTCAATATATTTCATCAGATGAAGGTATCAATATCGTTAATCAAGTAGACCTTAAGAAGAAATTGATGAGTAAGAAAGACGATGAATTGGATACTAAAGCTGAGTTAAGAGCCGTTGAAGAGATGTTCGACTCTGCTATGGCCGCTGATGATAATAAAAGCTTGAGACATCCAGTTAAGAAGAATCTTAAAGCTAAAAGAGTTTGGAATTTCTTACCTGATACTTCAATGTTAGATCAAAAATTTTACGATATAAAATTTGCCGGTTCTGCATCTTTAGTTAAAGATAGAAATAAGAAGAAAGATGATATTGAATCTGAACATGATCCAAGATACTTAACTTCTATGTTCAGAGAAGTTGAAGTTAGTGACCAAAATTGGGTTACTTTATATACTACGAACGATAAGAACGCCGATAAAATCAAGAGATCGCTTGATGAACAGACAGAAAATGCTCCAATAACGAAGGAAAAAGCTGCTGAAGATGCTGAAAACCCACCTGCTGAAACTACATTCATATACAAGAGATCAAAGGATTTCGAAGGTCAATTTAGAGACTATCCAGAAACTGAAGCTTTCCGTCACTTAGCTATAACCTTCAACAAAGAAAATGAAACTTCAATGTACGTACCTATCTCTGGTAAAGTTGAATTAAAGAAACGTCGTATCGATCCATATTTGGAACCAAAGATGAAAGAACTTACATATGATCAAATTTATCTTACTATAAGAGAACCAACCCAAAAGGAAATTTACAACCGTGATGTGCTTAGAGGTAATTACGATCCTATGGATTTCGGTATCGAAGAACAATACGACGATGAAGAAGAGGAGGAAGAGGTAATAGAAGGTGAAGGACCAAAGGAAGATAGCGAGGAAGCACAAGCTGAAGAACAAGTTTAAACTTGTACCTTCGACGACCAAATTTAATAAAATAAATAAAATACTTTGTATAATAATGAAAACTCAAACTCCATATTGGAACCGTCAATAACGTAGATAGTAATTTTGATAGTAATTATAGAGTGTATTGTAGACTGTTTTGAAATGTACTAATCATTCGCCATACATATATATACGTATAAATATTAAGGATAAAGTGATATTTGTTAAAGATCAAAGGTCGATCGACAAAGGTAAACAAACAAAAATATTTTTAGGGGCGATCCATCAGATTAGAAAAAAATTACGTGCAACTATTCTAGGGCGTGTGATCTGAATGGGTGGATCTGGTTGATTTTGTGTTAATTAGGATTATATATACCCATTTCAGTACCTGGAGATCGAAGGTTAAGATGCCATTGCAGGATATTTCACTCAATCTTGTGGCTGCCGCTCAAGATGTGCTGAAGTTCATTGAGCAGAACAAATCAAATGTAGTGCTGGAAGGTAAAGACGGTAAGAAATACAAGCAGATAGAAGGTCAATTCTTGAGGATCAAGAATGATGATAAACATTTAACCATTGGAGAGACACCAGAAGAGATAGAGACTCAGTTATATTCGATCAAGTCGAGTTATCATATTCTTTCGAAATTTGGAAACATTGTTGAAGAATTCAAAGATTTTTGTCTGGCGATTATATTTGTATCGAGAGAGCTCGAAGTCAATAAATGGTACGATGAGGTATCGAAGATTTGTACCCAATCTACAAGAAGTTACAATACTGATTCAACAGATGAAGAATCACTGAATTATATATCTGGGATATCGGAGGAAAAAAGAATTGAGTATATCAATATAGGAGCGCAAATGCTTACGTTTACAGTAATTGAATTTTTCCAGTCGGATCATCATACTTCAAGAAACACATTGGAATCTCAATTGATGCAGAGGATACTGAAACAATTGTACAAAGATGAAGATCATTCCAAATTTCAAGATTTATTGAAGTCGAATGAAGTACTTCAAGCAATAACAGCACTTGGTCATTGGGGTGGTATAAAATGTATATTGAAGGCCAATGGAATGCATGGGGTTAATATTAACAATGAACAACAGGATAATTTGAAGTTATTCCCAATGTCTCCAGAATGGTTAAGTTCATCATTATTTCAAAGATATCCTGCAGGTGCAAGTAAATTCCTGTTGACAAAAGATTGTCTACTCGTTATATCCGAATCTCCAATGTACGGGAAATATTTATCTGTTCCCAAAGAATTTGACATTCAAGAATTTTTCCAGATATGTGATGATATAGAATCTAACCCATTAAGGTATCACATTAGAGCGTCTACTTATAATTTATCAATAGAGAATCCATTGGATTTAAACAGGATATATCCCAAATTGAACGAGTTACTAGCAGTTTGTGCGGCTATAATTCATGCGTCTAATGGCGAAATCGATGAACATATCACTCAATCTACCAAATTCCCAGCTATCAGAAAGGTAAGGACTCATAAAATGTACTTAGAAACCACCAAATTAAAAAGACAGAAGAATAAAAATGGTCAAAAGGAGAAACCAAACAGTTTTGCCAAAGTTGTAGGAACATACGCGGCTGAATAAGAAGACTCTGTGAGATGTTTCTTAACATGGATGATGATAGAGTTGATCTTTTTCACATTTATTTATTGTGTATATAGTTTGTGAATAATTCTTTACTTTAATAATACGGTGTATTATATTAATACAGACATTCAATATGGTAAGACCATGACACATAATCCCACTTCGAATAACATAAAATTGAAACGAACAAAAATGACTAATGAATTTTTCCAAACACAAATATTAATCAGCCTCCAAGAAAAGGATTATCATTAGAAGAAAAGAGAAATAAACTACTAGAATGGTTTAATTCAGAGCATTCAGTGTATAGTATCAAAGACATTGAGTCAATGGCAAGCAAGAAAACTGGGATTTCATCGATGCAGATCAAAGAAATATTAGACTCTTTGATAGGTGATGATCTGGTACAAGTCTCCAAATGTGGGTCAGTTAACGTCTACTGGAATTTCAAATACGAGAACACCATGAAGATGAAACTGCAGTATGATAAACTGATTTCTGGGAATGAAGAAATGATTGATAGGATCGGTGTGTTGAAATCAGAGCTGAAACGGCTTGAAGAATTAAGAAAGTCTGTCTTCGAAGTAGATGGGGTTGAGTATTTTAGAGATGAATTGATTCGGGAAATAGATCTTCTGAAAGATGAAGTTAAGAGATATAATTTGCGTTACGATAAGTTGATTGGAAATTGTTTTGAATCATATGAGGATATGAATAAGAGGTTATATGAATTACAGGATAAAATCCAGGTTATTACTGATAATATTGAGATACTAGTCCAATATTTCACAAAGACGACATTTTTAAGTCAATGTGTGATTAGGAGAGAGTTTGGAATACCTGAAGAATTCGAAGAGATAAACTGAAACATTGCAATCGCCTTTTTTTTTTCATTGACTCAGTCTATAAAATATTTGCTAAATTGCTAGGTACGTACTTTATATAAAATACTAATGCGGTGATAATAATAAGGATAATGATTTTTGATTTTTCAAACAATGACTAATAACCAAGATAACAATGCATAACATAGGAAAACAGGATAAACGATAAGGAATAATCTTTTATCGGATTCGCTTCCTTCGGTGGTATCATAATCATCGTCATTATCCATCACCGTACTTCTTAAGTTATTTACTATATTAGAGCCTTTAACTTCACAGTTATTGATAATTGCCATGATCAAGGTGAAACATAACAATGACCAAAGTAACATTATGACACAGATAATACCTCTGATAAGTTTCCAATGGATAAATACAGAAACAGCTGAACCAAGGATAATTGGAAATAAAGTATATGATAATATACTAACACATTGGAAAAATGATAATGCTATAACACCGGATGTAACACCACCATTTTCGGTGGCTTGAGGAACAGGTGAAACCAATTGAGTATTCAAGGCCAATACCGATAATACAACCCATATGAATGTGAATGAACCACTAAACACTTCGGAACTCTTAAATGATGTCGATGTATTTAAAGATTTTGTTTCCAAATATGTGATTGCTAAACTAAAACCTAATACAAATACTAAAGGACCCCATAGATCCCAGTCTAAGATCTTTGTTATAGTTTCCTTTGAATAATCTTCAGTTTCCAGATGATTAATATCGTTATTCTCTATCGCATCTTCTTCATCGATTCCCATTCCATTGTTCCCATTTGATCTATTAAACACATTTGGTACGTTTATTCTATTGCTGAATTTACTAACAACGATCAATTTTTGTCTTAGGATTAATGGCCAGAGGATTAGAATCAATTTATTGCCAACTTTGGACAAGTCTCTTTTCAAAGTAGTTACAACCGATTCATCCAATGTATTACCTCCTGTAAATTGTCTCTCTTTAACATGAACGTTATTTCCAAGTAAGTTTTGAGGAGTAACAAAACTTGCAAAATTAAAGAATCCTCCTTCGTTGTTGTTGTTATTGTTATTGTTATTATTATCGTTTGATTGATTATTTGTAAAATTTGAAGAATTCATATTATTATCGTCGGCACCAAGGGTTGAACCCATGTCTTGTCTTGAAGAAGGTACAGCTTTAGGTTTTGACAGTGAAGGTACATCGGGCTCAATTAATATATCGTCATCTTCATCGTCGATGTTGAATGTGTCGTATGCGTTATTACTCATCCTGTTGATATGCGTATCAGTGGGATAGATTAATCGAATAAGAATTGATAAATTCGATTTCTATATATGTGACGTGTGCTTGTGAATTGCGGGTTGTATTTAGAACAATCAGGGGGGATTGATGCGAGTCAATCGATCAATTAAGCAATGGAAGACGGGTGTATATGTTCAATACGATAGCAGATGATGCAAAAAAATAAGAAGCTAGCCAATATGATTTGAAGAATGTTAAAAACAAGCTTGAGTGTCAGTAGGAAGGCAACGAGTTCTCCTCACAGCATAAGCTAAGAGATTGTTCACATCCGTTTTCAATCATCATTAAATTCTCTCACTTTTTACGTTTTTCCATTGCGACAGCAACGACAAATTTTTTACGTTTTACCTCGTCTCTTAATATGGTGTTTGTCAAGTTGATAAACCGGCGCGTTTTTGTCTATTTCTTAGGTTGTACGGAGCCACAAGTGGGTCACCGTTACCATATATAGAGGAATATTCACTTGGAATGGCCTGGTAGTCTATTATCTACAAAAAGTTATACATACCCTATCTATTTAGTCTTCAAAGTGGCTTCGTAATTGGTATTTGAACTGACATCTTCGATCCAAACGTAGATTTTATTGTTACTATCCTTCTGCAACTTAAGTGTCAATGGTTCATCAATACGTACAGGTGCATTCAACTTGTATTTGAACTTGTTGAATTGCATATCGGGGTACTGATTCTCAATATGCTGAATAACTAGAGCCGTCAAAGTAGACACTTCGATTTCATCGGCTAATTCTTCAGCTCCCTTTTGTAAACCTGTTGCGGATTCCCCTAGTCTTAACTCTGCAATTGATTCCTCTTTGTCTTCCTTTTCTTCTCCATTAAGACGGGTTTCATACATACTCCTATTCGGTCTGTTAACAGGAGCTCTTTTCTCTATTTTACCTTGTAAAGCATTCATTCTATCATTTGTTTCCTTATCCAAGGTAAAGTCAAGACTAGAATCAAAATGCTTTGACAATGCAAAGGAAACATCACCAGCATAATAAGGTCTTTCTCTCTTGTCTAGAAAAGCATATTTTTTCTCCTCTCTAATTTTCCAACTACCTCCAATCTTATGTTCTCTAAACAAATTTATCAATAAATTTTCCGCCAATTCCAAATTACCAGAGAATTTTTCAACAAATTCATCTGTATATACAAGATCACCTACTTTGAACAATGAACTTACTTTGAAAGTTAACTTACCACCCGTATGAACCCTTCTCTTAAAATACCTCGTCATATCTCTTTGACTACCAGGGTATCCTGGATCGTTCATCACTCTCATACCTGATCCAAATGAGCTATCTCCTTCGAATTTTTCATCGTATCCAAATTTAATCTCCCAAAGCGAAGGATTTAAAGCTACGAATATACAAGAAAAAGGTGTCACTTTACCCTTTTGGAATCTCTCTTCTGCGTTGATATTATCTGGTACTTGAAGAACCGATTGTAACTCAGTGTAAAATTTCTTCTGTTGGCTCAGATTGTTCCCCAAATAGGAAGCTTCATAGTTGAAATCGTACAATTTCTGTAGGAAATCACGATACTTGAGGATTTTGTTTCTTTTGTTGGCCTTGGATCTCTTTCTATTCTCAACGTTGAATGATCGTGTTGATATCACTCCGGGATAACTGATTGGAGTTATCATTGGAGCCCTAAGCCCAATACTAATTGTAGGACGAACAAGTATATTCAGACTCATTTCCTATATATATAAGTGTTTTTTGTGGCCTCTATGTGTTCCCTGATAATAAAACTAACACAAGAACAGGTACCACTTCCCTATTCTCCACGGAGAAATATAAGTTTATATATATTTATTAAATGAAAAAAAAAAATGCTGGAGCGAGCGAGACATGTGACCACGCAAGTGTGGGTTAGAGGTTATTATTTATTTTATTCATCTTTCTTGATCCCTGTTGCCTTCTTGAGTTTTTACCAGCAAGACCCGTGTTATCAAGTTCTCTTGCCAAAAAACGATACAATGGTTGAACAAAGAAAGAAAACCGTGTTGATTACAGGTGCTTCGTCTGGGATTGGCCATTCATTGGCTATTCAATTCTCAAAGAAGGGTTATCAAGTCCTTGCATGTGCAAGAAGATTAGATCCAATGCAAGATCTACAGGATAAATACGGTGTTATTATCTTCAAGATGGACGTCACCAGTGAAGAAAGTGTATTAGAAGCTAAGGAATTCATCAAAGAAAAATTAATCGAACTCCAAGGAGGAAATAAATCTGATTTGAAATTGGATATACTCTATAACAATGCCGGAGTTTCATGTACTTTACCTGCTATTGATGTTGATGATAAATCAGCAAGGGATTGTTTTGAAGCAAATGTATTCGGACCAGTTAGATTGACTAGGGAACTAAGTGATTTCATTATCAATGCTCAAGGTATGATTATTTTCACAGGTTCAATTGCTGGATTGGCACCTTTCCCATTCGGTTCGATTTACGGTGCTTCAAAAGCTGCCATTCATCAATTTGCCAATGTACTTTCATTTGAAATGGAACCATTTAACGTCAAAGTTATGAATGTTATTACCGGTGGCGTCTTGACTAATATTGCAGATACAAGGTCTTTACCTTTAAACTCGAGATACTATTGCGATAGTATGCTTGAAGCATTTGAAAGGAGGAAGACAATGGCTAAGCAAAATAAACCAATGGATTCAGATGAATATGCTATAAGGGTTATAAAATCAATTGAAGACTATAACCTTCCTTTCATTGGTGGTTGGTTGAACTATTATAAAGGTACTTTTGCAAGTCTGGTTTCATTTATGGTTTATTATTTGCCTAGATCACTGGCTATTTCTATCTTCAGACGTAAATTTTACTTATTGGATGCTTTTAAAGAAATAAAGGAAAGAAATTCTAAATCTAAATTGAATTGAGCTACTATAATATGGAAGACTTATGTTAATGTTTATGCTTATGTTTATGCTTATGTTTGTTTTTGGCTTTATTATGTTGTGTTATGTTATGTTATGTTGTAGGTTTAAATAGTTTATATTTAAATTTGAATACGTAAAGTTTTATTTATTTAATAATAATATCAGTTTTTGTTTTTTTGCAGGGAATGCCTCTTTTTATATATATGTATTCCCATCGATGGTTGAAGACCTCTTTTGTTTGTTTTTTCATAGTTTTAACTTTACTACTATTTCTGACTTGTTCTATACCCATTTGAAGCAATAGATGACAAAGAAGCATAACTACCCTTTTGATTCGAATCTTGTTCGATATTACCATTACTTGAATCCTCCAATCCTTTCTTCTTGATCACATTTTCATGTGAGGTGAATAAAGTCGAAGATGATTTAGGGTTACCATTCAACATGCCTAATAGATTCGATGAACTGATACCTGAATTAGAACTCGATCTTGCAAATGTAGCTGGTCTTGCCTGCTGTTGTGGTTGTTGTTGTTGTTGTTGTTGTTGCCTCAGTTGAGTTGGCTGTTCATCATCATCGTCTTCAGAGTCCGAATCAGAATCATCGTTGAAGATAATACTCTTTTTAGGTGGGATGAATCCAGATGTGGTATTAGGGTTAGGTGAAGTAGTATTTGAACCAACCCAATTAAACATACCAGAACCTATATTAGTATTTCTCCTTTTTTCTTCCTTATCTTCATCGTCATCACTATCATTGTCCGAATCTGAGTTCAAAATGAACGATTTTTGCTTGTTTAAATTCAAATTCGAAACAGAGATACCACCAATGGAACTGGTTCTAAATAACCCACTTGCAGATCTTGATGCAGTAGGTTGAAGTTGAGGTTCAGGTGGTGTTTCCATATGACTATCCGGTTGATAAGCCAATTGGAATAACTGAGGTCTTGAACCAGCACCTGTAGATTTCCTCAACCCAGATGAGGACAAATCTAATCCTGATAATCCCATCTTGATCGTAGATAAAGAACCAGATGATGCCTTATGGCTCGAAGTTCTTTTCAAAGAATTAGATGTAGGATTGGATTGATAATTAATGGTTGAATTGGAACTCGAGCTATCTTGAAGGTCCAATGGGACGTCAAAAGTTTGATTTGAAATTGAAATTGAATCAGGGATATCAAACATCTCTGAATCGTGGTTGGTTGTTATTGGAGATGGCATATTACTCGTGTTATAGATCGAAATTTGATCATCATCATTTGCTCCTTCTAGTTGACAACTTTCAGGAACGTCATAAACTTCCACTTGTTTATCTATTTCATTGATTGGAAGTGTAGGTATAGCAGATGTAGCGGTAGGAGTTGTTGATTGAGTGGTATAATCGTCATAAATAGATGGTGGAACTGGAACCCCATAATTGACAGTATAATCCGAATAAACCGTATTGTAGTTATAAAGATAATCATAACCTCTATTTGTCTTTGTATTATGGGATAAAGTATAAGGATTATATGAGTCATTATCGTAATTCTCTTCTTCATCATCGGAATAATTCTTCAACGTGGTTGCAGGTAATGGTGCAATTGTATAGACTTGTTTTCTTTCCACAGAATCAAGTGAATTGTTATTTGCTGGATTGGATTCGGGCAAGTCTGATAGTGATACATTTACCGAGGGGGTTGAAGGTTGTTTATTGGTCCAATTTGGTGGATTATGCGAGATATTGGAAGCAGTGGTAGAAATGATTAATCCATCATCACTTTCATCATCGTCATCATCATCATCATCATAGTCATATTCGTTATCACTATTATTTGACATGTACTCATCACCATCATCATAATGGTGATCGTAATCATCATGATATTTGGTATTTATTATCGAACTTGAGTTTTGAAATTTCGATTGAGTTTCTTCGTCCACATAGTCATAACTATCGCTCATGTCTACGTCTCTTTTATGGTCATTGTTGTTGTTATTTGCGCTATTGTTATCGTTAATTTCATTATTGTTATCGTTATTATTGTCATAATCATCATCTTCACTTTCACTGTATTCTTCAGGACTACTTGGTATCTCAACGGCAATACATTGATCTACTCTAAGATTGAAATGAATACGTCTTGATTTTTTATCAATGGTTGGATTATTTAACCTTTGTTGTAATTGTTGTTGTTCATTGACTATAGAACCTGGTAAATTAATATTATTTTCCATAGTTTGATTTGCGCTTAATGACAATGGTGAATTGATTGTGTCTGTTGTAATACTAGATAGCGATTGTTGAACTTGTTGACCAAGGGTAGATGGAGATGGAGTCTTATTTAATAAGCTATTAGCAGTGGATTCCAAAACTGGAGAACCTTTGTTATATTTATGTTTGTCATGTTCTTCTAATAAATTTTGTAATCTCAAATATGAAGCATCACTAATGACTTTTTCAACCATTGATTTTTTCTTCAAAATTGGTTTCAAATGTTCATTGTTATTGCTATATGTATTACTGTTGTTGTTGTTGTTGTTGTTATTTGACAAATTGGTACGATTTGATACATCAGGTGAGTTTGAAGTTGATGGTTTTAAAGGTTTTAACAAATCGAAATCATTACTCATCATATTGTTATCGTTAGAATCGGTATACAATGGACCATAAAGCCATGTAACATCGGATTCCTTTGACCAATTTAATTCAGCGGGAGAGATGGTCTTTAAATTGTTTCTTGCCTGAGCCCAAGTTCTCCAAGAAGCATTTTCTAATCTTGCCCAATTTCTCTTTCTTTTTTGTTCATCGTCAGATCTATGATTCACTATATTAGGATTATCATTATTTGAATTATCATTTTCATTGTTTTCATTGTTCATGGTATCATCACTGTTTGAATTATTGTTATCATTTCTCTTCAATACCACATATCTCCAAGATTTGGAGATATCACTTTCATTCCAATCGTGCGAAAGATAATCTACATGTTGTTGAGGCTCGTTTTGTACATCACAATCATCATGGAGATGAAGATGAGTATGCGATACTGGATTAGTATTATTTGTAATTGAAGTTGCAGTAGTAGGAGAAGTAATCGTATTGTTGTTTATACTTGATAACTTTTGTTGTTTTTTGAGTTGATGCTTTGGAGTCAACGAAATGGATGAATTTAAAGAAGAAGCAGAGGAGTCCGAGTTATAATTATCTATATCTGATAATTCATCGGAATGACTTGTAGATATGCTTAAAGGTGAAAAGGAATTCTTCTTTGAATTTGAATTTGATGAGGGAATAACATTTCTGTAGAAACTTGGAATACTATCATCATCCGGTATACCTGTATCATTAATATTTGAATTATCATTAGTTGTTGGGGTTGAAGGACTGATAAAGTTATCCAATAAACCCATCGATCTTGTTCTCTTCAATTTGAAGGAATTTTTTTGGAAATGGTCATTATCCTTTGCTTCTATATGTTGAGAAGTGGTTGGACCTTCACTAAACACTTCTTTCGACATATTTGTAAGCGGTATATATATCGATATATATATATAGTTGTTAATCACAGAATTAAAATAAAAAAAGATTAACTTGTAATGAGATTGTCAAATGCAGGGGGATAAATTATTAAGAAAAGGTGGAGTATGGTATGAGTGATATGAGGAGGGCAAATGGGTGGTAATAGAAGGGGATTAAAGGGGATAAAATGGAGAAGGATAAGATGTGATATATTACAAGATATATGGGTATACCTTGATGTATTAACAGGTAAAAAAGATAATAATCGGATAAGGTATATATTATAGATATTACAATTGTAATTACCTGTACTGTGGAAAATAGAGACAATTTCGTAATTAGAATAATTATTAGAGGAGGGTAAGGGCAGGGGAGTCAAAATGACCCGGAATAATACAGAGTGGCTTGCCTTGGGTTCTCAGGGTAATTTTCCTCTTTGGGCGCGGGTCGAGGCTTTTTGTGTGTTTCTTGAGGGAGAGGGCGTGCCGTGTGAGAGTTGGGTTGAGTAATTTATCCGTGCGAGGGTGGTGTGCGCCACATTGAGGCTAGAGCGTTGGTGTGGTGTGGCGTGGGCACGCGGAGGACTTGCAGAGGACTTCCACAGGACTAAATGCGCGTGGCTGGTACTCAGCTAAGGTCGTGTAATTGACTCATATTATATTATCAAAGCGGAGGAGCGCTCAGATGCTATTGTTGATAATAAATCCCAGCCATTTAATTAAAATTTGGTTTTCTTTATTTAGTTTCTCTATTGGGTTAGGTGGACCCTCCCCCAATTTTACTTGCTTGGTGTCTCTCTCTCCCTCTAGTCTCTAATATATATTCTTAATTCCCACTTTTCGTTTTCTTTTATTCTTTACCCTTACCTCAACTCTTGTATTCGATTCTCTCTCCTTTTTTTTGAATTCATTATTATCTATATTTAATCCAACTACAATCAACTACTTATTCGTCAATCCTTGGATCAAGACAAATATACATATCAAATAAACTTATCCCCTCATTAGAGATTACATTCCTTTTATATTTGATAAAATTACCTCCAATTTTTCCCTCAACTGTTTTAAACTCATTCATATATATCCCACATAATTGATATATTTAAACCAGATTTACTACATTTACATCTCAACAACTACAAAATCGTGATATTATTATAGACAAGTGAGTATTATTTATTTTTACTATTAATCCAACTTTGATTTGAAGAAGATTTAAGAAGAACATATGGTATTATGGAAATAGTCATTTTTTTAGCAGGTTTACATCTACAGGTCAAGCAAGAACTTCACATACTTTAGTTATTCATTCATTCCACCCAGATTCAGAAAATCGTATCATGGATCGATGCAATTAAAGAAACAAATTAATTACCACTAGACAATAAAGACCAGCCATGCGTTTGGTCCAAATTGGGGCGCTGCACTACGATCTGTTTGCAAATTGCCCCATTGGGCGCGCAGGGACGTGTGTAAGGCACAACTATACCGTTGAATGAGCGAGAATTTAACAAGCAAATTGGCAAAAAGCTATTGACCAAAACGCGTTTCTTTGTGTTTTTTTTTTTTGTTTGTGTTTTGATTTACAATTGCAAAACAAGGTTACATAATCCGCCCCTAGCATGTTGTGTTATTTTGGCGACTGACTACTCCTTTCATCGTTGTTTCAACTTGTGTTGGCTTCATTCCTTTCCTCGTACCTTTTTCTCCCTTTGACATACTTTATCTCTTCTATCTTTCAATTCTTACTTCTTCTTCTTTTTAAAAGGTTTCCTATATTTAATATTCAATCATTGATATACTAACTCATTGTCTTCTCTTATAACTAGAATGAAATTATCCCAATTAGCTTATATTTCAATCTTGGCTACTTTAGCAGATATAGTCGCAGCCTCTGACGCTGTTGACGTGAATGACTTG
This sequence comes from Wenyingozyma nitratophila, assembly GCA_030567875.1. Classification (NCBI taxonomy): domain Eukaryota; kingdom Fungi; phylum Ascomycota; class Pichiomycetes; order Pichiales; family Pichiaceae; genus Wenyingozyma; species Wenyingozyma nitratophila. The sequence goes on from JAJLSW010000005.1 coordinate 411,343, forward strand.
TCCTCTTGTACTACAACCGCAAGATCATACCATCAACATCATCAACATAAACGTGCCGTTGCTTACGATTACGTCTATGTCACCGTTACCGTCGATGGTCAAGGTGAAACCGTTGTTCCAACCATTGCTTCAACCATTCAAGAAACTGCTTCTTCTGCCCAAGCCACTTCTACTTCTTCTACTACTTCAACTTCCTCAACTTCTACTTCTGCCACTTCTACTTCAGCTACATCATCATCAGCTACATCATCATCAAGTGATGCTTCTTCCACTGGTTCATATGATTACAGCTCTGGTTCATCAATCTCTGGTGATTTAGATAGTTTTGTTGATCCTACCGAAGAATTCGTCGATGGTGTTATCTCATGTTCTTCATTCCCAGGTGGTCAAGGTGTTATTGCCCTTGATAACTTAGGCTTTGGTGGTTGGTCTGGTTTATACCATCCTTCCGACACCTCAACCGGTGGTTCTTGTGAAGATGGTACTTACTGTTCTTATGCTTGTCAACCAGGTATGTCCAAGACTCAATGGCCAGATAGTCAACCAGCTAATGGTGTTTCCGTTGGTGGTTTATACTGTAAAGATGGTTACTTATACAAATCAAACTCAAGAAGTAATTACTTATGTGAATGGGGTGTTGATTCCGCTTATATCGTTTCTGAAATCTCAGATTCAGTTGCTATCTGTAGAACCGATTATCCAGGTACCGAAAACATGTGTATTCCAACCGTTGTTGATGGTGGTGATGAAAACATCTTAACCGTTGTTAATGAAGCCACTTACTACCAATGGGAAAATCAATTAACATCAGCTCAATATTACGTCAATAATGCCGGTGTTTCATATGAAGACGGTTGTATCTGGGGTTCATCTGGTTCAGGTGTTGGTAACTGGGCTCCATTAAACTTTGGTGCTGGTTACTCCGATGGTATTTCATACTTATCCTTGATTCCAAATCCAAACAACTATGATGCTGCTAATTTCAACGTTAAGATTGTTGCTTATGATTCATCTTCTACCGTTTCTGGTGAATGTGTTTATGAAAATGGTGTCTACAATGGTGATGGTACCGATGGTTGTACCGTTGGTGTTACATCAGGTAAGGCTAAATTCGTTATTTACAATTAGTTTTTTCTCTTCTCTTTTTACTTCACTCATTTATTCACAAAGCTTGATATGACTTAGATCATATATGTTTTCTATTTCATCCATTCATCACCTACAACTTCTACACTCACACACACTCCTTTGCTTTTGTTTTATTATTTTGTATATTTACCATTTCTCTTATTTCTATTTACTTTATTGGTTTTAAAATAAATTCAGTCCTATTTATTCCTTTCTTCCATCTGTATAAATCATATCAAACCTTGCAAAACGAAAACGTACGAACACATATATTAAGTATTACGTGGCTTCGGTACTCCAGCAAATTGAGCTTCCGTGTATACACTTTCTCGACTAAAACCAACCCACGCAGAATTTAGTAATCTCTGCAGCAGGCGTGAGGCATGTTAATAATTGAATCAATCCAGAAGATTACAATCACCAATTACATAGATAGGGAGATTAGCCTACCGCTTTCTCAAATGTCACCAAGAGGGTGATGGTTACTCAAGACGTCAACTGAGTGGTGAAACAACACCCACAAACTTATATGCGTTATAACTCATCTCTTCCCTTCATCTTAATTGTTGATTTGCGCATATTCGAATCATCTTACCAAAACTCTTCAATCGATAGTCAAAGATCCTTTTTTTTTTCAACTAATTTTCGTTTTATAACCAAGACGAAAAATGTCCAATAAACAGCATATCTCCTTGATAAGGAACAGGAATCAATCAATCCATGTCATCCCTCCACTGAAAAGGGCATCAAATGTTGATTTCCCAAAGTTTAGAATCTTTCAATCTGATATCAATATCCCTGTATTTGAGTACTTTATTGAAGAGCCCGGTGAATTACCAATTACTCCTATTTCAAAAGGAAGTCAAAATACAGATGATTCTCAAGTGGGTGAAGATAGATCGGATCAAATTAGAGAACCACATGAAGCAACTACCGCTGACAATAATGGCGAAATGTCATCTTTATCGTTCGATGACTCAGTTAAGAACTACGATAGCAACAACAACGAGAATAACTTGATTGAGTCTCAATTGTTATTCGAGTCTCCAATCAGTACAGACTCCAGTGTCATCAAGTCCACTATTCCTTTTGCTAAACGCAATAGTCATGTTTCCAAAAAGTTGAAACAGATGACCAGCAACAACAACAATAGCAACACTGATAATAACAAAAGAAATGGGGAACCTAAAACCAAAGAGAAAACCGCTGTCAAGACAGGGATCAAACTAAAAAGCAAACAGTTTGAAAATGTCCGATTTTCAGATCCTCTAGTTGAAGAAACTCCAGAAACTGAAATGTTGCCATTTAACGAAGACATCTTATCACAGCTTGAAATGGAACAACCTATATCCTACACATCTACAAGACTTGATCCTCTGACTGCTACTACCAAGAAACTTGCTGATTCTGCTAATAACAAAAATAATAACAATAATAACGTAACCGCCAACACGACTTTTGAAAACACATCCATGATGAATACAACAAAAGATAACGTCGCTGAGAACACATCGATTTTTGAATTCAACACTTTCGATAGCCCAATTGACTTATCTACCCAAGCAAATAATAATAAAGGGCATACCTATTTCCATAAATTTGGATCAAACTATGGCAAGATAAACTTAAAGATTTCTAAACCATTGGGTATGAAATTCAGAGAGAAGAATGCAGAACTGATTCAAAGTGTCTTGACAAACACCAAAAAGATTTCCAAGACTAAACCACCTGCTGCCAAAAAGACAAGACGGAAAGTCAAGATCAATAAGGTCAGAAAAAGGTCTACTGAATCAAAGCAGAGTGAATTGCCTTACGTGACTAAAGAACGGTTGACTAGATCAGCGTTCAGGAGTTTGAGTGAAAAAGAACAACACCAAATCAACTCCATAGTGGAAGAATCAATAGCATGGAATATTCCTCTCACAAGAAGGGTGATAAAAAAATCTTCAGACAATCTAAAAGCTAGCAATATAAAGAAAGTTAGTGGAATTGAAAAGACTAGCTTGGATACAACATGTGGTGATTTTGCTTCTGAAATTGAAGGGCAGCCCAAGTCTCAACTCAACAACGATACTTCATCATTATCCCTTGCCAAACTACAACAACAGTCAAATCAACTACCACGAATGAGCCCATTTGATGGTCACGAGGCAGATGATAGTACGGGAAAGAACAGTGATCTTTCCCAATTTGCTGAAAATCAAATCAAAGTAAGGGCAACAAGCACACCATATAGAACTCGAAGTAACACCCTTCTCAAGCATTTAGCCGATGAGCAACGACTCAACCAAGAAAACAAGGAAAAGAAAGACTTGAGAATGAAAGATGATGATGATGGTGATGATGATGACCTTGGAATCCTCAAAAATTATCAAATACTCGAAGGAGAAATCGACTCAAACTTCATCAAGATGAACCAAGTCATCGATAACTCCCTCATTATCAAGCCCCCAAAGAACCAATTACAAAACGCCACAATTCCTACTGAAGGCGTGGGATCATCATCTGTTGGTTCGAATATAGTGAGGCTACAGGAGAAGATCAACGTTATTTCGAGACAGCATTGTCAAATCGCCAAGGTAATCAAAGAGAACCATGAGATATTAAGGGAAAAACTGGATCGGAATTTCGCCAGATTGAATCAAATGCACGATTCTAAAATTTTAAAGTTCTTGCAAAACACAGATTCACATATCAACGCATTGATCGATTCTGAATCTGATGTTATTTGTCATATTGCCAAATAGAGTCAACCTTAATTTCATTGCTATATACATATATAAAAATAAACAAGCGTAATCCAATTGTGAAATTCAATGAATGTGGTTATAAAACAATTGATCGGCCTGTTGTTGACTCAACAATGAAGTTCTACTCCCATGATGATTCATCGAGATGGGTGAATGGTGATTTAGAGTATTGCTATCGATTGATTCATCTATATCCTGAGGATTATAATCATCTTCAACGTCAACTACCAATCCACCAGAGATGGCATTTGTAAATACATCTTTTATACCAGCAAGGCTATTGAAACCAGTGATACCTTGGTTCAGTAAAGCACCACCATTGTTGTCTTGTTCAAGCTGATTGTAAAAACTCTGTTTCCAAGAGTCCAATGTCTCATTTAACGTTTCTTGCATGTTACTGAATGCACCAGTAGGTCCATCGTAATATTCACTGGAATCATCGTTCAACCAACTTGCGTTCTCCTCTTCGGACTCGGAATCTGATTCATATTTTCTTCCTTTTGATTTGACGATTCGACTTTGGTCGTTGCCTTGCTTTTGAGAGATAAGGATCGAAGCTTCTTCAGATAAGTCTGTTTCTTGTTGCTTTTGTTGTTGTTGTTGTTGATGTTCTTTGATGACTCTACTGTTGTAGCCCGTGCGATTGCTCCCTTCAGCAGTCAAAGATCTTTCCTGATATTTCTTGGCCTTATGGTGCTGATACTCCAAAATATCCGCCAATTTATCAGAATTGGTCTTATCCCGTGCATTATCTTGATCATCACTGTCTTCTCCAGCACTCAATACATCTCCATTCTTCTCTTCTTCATCCTCTTCGTTTCTCTCATTTTCGCTATCACTTTCACTCTCAACTTCGTCATCTTGATCAACGTCATTACTCAGTGCAAAATGATTTTCAACCATATGTTGTACCACAGGCCATCCATATGCATTGGCAAATGTTCTACGAACAACAATGTTATTATGAGCATCAGGAAGTAAATTGACAATGACTTTCCTCCATGATAACCCTTTATGCCATCTTCTTGCAATTTCTTCTTCCAATGCCCTTTGTCTCTTTACAGGATCAATATTCTCAATGAATGTAGATGATTTCCTACTGATCTTTGGTATAGATTCGGGCCTATAAATCTTATCGTGTAATATAGCCTTTGGTCTACTTGAAGGATCTACCAAAAATTTTAAAGGTGGTAAAGGTGGTAACAATACACTTGTAGCCGATGCAATCATAGATGATTTGGGCAATGGGTTGATAAAACTTTCCAAATCATCTGTTTCTTCATCTTTAGTTTGGTACCTTTGATATCTTTTACCCTTTTCTTTTGATTGTAAATTAGGAACCATAAGTGACATGACATAGTTCAATGGTGAAAGAACTTTACTCTTTAAATTTTGGATACTACCACTAGTATCATCCGACGACGATAATCTTTCACTATCTGCAGGAATCTCTTCGATTGTATCTGCATCTTCTTCCTGAGCATTTGAATTGCTAACTTCGGAATTATTTTTATCTCCGTTTGTCTCTTGGCTTAACAAATGATGAACTTTACTCAATCCTTTCCAATCAAGGTATAATAAAGCTGCTGTTCTTAAAGGAACAATACCATCGTGTAAAGCATTGGCATATAATGTTCTTCTTTTGAATTTTCTCAATATTTTTCTCGTTGGTTTAGAAGGCAATAACATAAGCAGAGGTTTAAAACCTTGTAAACCTAAATCTTGACCCGTTTTACCAACTACACCTGCACTTAAGGCTATCTTGATATATGCAGGATTTTCGTTACTAATACCTAATAGAGGAGCTGCCATGGTGATGAAATTGATAGGTTCAATATTTTGGAAGAAATCGGGGTAATTATGATCGATGTAGGAAATAGCAAAAGTTTGTACTAATCCTCCTAATGAATGAGCAACGAATGAGATCTTTTTGATATTTAAATCGGGCTTACAAATTTCATGAACAATATGTTCAGCAAGCCTTCTACCTAAATATTTCACACCTCTTTCTGTTTTACATACATTCCCGGGAAAGCATCGAACTATTATATTTTCATCTTTATTCCGCGTATGATTTTCAATTTGCTCCTTGATGTAAAACATATCAGCAGTGGAATTCGAATGTAAACCATGGGTCAACATAACCAAATGAATTGGCTCATCCTTTGACAAAGGAGGAGGTCTATTCCAAAGATCTAAAGTGTCTTGATGTTGAACAATTATATTATTTGTAAAAGTTCCTAAATTGTCTCTAAAGTTATGACGATGTAAACTCATCTTATTGGTACCAATCATGATTTCAAAGTGAATATCAGCAGTGGAAGAGAAAATCATTTGACTTATAACATCGACCACCCATACATATTTGGGTTTTATAGTATGTGTGGATAATTCAGTTACTAAACTTTGACCAGCGGATAAATTTGGATTATAAGTCGGTTGATCGGCAGTTATAAAACATTTTTTATTATGATCGAAATCGATTGGTTTAATATCACAGTATAGGATAAAAGGACCAACCAAAAATGCAGCTCTTAATGGAATCATTTCCACGTTTTTAATCTTGACGAATAATGAATCTATACTCTCCATTCTAACGTTATCTTCATTTGGAATGTAGTTGATGATGAATCTATGTACACCACCGACTTTAACATTATGATGTGATCTATATAGTAGGCCTGAACTCTGAAGCTCAGATAACGAGTCCACTACTGTTGTAGTAGTGGTAGTAGTTGTAGCCGAAGATTCCTGGCTTGGACTTTCGTTCATGGTGCGTTAACGTGAGTGTCTTCTATTATTGCTATTGTATTATGATTAGTATTATCTATTGGTAAGTACACCGATTTAGTGAATGTAAAGTGATGATCGGGAAATTGAGTAAATAGAAGGAATAATATGAGAAGGGATTGGAATATAGTACAAGGTTCTGGTGTTGTTCAGAGCTATATGTGGTAGCTATGTATCCATCGATATACTTGCTTCCAGAAACATGTCTGTGATCCGTCTCTTATTGCTAGCAGAGTCTTAAGTTCTCTCTTATTTCCCGCAGTGCAGCGATTAACCAGACTAAAGACATAACACCAAATAAATAAAAAATAAAAAGATTGCAGACGACTAAACCCGCGGTGGTAACCCTGCCTGGTTGCTGTGAGTGCGGTGTCTGCGGTGTCTGCGGTCCTTCCCCCACACCAGCGAGGAGGCTCCTCCTTTTCCAGTCACCGAGGTGATCACTTTTAGAATCTTATTTCTCACAGACAAGTATGGTGTAAGTCACTCGACCAACGCACCACCACTCTATATATATTTACACACCATACCACACCATACCGTACCACACCACACCTTCCCCTCCACTCTCCCTCGTCTCCTTTTCCCCCCCACACACACCCTCTCACACCCACCGTGATTCAAGGAGATTCCCAAAACAGAAACGGAAATCCTCCGCGGCCTAAAGTCCATTGTATTTCTTGGCCCTGACTATATCGATTACTGATTGAAGAAGTTACACTGGTTGACTCTGTTGTATTTGTATTTTGTATTGTATTGTATTGTATTGTATTGTATTCTGCTCTAATCTATTGTGCCTTATATTTCCTTCTCTTGTCTTGTCTTGTCCCTCATATCTTCTGGTTTGACAATTGTCACACATCTATACCTTCCTCCATTTATCTGGAACATCCTTTCCTCACAAATTCACTCTACTCTCATTTCTTCCCCCCTTCACTTCTGCACGGACAAAAATCAGCTCGGTTATCGATTGCACTGGTCTCTTTTTTTTTTGTCACGGAATTTGTCCTTTGATGTGCCCCCTGACTCTAATACTTCCTTACTTCAATTTAAACCCAATCATACTTTAATCCAGATTTATACTTTTGTATTGCTCTTGAATCAATATCTCCAACTTTGATATGGATGAAGAATTCGCAAATATATTTTTGCCTGATCTAAATATAGGTCAGGGTCCAAGTCCCCCTTCAAGAGGTACCACTTTGTCCCATGGTCATCAGTTGTCGAACAATGACTCTGCAAAGACAGATGAAACCCCTGATTCTAACTATCCTTTGGATTCATACCAGAAATTAGACGATGAATCAGATAACATAATACCTTCTTTGATTAATAATTCCAATAACAATGGCAGAAATATTTACTCATCAAATGATCAATTTGATTACACTTCTCAGAATACTACAAGTCCATGGTCGTTCAATTTGAAATTCAATTCACATTATTCAAACCTTATCCCAACAGAAGCAAAGTTAGATTCACAGCAAGTATCTTCTTCTATACCGCAACAGTATAATCAATCTGGTTTATCCTCGAATCTTTCGTTAGCACAGCAACAACAACAATTATTGTCTCAGCAACAGTTTGTCCAACAGCAATTGGCAAATCAACAACAGTATCAAAATTTACCTCAATCTCAATATCAACAACCTTTTAACAACCTGCAACAACAACAGCAGCAGCAACAATTGTTTATGGCGCAATTTCAACGGTTTCAATACTCACAACAACAGCAACAGTTACAACAACAACAACAACAGCAGCAGCAGCAGCAACAACAGCAGCAGCAAATTCATCAACAACAGCAGCAACTTCAGTTACAGCAGCAACATGGTTCCAATGTGTATAACAATCATAGCAACAGAACTAGTCATTCTCCGTTAGGAGATAGAAAAGAGGAAAGAAGAACTTCAAAAGGTGACGATAGTGAGGATAGTCATACTGCAGCATCGAGTAACCCTGGCAGCTCCCCCGTTGATAATAACAGAAATAGTACTCAAAGTATTGTAAACCCGGGAAATATACTATTCAGTGCTACTGCTTCATCAAATATCAATGGTAATAACAATAGTTCTGCTACTCCTTTTGCTTATCAAGAGTTCTTTTCCTCTGGTACTCCAAATTACTCATATAATCCATTATCTCCATATCCAGGTCAAAACCAAGCTTTTGATACCATCAATCAGTCTGGAAATAATACTCAGTTTACACCACAGCAACAATCACAACAGGAATCTTCTCAATCGCAGTTTCCAAATTCTAGACAGAAACAAAATATGCTGATTCCACCTCAATCTACCTCGTCAATTTTCTCTCCTATATTGGATGGAAGATCTCCTGCTCCTGCAAATCTCCCTTTGGCTGACTTGAATTCTTTACAAGACTCACCTGGTTCCATTACAGGAGGAAATATGATGGGTTATGGTAGTGGATTCTCTTCGAGTTATAATTTGAATTCAATGCCTCAAGCTCAAACGTATGCGTCTCAAAATCAAATATCACAACAAATGCAACAGCAACAACAGCAACAGCAGCATCAACCATTCTCTCAACAACAACAAAGTTCACAACAGTCTCAAATTCAGCAACAGTTACAGCAGCAGCAACTTCAACAACAGCAGCAACAACAACAATTTGCTCAATTCTACCAACAACAGATGATGGCTCAACAACAACAGATGTTCCCCCCAAACATGCAACCTTCAAAATCTAATCAGTCAATACATCAACAGCAACAACAGCAGTACAATCAACATAATGCTGGAAATCCAGGTATGATGATAAACAATCAAAATTACATGAGGCAAGGAATGGGTTATGCAGATGACACCCAAGTCCAAGATGCAGGGATATCACCCGAATCTTCGACATTGTCTGCAAAATATTCAGATCCAACTTCGTCTGGAGGAGCAACAGGAGGAGATATAAATGGAAATGGTATCATGTCAACTAGATCATTTGTTGAATTTGGGTTATCGTTGATGAATTTCAAGAGACAAAATACAACTGCATCGGTTAACAATGCGGTACTATTACCAAAGACGAGTTTATTTGATAAAGATGGACTTTCAGTGAATATTGAGGCCTATTGTAAACTTGCAGGTAAGTTTTATATCGGTAGTGATTTAGCTGATAGGTTGAAAAAGGAGCCAGCATCAGATAGGGATAAGATTACATTGTTTTGTTATCGTCGTAATTATTGTCCAATTCATTTCGAAGTTGGATTCGACAAGGCTCCAACTCATGTTATAATAGATGAGAATGAAACCAGTAGATCATATAAGATTGAAAGCTTAGAGATTTCATTCAATTGTGTTTCTAATTTCTCAGACCAAGAGACAGATCTATTAATCTTTGAAAATAACAAAGACTCTGCAATAAGTAGCCTTCATACTGATTCCATCACTAATGAACAATCGGATGCTAAATCCAAATCCATTTCTTTGAAGAAGGAAGATCAAGATTTGAGCGATTTCGAAGAACAAGAAGTAGACCCCGATGCAGATTTGGAGAAACCTTCAAAGAAAGATTCACCAGATTTTGAAAATAATTTGACGAGTACAAATCATGAATTTAGACCCTATGAAGGTATTAAGAGATTTATCATCAAGAGAAGTCAATTTAAAAAAGCCACTCCAAACAACGGTAAGATCATATCGAAAGATTGTTATTACGTTGTCATGAAAATTGATGCTAAACACAGAGAAAAGGAAGGAGAAGAATTGAAATCTATTACAGTTTGTCTTTTGAAATCTCGTGGTATTACAGTTCGTGGTAGAAATCCATCTTTTTACAAGCATAAGAATGAGATCTTGATAACCAAGACTAACCTTGAATCACTCGTTGAAAATCCTGAACCAACTGTCAAAGATGAACAATCTGGATCAAGTTTAACTACTGGTAATAAACATCAAAAGAGACCAAGCAAGTCTAACCTTAGATCTGGATCAAGTACAAAGACCAAGCTTGAGAACCTCGACGATGAGAACATGAAAAATGAAGGTAAAAGAGATAAGAAATTATCGTTACCTGTACCTCAACCAGTTCAAGGAGGATCAGGAGGATCGATCAATTCTAAGAAGAAATATACTTATTATCCTTTGAACCCATCTTATTACCTACCACCTATTCAGGTCTATTATTTCCCCCATGATTCGGCTCATAATGACAAGATGCAACAAAAGAGAAGAAAATTTAGTTCGGCTTCAAGAGAAGGTCTTGGACCAACTTATAAATACTTTCTCAAAAATGACTAATTGGTTTCATCAAATAAATACCCCACCCCACCTCCATAACAGACGCTCAAAAATGTTTTGATATCCTTATTTAATTAAGGAACATGTACAATATGTAATTAAGTAGTATGTAGATTAATTGACTATAGATTAGTTGGTTATTCAACATGGACAAATATAAGCTCAAATCAAAGTAACCAAGATAAAAATAAAATAGCCAAATCATGGCAGCGTAAAAGCGAAGAGAAAAGATAACCGATTCCAATTTCATGGGGAAACTCAACAAGGAGGCGCCTCTCTTGGTTGCTCTTCAATCATGCAATTAATTTATTTATTCCCTTCAATCTATATTTATATAAGAAGAGGTTATATACAGAGGCAAATTTCAGTATTCTCTTTGCAATTTCGATTCGGTTGTATTGTTGTTATTATATTTACAACTCTGTTGATTATTACAAGTGAAAGAGAATATGACTAATATGTCTTTAGCTTACCCACCCGGGAAGGGCCAAATTCTATTTGCTAAATCCAAAGTTTATATTCATCTAACTCAATCGAGATCAAATAACATTCCCGGTTATCTTGTAATAGTTAGACCATCAAAAGGGTGTCATAATAATGATATCATAGTTGCCTTTATGTCAGAAGCTGAAGTATCTGCTGAAGATAAAGCCGCTTTGAATTTCTTTGATCTCTATGGTTTAGATGGTGAGGGCAATATCAACCAATTATCAACTTTGGGTAATGAATCAGCTCCACATCAAATGTCAAAGGAACATTTACCAAAATGTCAAAAATTTATAGATAGACCCAGATTATCATCATTATCTTCATACTCTTTTGGAATTTCATTGGGTAATTTATTCAGTTGTCAAATTAGACCAACTGCTTCTAATCTTTGGCATGGTTCTATTTTATTACATCCAAAGGATTCCCTAGAGAAATTACCTGCTTTATTCTTCCATGATGATGAATGTCCCGGTACCAAGAGAGAACAAAAACTGAAATCTCAAAATTTTGATCCATTTGCTGAAAATGATCTGAATGCCAAAGGTTCGAATCAAGCAAATGGAATCATATATTGGGGTGGTGATAGATTTATCAGTTGCCTTAAGAATTATTGTATCGTTGAACAATCCTCATTGGAGAAAGGTATGCTCTTAATCAATCCAAGTAGTGATGATCTGATCAATTTTATTCCAAATGTTCTCGATAAACCAGATGAATCAAATAGGGATATCTTCAAGGAGACGGGTGAGACTATCAATTCTTTTATCAATACCACAAAATGGAAGGTCATTGGTAAGTTGGCAAGTTTAACAAAGATAGCAAGAGATACAGTGACCCAAGTTGTTGAAAATGACAAATTACCATTGACTGTAAAGCAAATTTTAAACAAACCAGAAGTAAAGGTAATCAGTGACGAATTTGATAGTGCCAATATTTATCTGGCAAAATGGGCTTTAGCGGTACAACAAGAAGCTGAAAAATCAAGGAAGATGATCATTGGTAACGATCAGTACCACGAATTGATCAAGACTGAACTAGGTGACAATTTTATAACTTTAACACCATTGGAGGTATCCAAAGCTACAAGGCTCAAACCCCTGACTAAAATCGAATGGGATGGATTCTTTGACAATTCTGGTAGATTACAAGTAACAGAAGGGGAAGTTAAAGGTCGTATCTTCCATGGAGGATTATCTGAAGAAGTTCGTAAACTAGCATGGCCTTTCTTATTGGAAGTTTTCCCATGGGATACATCGTTAGAAGAAAGAGAACAACTAACTGAGACATTCAAAGAAAGTTATATGGAATTAAAGGCAGAATGGACTATGAATATCAGTGGCCAATCTGATGATGACTTTTGGAAAGATCAAAGATTCAGAATCGAAAAAGATGTTAGAAGAACAGATAGAGATTTGGAAATGTTCAAACATAACGTCAGTAATGTTGGTGATGCCGAAGAAGAAGGTGACGAGGATCATGATTCGATGATCAAGAACCCTAATTTGATTTGTCTGAGAGATATTTTGATTACTTATAATGAGCTCAATGTTAATTTGGGATACGTTCAAGGTATGTCTGATTTATTATCACCGTTATACTATATTTTCGAAGATGAAGTAATGTCATTTTGGTGTTTTAACAATTTTATGGAAATTATGGAAAGAAACTTTATTAGAAGTCAAGATGGTATGAAACAACAAATGTTAGCATTGACTGAATTGGTTCAATTTTTACTTCCTAAATTATACATCCATTTGGAAAAATGTGATTCGGATAATTTGTTTTTTTTCTTTAGAATGTTATTAGTTTGGTTTAAGAGAGAGTTTTCATTTCAAGATACAATGACTTTATGGGAAATATTATGGACAAGGTATCATTCATCACAATTCATCTTGTTCTACTGTGTTGCTGTACTAGAGAAGCATTCGAATATAATAATCAATAATCTAAAATCATTTGATCAAGTCTTGAAATATATGAATGATTTAAGTGGTCAATTAGACCTACAAGATTTATTGATCAGAGCCGAGCTACTATTCTTGAAGTTCAAACAGATGATTGAATTGATCGATAGGAAGAATGCACATATTGGTATTCATGGAATGAGTCATGGTAGAAGTACCACAAATGGCGATGGTACAACTGTAGATGGCCAGAATAAGCCAATAATCGTCATTAGCGATGACTTGAGACTACTTTTGTCGAAACAGATTGTCGTTCAGAAGGAAGGTCCCAGACCTGAAGGTGCAGGTGGTGGTTGATCATGTCATTTTGTGTTTGTTTTTATATAATAACGAGTGAGTAAGTAAGTATAGCCGTTCGAGGCAATTAAATTTGAAATATAATGGGGTTATTTAGGAAAGGCTATTAATTCAGTGCATCACATATATACATTCCACCCTTGCGATTAGTCTCTCGCAAAATAAAATAAAATAAAATAAAATGAAAAGTTACCCGCTCGCGACGGGAGAAGTAGCCTGACAGAAAATTAAAAAAAATCAAAACAAATCTTCAAAGAACATCTTTGGCCCTTTTAATTTCAAAACAACACAACACCAGTCCCTTTCCCTCATCTCTACATCTCCTTTCACTATTGTTTGTCTTTTTTGTTTACATTTGATTCACCAAAGATTATCAGAAGAATTTATTTGGCTTCCAACTTTTAAAATACTTTGAAACTCAATTGCCCTCCTAAAACTCAGTATCCTAGTTATATCCACAATGGCCAGAGCTTCTCATTCAAAGGCAAAAGAAAACTCGACCGCTTCTTTTGATGCGGAGACAAGAAGTCAACCATTACACAATAAGACTTTATGTATATTTGGTGATTTCGAAGAAAAAACATCAATTACCTCTGAAATCGAATCATTGGGAGGTGAAGTTGTCAAATTCACCAAGAACAATAATAACATCGATCTTTATTTAGCCAAGGATGTTGTTCACGTTCCTGATCATTCATTGGATAAAAAAGTTTACTCGATCAATTATATTCATAAATTAGCAGTCTCTGACAATGTCACCAAATTAGACTTGGAAGATTTCAGATTGAGTATTGATGAAGGATTAGAAAATAGAATTAATGAAGCAAGTGCTATGGTTGCTACCGCACTTGCCGCTCAAAAGGGTTCCAAGGGTAAATCGGACCCAATTCCAGATCCATTAACAGGTGGTGACGCTTTTGAAAACTCAAAGAAAGTCATTGGTGAAGATGGAACCGTTTATACCATTTCCGGTTCTATCTTTGATTTGAACTATGATATCCTTGCTGATTTACCAACTATATCCATTGTTCAACCTCCAAAGAAAGAACCAGTTGTACGTGCCGAAAATGACGAAAGCGTTGAAGTCGTTAGAAAGACCGTTTCTAGAAAGTTTACCAAAGAAGAAGATGAATATCTTTTACAATTGATTAGACGTTATCCACATTTCCGTGGTACCCATAGTTTTTATCAAAGGATTGCTCAAATTCCTTTTTTTTCCTCTCATACCGGTAATTCGATTAGATTTAGATTCCGTAAAATTTTACAACCTCAATTGGATTTTGTATACGAAGTCGATCCAAAGACTAATCAAGTTAGATTCCATCCAGGTACAGATATTCCAATCAAAAATCATGGTGAATCAAGTCTTTTGAAATCTCAATATACCGCGGAAGAAGATTACTTACTCTGTAAGGCTATCCAAGAATTTAGAGAAGGTTTAAAGGACAATCAATCCATCAGCGCTTCTAAGAAGAAAGGTGGAATTATCCCCGAAGCCATTTTCAAGAACTTGAATGAAATAAATCCTCGTCATTCTTTGATGTCATACAGAGATAGATATAGAAAGTTTGCCGCTGTTTATGGTATTAAGGATTTCATCGATTATTATGACGAGTGTCTTCAAAATAATAGAGTTCCAGAACCAATGAAAAACTTGAGTTCAAGGGCTCAGAGAACAAAGAGGTCTCGTTATGATAGTTTAGACGCTAAATCTATTGAAAGAACCGAAGAATTATTGAAAAAGGCATTGAGTAATGTCGATAAGTCCTCTAATGATGTCGAGGATATTCCTGTTCCTACCAAGAAATATAAAGTTTCTAAAGTCAAAGTTGAGAGCGCCGCCGATGCTCCAGAGGTATTGGCCACATTAGCCGAAGAATCCGTCAAGAGACAACAATTGGCTGCATCAGCAGCAGCAGCCGCCATTGATTCAACACCAAAGGAACCCACAAATATTTTTGAAGTTGCAGAAGAAGCTCAAAAGGCATTAGGTGAACAAATCGAATTAGAAGACTCTCATTCCAAACTACCAACATCCTTACAAAAGACAGATCCAGTCTATGATGCATCAAAGGCCAATGTCAAGGATGTCAAGGCTTTAAATTTCTCAAGAAATGAAAAGAAAGAATACATTTGTAATACCATTTCAACTGATTTCGGATTCAGTGCAATCTGGTTGAATTATTGGTATGATTGTTGTAATGGAGATTTAAGTACTTTGAAAGAAGTATTGATCCAATACTTGGAGACCCGCAAAGTTGATTTGATCAACCATACCCATTACTGGACTAAAGAGTACGATTTACTGTTGAATGATATCGAAGGCAATGAAAGAAAACTTCATTCTTTGTATTCAGATTCTGATATCAAGAAGAGAATAAAGTACTTGGCTTCTTTATGATGCTTTAGTTACTATTCATTTGACTTTATTTTTGACCTTATGTGCTTTTTGTTATTGTAATTTTATCTTTTTATGTATTTTAATAAACCAACTACGATTTTTTATTTTTTTCAAGGAAAAAAACTTGAATATTATCCAAACTATATATATACTCGTATATATGTATATTTACATACTTTTTTTTTCTTGGTAGAATCAACTACAATCGACGTGAGTGGAAGTACGTTTATAGACAATTTTATTGTTTTCCACCTCACTCCAGATCAACTCAGCAGTTAGTTCATCACCATAGACACAACCTGTATCTAAGCCAGTGGAATACTCCCTAAAGATCAATCCACGTCCTGCATCATGTCCATAGAACACTTTAGTACCAATGGTCAATAAACTACTTCTATCTTTTCCCTTTTCGATTTCTTTCAATTTCCTCTCGAATAGACTACGTTGGTTCAAAGTCCAGTGTTTTGACCATGATTCAGAGTGTTTGACGTGTCTATCATCACTAGGGATCTTGAAATCAGGTGCCAATAAAGAACGAATGTTCAACACAACATCTGGATCTTGATCGGTTATGTTTTGAATACTCCATTGTAATCCTCCATGGACGGCTATACCTTGAGATGGATAATCATATGGATAATTTTGAGCCCTATCGCTAAAATGAGGTACTGGACCAATCTGTTTGATGATTGAACATTTGGAAAGATAGTCGATATGTACTGGATATAACCTCTTTGCGATTTTCATCATTTCATCAAGGTCGTACGTTTCGTTAGGTCTGATTTCCAAAACGATCTCATCATCGTCATCATCGCTATCGCCTTTAGTTGGTTTGATTGTGATTGGCGGAAGACCATGGAATTGGATATATCTCTTGAGTATCTCCAATTCATGATTACCTAAAACACAATCTATTTGATTGTCGATTGCATAGTCCAAGACACCTATTGAATCTGGCCCTTTGTCTAAGAAATCTCCGAGCATAATGACATGATCGTTATGTTCATGGGATTTATCAAATCCTATTTTGTTCAGCAATTTTATCAGTTGTGATAGAGAACCATGTATATCTCCAATTAGTATGTATCTTTTCTTACTGGTTTGTTCATCTGGTAAAACTACATCTGAGCCATGGAAGTACTCTTTGAATAACTTAGATTCCCTATCCAAGAATTTATAATGCTGAAATAAAGGTAGTTTACCCGTGATTGCTTGATCGTTAAACTCACTCTTGTTGTTACCTTTACCTTTACCTTTACCTTTGCCTTTGCCAGTCTTGGGCTTACCGTACTCAGGCACATCACCTGAAGGTACCAATGGATGTAAAAAACTATTAGCAGTTCCAACTTTTATCAAAGTTGGTATATTGGTAGCATCGGGTGCCAAACTAGGAAGGTAGATGAAGAGGAAGAAACATAACGGAATAGTAAATATCACAATTGCAGCTATCCCTAATTTTTTAAAAAATTCTTGTCTCTTGACTGTATTTTCAGAGTAAATGGAGAACCCATCTTCATCGTAATAGTGATCCTGAACGTAGTAAACAGGTGTTTGAGCATCTTGACCTTGGCCATTTGTAGATGTTGCTGTTGCTGCTTCTGCCGCTGCTCCACGTGCGGTAACCTCCGAAGCCCGAGAGCCCAGTATAGGAGTCGTATCTGAGTGTTGAATCATGGCTAATACAACGTCTTGATACTAATAGTACTATAGCCTGTGGGAACTAGGGTATAAACGTAGGAATCAATGGGTTAATGGCAAATAAAAAGGCGATGACTTAGGCGTATACTTTCACCCACAGGGTGCCAAAACTATCTACTTAACATTAAAAAAAAAGTCTTACTGGATGACGGCTTTTTTTTATTCTCAGCACAGCTTTGATTCTGTTCGGTTCCTCGGGATTAGTTAATATATCTAGTGGATCACTTCCTGGTGGGTGTCTTTATGAAGGGAGTTTACTACTGTTGGGCCATAGCCGTAATTAACTGTACAAAAAAGAATTGGGTCTACGTAATCTAAATAAAATACTCTTTCTACCTTTCATTTTCAGGCTTCCAAGAACCTTCGAATTGATGCTTCACAAAGGCTATTGGATCCGTTTGAGACTTTGCACCCATTTGACCAACATCTGGGGAGAATGAAGTGATAGGCAAGATAAGGATATCATCGACCAATTTGGGTTCTATTAAGTCTGAAAAGGCCTTCCAACAGATGAATTGCTTCTCGTTGTGTATCTCATTACCATCCCTATCTGTCTTCAACTTCTTTAACTTAAACATCTCATTATCAATCCAATATTGGGAACCAACCCCAAATCCATCCTTCTGTTTACCATCTGTGAGTACATTGTTCAAATAGTCAAATAATACATCGGTAAAGATACCAGGACCTGTCCATTGCATTATATCTCCACCCGGATCTTTACCTTCGACAGAGGTCAATTTATTGATTCTTTGCTTTCTCTTCGTCTGTTCAACAATACGTATAATCAATTCTCGAAGCATTGGATGCCCTTTTTTACCTTGTATTGTCCATTGGCAAAATTGGATTCTACGGGCATACCAATCAGACCAATCCACTCTATCTGGATCGGCTTCAATACCTATTATCAAACCTGCTACCGAGTGTCTTGACTCTGCGTTTATCCTAGGCAATGCCTTCTTGTTGTTTTGTAACTTCAAGTTCCCATTCAAGACAGCTTCTTGAGATAGATACTTGCTCATCAAATAATCATTATCGAATGTCGTCCATGATTCAATTGGCTTGATACATACGGTATCGATATCTGAATAGGTACCACCTCTAGCGTAGATGATCAAATATCTGAAGAAATCAGCCTTCAAAATGTTTTTAGGTAATAAATTATAGGCTTCAATGACTTCGGGTATGTTCTGGAAGATTGAATAGAGGAACTCGTCTATAATGGTATCTGGAATGATTCGATGATTATAACCTGGATTCTTCTCATCCCATGAGGCTTGGTAATGCTTGAAATTCATTGGGAATTTAGGATCGTCAAGTGGGACTTTCCACGTCTGCCAAATAGAGTTTGGAATTGGTTTCGATGGTTCATATGGGAAATAATACGTAAGTTTGTCACGCAAAGTAGCATCGCTGGGTAATTGGTTGTGAGTCTTGTGAAGATCTTGAGATACCAATTTCAAGTTAGAGCTGAGTTGTATATCGTTTTTGGTTCGGTCTTTGCCAGATGCTGAATTGGTTGCTCCCCTGGAGTCGCTGGAACCGAGAGACAGTATATTAGAGAAGAATAGTATGTATATGACTGCACACGAAAGTAGCAAGGTGTACTTCTTGTCCTTGAGGAGTGCAGAGCGCTGCTTGTTGAGCAGTCTTCGTCTGAGGAAGAGAACCCAGGAGGGCGACTTGTCGTCGTGGATCTTCGTGTAGTCCATCGTGCACCCTGTGTATGTAGTGTTCCTTGCCGTTCCCAGTCAAACAATGCCCCACACCCACACCCACACAGACACGAACAAAGACAGCACCACCCACTTCAACTCCAGATCAAGCAGTACCTCACCAGTACCTCACGCCAGAGCAACACACCCGTGCACGCCCCAAAGAAATAGAAAGAAGAATGACCGCGAACATATCTTCACTTTTGGCAAGGCTCCTATTTGGCAGTAGCCACTGGGGTCTTTGGTCTGCTCTGCTCTGCTCTGTTGTATACCATATTCATATAACCCGCTAACTGCATCTCTGCTCTTCCTAAAGTGCTGCACTTCTCACATACACAGGACGACGAACTCACCCACTCTGAACTTGGCTTCATCCCGCATTACTACTACTACTAATAGTACTACTTCCACCATCTGTCCTTCTCCCCATACAAAATTCAAGATTAAAAATTTCGGATTCCTAATCGCAATCACTAAAAAATTTTCATATACTTAATCTCTTGAAATTTCGTCCAATATTACGCCCATCATATTTGAACTATGTCAGATCCAACAATAAAGACGCCAATACCGTCTACTAAAAGTGCTACAACTTCAGATACTGTACCCACACATCAGATAGATAAACAGTCGTTCGAATATGTTATTAGATCTGGTGCTGCTGGTGGTGTTGCTGGTTCTGCTGCAAAGACCTTAATAGCTCCACTAGATAGAGTTAAGATCTTATTTCAAACCTCAAACCCTCATTACAAACATCTTTCTGGTTCTTTCAAAGGTTTATTCAATGCCATTGGTCTCATATATAGCAAAGATGGGTTGTCCGGTCTATACCAAGGTCATTCGGCTACTTTATTGAGAGTATTCCCATATGCGGCAATAAAATTTGTCTGTTATGAACAGATAAGAACCGTGTTAATCCCAAGAGATGAATTCGAAACACCGGTAAGAAGATTTATGGCTGGTTCATTGGCTGGTGTTTTGTCTGTATTTTTCACCTATCCTTTAGATTTAGTCAGGGTTAGATTAGCCTATGAGACCTCTCATTCACATATTAACTATGGTAGAGGTAAATTTTACCACATTTTCAAAACAATTTACAATGAACAACCAAGACTATCATTCAATACAGGTTTCCAGGTTCAAAATGAAACGTTTATAGTACGAATGCTTTATAATACCCTTGGTCCAAATATACATTTTATCCAAGCAATTTCAAATTTCTACAGAGGTTTCATACCAACGATAATTGGTATGGTTCCATATGCAGGTGTTTCGTTTTATACCCATGATTTATTCCATGATCTTTTTAGATCCCCATTATTGGCAGCATATACAATCAATGAACAAGTTCAATACGGTGAACTCGCAAAACAAAAGAAACAAACGATGACAAAATCGGAATCTTCCTTCGATAAGAGGAAACCATTATATACATGGGCTCAATTATTAGCCGGTGGGGGAGCTGGTATGTTAGCTCAGGCTGCTGCATATCCATTTGAAGTCATTCGTAGAAGAATGCAAGTGGGTGGTGTTGTTAATTCTGGTGGTCAATTCTTCTCAATCGCTTATACTACGGCTATGATTTATAGTGAAAAGGGATTCAAAGGATTCTACGTTGGGTTAGGTATCGGATTCATCAAAATTGTTCCAATGTTTGCATGCTCTTTCTATGTTTATGAGAGAGTCAAACGTTACTTGTTGATTTGATTTGATTTGATTTACGTGACTTGACTTGACTTGACTTGACTTGACTTGACTTGACTTGACTTGACTTGACTTAGAATTTTTAAAATCGAATATGTTCTCCTTCCAACTTTGCATTACAATCACTTTATTCGAGAAACCAGAAAGATAGAAACAGCTAGGCTGTTCATATTTAGTTACTTCATTTCCAATAAGTGTTTGTTCGTTCTCTTTTCTTTCCTCTACTATATATTAGTTTATTGTACATTTATCATACCTTTTAGCTTATGCATTTTACACATCTATATGTTGTATTACATTCTTGTCTATAACTAGAAATCCAATATTAAGTTTTATATTAACTATTAAATGTTATTATTATCATTTCAAAGTTTTCTTAATAGTCTAGAAATCACTCTCGGTGATCTTAGATCTGTCACACATAGATCTGAATATACCTTCAGTTTGATTGAAGAGTTCAATTGGTGTATCGAATTGGACAACTTTACCCTTGTCTAATACCATGATCCTGTCATAGTTTAAGATCGTCTTCAGTCTATGAGCAATACACAAGATTGTACAATCACTGAACTCATTCTTAATTGTGTCTTGAATCTTGGAATCGGTCTCGTAATCAACGGATGACGTAGCTTCATCCATGATCAAGATCTTCGAGTCACGTACCAAAGCTCTGGCTAAAGACAGCAATTGTCTTTCACCCAAAGAGAAATTGATACCATCATCTTCAACGGTCTTATCCAAGTGGAATTTATGAGATGGATCAACGTTATTAATATCTTCAATGATACCACTTCTCCTTAAGGCATCGTATAACAGAGCATCACTGATCGATCCGAATGGGTCAAGATTGTTTCTGATCGTACCTCTAAATAGTACAGGACTTTGGGGGATGATGGATAGCTTGGATCTCAAATCATGTAAACCAATCTCAGAAATATCAACATCATCAATTCTAATATTACCCTCATTTTCATCAATCTCCGATAATCTGTAGAGGGCAGTCATGATAGATGATTTACCTGCTCCTGTTCTACCACAGATACCTATCTTTTCCATTGGTTTGATATTCAAGTTGATGTCGCTCAACACATGGGGCAGGCCTGGTCTGTAACGCAAGGACACATGATCGAAATCGATTTTACCAGATGCAGGCCACTGGGGCGGAGGAGCAATCTTGCCCTGACCTTGGTTCGATTCATAGGCAGCTTCTTGAGGTAGATCCAACGCATATTCACAGATTCTCTCCACCGAATTCAAACAATTTTCTAAAGTAGTTGCTGCTTTCATTGCCGTGATTAATAACATCGATATTTGATTTGTATACGAAACAACAAGACCAGCTGATGCAGCACTGATATTGAACACTTGCGTCACACATAATATAGTAACTATGAAATTGATAATGGCACTGGTACCGTGCAATGAAATCGCCAACCAACGTTGTAATGAATTACTCAAGAAATACGATTCGTTCATCTTATCGGTCAATTTGTTACTCTTTTCCAAGAAGGAGTCTTCGACGTAATACATCTTGATTGTATCAGCACCTTGAATAACTTCGTTAAAATTCGAATAAACCAATGATCTTTCAACACCTTCAATTCTTTTAACTTCTCTTGAACTAGCCTGATAGAAATTAAACAGTGAAAATGCCATGGCTCCAATAAACGGTACCGTTATGGCAAACCAAGGCATATAGATAATACAAAGGATATAGATTCCTATGATATTACCTGTACCGTAACAAAACATCCTGAATTGTTCTGCAATCTCATTATCCAAAACGTCGGTATCTTTGGTGAATCTATTCATCACTCTACCCATTGGTGTAGTGTCCATGAATGACATTGGAACGTGCAATAATTTCTGCAATGCCTGAATGTTTAAATTCTTTGACGCATGATTACAAACATAAACAATTAGACAAAATTCCAAAGATGCACAGATGACAAACAAAACTACAAACATCACGTATATTCCAATGTAAAATCCACTAGATCTTCCTGAGAATTTATCCAATGACCAAAAACTCAACCAAACGTTAATGAATAAGAATGTAAACGAAGTAAAGGCAATACTAGCCACTAAGACAGGTAATATTGTTAAACCCATGATTCCAGATCCAGCTTTGAAATACGTTGAAAATACCCCCGATGAGATAGAGTTGACAGCTCTGAATTCTTTTTGAATAAGTTTCCCATCATCTTTGGGCTTTATGGAATTCCCGTCAGCAATACCTTCACCGGTAGCTGTTTGTTTCTTAATCAAACGTAACTCTATTTCGTGAGATTCTTCAATATCAAATTGATCAGTATCCTCTTCAACTGCAACAGCTAATTGTGCAGGATTTGGTTCATTCGAACCACCCTCTTGCTGGTACTCCATCAATGTCCTGAAACCCATGTTTCTAGAGATCAGCTCTTCATGAGTTCCAACATCAATTGTTCCATCACCATTCAAATAAATGATACGACTAGCGGTTCCAATCAAAGATAACTGATGTGTAGCTAATACTCTTGTCTTATCTTTCAACAGACCCATAAAACATTTTTCCATGATATGCTTTCCGACCCTGGCATCAACGGCACTTAGGACATCATCCAATAACAGAATATCTCTACCTTTATAAACTGCACGCGCCAAGTTTAATCTGGCAGTTTGACCACCGGATAAATTAACACCACGCTCACCTATTTCAGTCATATCACCAGCTGGTAAGATTCCCAAATCAGAAACTAAAGAACATGCTTCTATTACTTCATTGTACTTCTCTTCGTCCAACTCTTCGCCGAATGTAATATTCTCCTTCACGGTTGCGTTTTGAATCCAAGGAGCAGAACACAGCAAGATCGAACCATTGACATATATTGATCCCTTGTCTCTTCTCATCTGACCATTCAATGCCGCTAGTAAAGAGGATTTACCGCTTCCTATTGAGCCAGTAATGACAACAAACTCTCCTCTTTTGATAGATAGATTGATACCGTGCAACCCTTTGAAATCAGTGGCGAAATTCTTTTCGGTTTCATATTCATGCTTTTCCTTCTCCTGTTCACTGGAAGTTGAGAGCAGCGAAGTAGATATCTCTGTTGACACGGCCGATTTTGAAATATCATCATCAGTAGTCTCATCGTCGTACGTTTCCCATTCAAAGGAACCTTCTTTAACAACCAATGCATTACCGTCTACATCTTCAAGAGACTCGGTATTCAAATGATACTCAGGGTCAGCTTCAAATTCGGCACATAATAAGTATTCTTGTATACGATTACATGCAACATATGCATCTGATGAAGAACTGATAGTCATAGGAAATAACATGATTTGAAGGGTTAACACACCAAATAAAGTCAAAGAAGAGAAAATATTAGCAGCAGATTTCAGACCTTCGTAACCGAACATCGATAAGAATGAAATCATTGCCGAAAATGAAGTCGCAGATAATGCAACTGCTGAAACTATATTTCTCAAGAACTGGATACTCAACATTTCTTTCAATTCTTTGGTTCTGACATCTGAGATTAGATCACCATAAGGTATCTCCCACGAGTAATATTTGATGATCTTCATATTGTTCAATATCTCCTTGACGTATGTGACTCTCGAATCAGTAAACACGTTAATCTTCTTTCTCATTCTAATCAATGGTTTTGTAGTATAAGCAATGACAAATGTAATGATGAGGAAAAATGCAATACCCGATAGGGAAGCAGGACCCAGGTAAACGACTAATAATACAATTGCAATGGCAACGGTAACAGGTATCATTGGCACAAAGAAAATATAAGCGCACGCTAAATCTATCCTCGATAGATCACCACCAAGCATCGATGTAATATCACCTTCGGAAAATTGATGCTTCGATCTAGCACTTAATTTCAAGGCCTTGGATAACAAGACCTTGGACAATAAACCTCTCAATTCAGCACCTATAAGAGCTGAATCATGATAAAAATTTGCATAGTTTATGCCTGCTACAGCGACTAGAAGACTTGTACCTAATGAATAACCGATACCTTTGCCCATGTTTGGGTTTTCACCATTGGCTTTGTCGTGGATAAATGCAATCAACGCCCTGATAACTATTGGATTGAAACAATTACCCATATCCCCAATGAATTTAAAAGCCATAGCATACCAGATATCCTTTGTAAACGTCAAAAATAACGATTTGACTAAGATATTATTGGAATACTTGAATTTCGAATCTGGATCGTGTTTTAAAGCCTTTCTATTCTCTATCGTGTCTTCGATATTATTATTTTTCATATATCCGACAAGGTCCTCTTCCAATTTCCTTGCAAATATGGTATCAAACTTACTGGTAAGGTGTTCTATACCAATTTCACCATCGACCTTGTATAAATCATCAGGATCTAAAGTTCTCTTATAACCAATGCGCATAATAGGTAAACACCAGAGGAAGAAAACTCTACTGACAAAATTGACATTTTTGAAGGGATAAGATACTCTTTCTTCTTCTCTAGGTATAGGAGGTATTGACTTGTCAAACAAGAAAGTCAATGCTCTTTTCTGTGGTATAATTCGACTATCACTCGTATATTTTTCAACCTGTGATATGTCTACTTCATCACTCGATGCATCGCCGGACTTTTGAGACCTTGGCATTTTTTTTTCAAAGTTCAGGTAAAGAGAGCTTGAAGTTTCGATACTAGATTATACCTCCTATTTATGCAATAATTTGTATGCGTGTGAATGGTTGAGGGTTGAAACTCTCCTCTTTCTAGTCAAGAGTCATAGTTTCTAGCAACTTATTTGAACAAATTCATAAAAAAATCTCTCAAAGAGGACTTAAGCGGACTGGCTTGCACTTTTGGGAACCTCTATCGGGCGCGCTCCGAAAGTGTAATTTTAGTTTTGGTGGGTGAGGCACCGATTGTCTTCTATCTTTAAGGCCTTTGAACCTGCTCTCAGTGGTTTAACTGCTGAACCACAAGGTTCAATTACCCCTCAAGTCAGATTGATGCTGACTATGTTGTCTTCTCTATAATGTTTTCCATATTCGATGTTTTGTACGTGGTGGGGCTATGATTTGTATTCTGAATATTATATTAGTTTCCTCGGTGAATATATCCATTTCGGGGCTTACGAGGACTGAGATCCCTCATTATCGACCCAGCCGATTGTGTAGCTTATCCTTTGTAGAGAGGTCTATATATCTTATCGAAGGTAGTTTAGTTGATCTTCTAGAAGTCTTGTGAAAATGTTTCTAAAAGGAGTTTCAACCGCTTCTCAGCGCTAATATCCCTTCTTTAGCCGCCCCTTCCCGCTAACATGATTTATTTCTCTAGTGAACTTGAGTTGGTAGTCATTTGGAAGATCAGAAATGCTCGGAATGATCTTTCCATTCACCAATGCAATGAACAGAAATAAAGAGAATCTACACAGATATATGTTACACAGATAATAATTTTCTGCTGGACAGACAACATTCAAAACATCCTATACGGGGTTATACCTTATTTATAAAGGGGATCTGATAAACACATATTTACCTTAAACTATGGCTTTAAAAGCCACCGCGACATCACATCATTGCTAAAATTATTTTATATCCCACCATATTAGTGAAAACTTAGTACTTATGAGCGCTTAACCTCTGGCGAATACACGGTCAACCAATTGTATCTGTTGATATATGTACCCTGGTATACTATGCGACCTGCCTTGTTTTCCGTCATCGATCTAAATGATAAGATAAGGTTTGGGCCTTCAACAATCTAAAATGTTTTACTAAAACTTATCTGAGTTTGGAAATTCAATATTAACTTTTACTGTATATTCTATGAAATTATTAATTGGGGTTTTTTTAAGTAGGCCAGTAATCAGAAGTCGTGTTTGTTAATTTTGGATCTGTCACACATAGATCTGAATATACCTTCAGTTTGATTGAAGAGTTCAATTGGTGTATCGAATTGAACTACTTTACCCTTGTCTAATACCATGATCCTGTCATAGTTTAAGATCGTCTTCAGTCTATGAGCAATACACAAGATTGTACAATCACTGAACTCATTCTTAATTGTGTCTTGAATCTTGGAATCGGTCTCGTAATCAACGGATGACGTAGCTTCATCCATGATCAAGATCTTCGAGTCACGTACCAAAGCTCTGGCTAAAGACAGCAATTGTCTTTCACCCAAAGAGAAATTGATACCATCATCTTCAACGGTCTTATCCAAGTGGAATTTATGAGATGGATCAACGTTATTAATATCTTCAATGATACCACTTCTCCTTAAGGCATCGTATAACAAAGCATCACTGATCGATCCGAATGGGTCAAGATTGTTTCTGATCGTACCTCTAAATAGCACAGGACTTTGTGGGATGATGGATAGCTTGGATCTCAAATCATGTAAACCAATCTCAGAAATATCAACATCATCAATTCTAATATTACCCTCATTTTCATCAATCTCCGATAATCTGTAGAGGGCAGTCATGATAGATGATTTACCTGCTCCTGTTCTACCACAGATACCTATCTTTTCCATTGGTTTGATATTCAAGTTGATGTCGCTCAACACATGGGGCAGGCCTGGTCTGTAACGCAAGGACACATGATCGAAATCGATTTTACCAGATGCAGGCCACTGGGGTGGAGGAGCAATCTTGCCCTGACCTTGGTTCGATTCATAGGCAGCTTCTTGAGGTAGATCCAATGCATATTCACAGATTCTCTCCACAGAGTTCATAGTATTCTCCAGAGTAGTGACTGCTCTCATAGTGGTAATCATTAGCATCGATATTTGAGTTGTGTATGAAACAACAAGACCAGCTGAAGCAGCACTAATATCGAATACTTGCGTAACACATAATATGGTAACGACAAAGTTGATTATGGCACTCATACCGTGTAATGAAACTGCTAACCAACGTTGTAATGAATTACTCAAAAAGTAGGATTCATTCATTCTGTCAGTCAATCTGTTACTCTTCTCCAGGAAGGAGTCTTCAACATAATACATCTTGATCGTATCGGCACCTTGGATAACTTCATTAAAATTGGAGAAAACCAAAGATCTTTCAACACCTTCAATTCTTACGACTTCTCTAGAACTAGCCTCGTAAAATGTGAACTCTAAGAAGGCAAGAGCGGCAACGAATGGGATTGTGAGTGCGAACCATGGTAAATAGATGATACACAAGATGTAAATTCCGATAATATTACCACCACCATAACAAAGCATTCTGAACTGCTCAGAGATTTCATTATCTAGGACGTCGGTATCCTTCGTAAATCTATTCATAACTCTACCCAGTGGGGTAGTATCCATGAATGACATAGGCACATGTAAAAGCTTTTGCAGGGCCTGAATATTCAAGTTCTCTGAAGCATTGTTACAAACGTAAACAATCAAACAAAATTCCAGACTTGCACAGATGACAAACGAGAGTACGAACATAACATACAACCCGATGTAGAAACCACTCGATCTTCCACTGAACTTATCCGCCGACCAGAAACTTAACCAAACGTTGATAAATAAGTAGGCAAATGATGTGATTGCTATACTAATAACCAATATTGGCAAAAGTCCAACTCCCATAACACCTGAACCCGACTTGAAATAAGTCTTTAAAACATTCATAGATATAGAGTTGATCGATTTGAATTCTTTAGACATCAACTTACCGTCATTTTTAAGGTCGACTCCGGTCGCACCTTCTGCCAAAACAATTTCAGTTGCAGTCTGCTTTCTGATCAATTCTGTCTCTTTTTCATGAATTTCTTCGTCTTCAAATATTTCTTCTCCTTCTTCTAAGTCTTCGGTTCCTGTTACATTCTTGGTATCCTTATTGCTACCTTCTTGTTGAAATTCCATCAGGGTTCTGAATCCCGTGTTTCTTGAAATCAGCTCTTCTTGAGTACCAATATCAATTGATCCATCACCGTTCAAAAAGATGATACGACTAGCGGTTCCGACCAATGATAATTGATGTGTGGCTAATACTCTGGTCTTGTCTCTTAAAAGATCCATAAAACAGTTTTCCATGATATGCTTTCCGACTCTGGCATCAACTGCACTCAGGACATCATCCAACAACAAGATATCTCTGTTTCTATAAACAGCACGGGCAAGGTTCAATCTAGCGGTTTGACCACCAGATAAATTAACACCACGCTCACCAATTTCAGTGTTGTCACCAGCTGGCAAGATATCAAAATCAGAGGTTAAAGAACATGCTTCAATAACCTTTTGGTATTTCTCCTCATCTAGCTCTTCGCCAAATGTGATGTTCTCCTTAACAGTGGCATTTTGGATCCAAGGTGTTCCACATAATAATATAGAACCATTTATATGGATATAACCCTCGACTCTTCTCATTTGACCATTCAAAGCAGATAACAGAGAAGATTTACCACTTCCGATTGATCCTGTGATAACCACAAACTCACCTCTTTTGATGGAAATATTGATATTGTTCAGCCCTTTGAACTCAGTATAAAGATTGTTATCAGATTTCAGTTCATGAGATACATCAGTCTGTTTCTCTTTCTCTGACTCGCTTGAAAAAGATGATAATGATGCATTTGGCTCTGATTCAATCACAGTCTTTTCAGCGTTATCATCATCAATATCACCATCATCGTCATCGTGGTCGTTCTCGTCGTTGTAAGTTTCCCATTCAAAAGAACCATTTTTAACAACAAGAGAATTACCATCGGTGTCTTCAATCGATTCTTTATCTACATGATATTCAGGATCGGCTTCAATTTCGGCACATAGCAAATATTCCTGTAAACGATTACACGCAACATATGCATCAGATGAAGAACTAACTGCAGCTGGGAATAACATGACTTGAAGTGATAAGGCACTGAATAAAGCCAGAGAAGAGAAGATACTGGCGGCTGATTTCAAACCTTCGTAACCAAACATCGACAAGAAAGCAATCATTGCAGAGAACGAGGTTGTTCCCAATGCAACTGCTGAAACAACATTTCTTAAAAATTGAATGTTTAACATCTCCTTGAGTTCGTTTCTTCTAATATCTGAAATCAAATTAGCATAAGGTACTTCCCATGAGTAATACTTGATGATTTTCATATTGTTCAATACCTCTTTCACATATTTAACTCTTGAATCGCTGAACACGTTGACTTTCTTTCTCATTCTAATCAAAGGCTTGGTGGTGAGAGCAATAGCAAAACTGATCACAATATAAACCGCAATACCAGAAAGTGAAGCGGGTCCAAGGTAAACCACCAACAAGACGATTGCAATCGCAAGCATGAAGACGATCAGTGGAAGTGCAAAGATATAAGCGCATGCTAAATCTATTCTGGATAAATCACCACCAAGCATGGAGGTAATTGAACCTTCGGAAAATTGATGTTTCGATCTAGCATTTAATTTCAATGCCTTGACCAACAGAACTTTTGTCAGCAAACCTCTTACTTGACCACCGATCAAACATGAGTCATGATAGAAATTGGCTTGGAAGAGGCCAATAATAGCTATTACTATACTAGTACCTACCGAGTATCCAACACCTTGACCTATATTTGTGCTTTCGCCGCTTGCTTTCGAATGAATAAAGGCAATTAAAGCCCTGATAATCAATGGATTCAAGCAACTGGCTATATCTCCGATGAGCTTAAAGATCACTACATACCAAATATCCTTAGTAAATGTGAAAAGTAGTGATTTGAGCAATATGTTGTTGGAATGCTTATAGTTAGAGTTTGGATCGTTTTTCAAGAATTGTCTATTTTCTAAAGTATCCTCGATGTTATTCTCTTTCATATATTTAACAATATCTGCTTCGAGTCTCTTGGCAAAGATAGAGTCGAATTTCTTTGTGAGGTAATCCACACTCATGTCACCGTCAATCTTATACAAATCATCTCGATCTAAGGTTCTTTTGTAACCTACGTACATGAGAGGTATACACCACATGAAAAACAATCTATTTATAATGTTCACATGCTTAAAAGGATAAGATGTTCTTTCTTCATCGTTGGGGATAGGTGGAATAGATTTAGAAAAGAAAGAAGTCAAAAGTCTCTTCTGTGGTATGATTCTACTATCATTAGAGTAATTTTCAACCTCTGAAATATCTTTATCTTCCTTGGCTAACGCCTCGCCTGGCTTTAGTGACAATGGCATTAATGGAAAACGTAAAATAAAATTTTTAGTTATCTCCGTAGCGATATAAACCACAGTTGTGAATAAAGAAGTTTATAATAAACAGATAGGCCCTAACTCTATAAGATATGGAGAGAGAAATCTTTTCAACTTCTACTCTGACTAAACTGTCAGATTACTAATTGAGGTATTTTACCTCAAGTTGATGTGACTCTTTAAACTGGACAGGGTAAACTATGGCTTTTGGAGCCACCGCGATATCGCATCATATATATAAACCAGATGCGGTTCACCTTTGCGCGTAAGGGCGATCCCTGCCAGCATTTGCATCTCACTGATTTATCGCATCTTACCCCCTTGCAATCGTTTTTGGATTGTCCCTTTTTGCCAACAGGTTGTTGCAAGAGTCTTGGATATGGGATCTCAATTCCCACTGTTTGCATGGTGTAAACTCCTGTATACACCTTAGACGAAATGGTTTACTTGGGTATTATGAGGCAAGTGAGCCTGGTGGATACGCTTTTCATGAACTTATCCTGCCAGCACCAAAGTTCATATCTATGTGGGTTATTGAATAAACAAATATAGATGTATATATACGAGTAAAACTATTAAAGGCCTGGGTGAACTCCCACCGGATCACCCCCACGACAACAGGCCTGCCACACACAACACTCTAAAAACAGGCACAAGAGCCCCGGGGAATTTGGCATTTCCCCACACACTGGCTCTCTCTCTCTCCGTCCTTAACTGCGAGCGATCGGGTAAATTTTCGTCCCCGTCTTTCGAAAAGCAGAGTTAAATACTTAAAAATTGCCCCGAGCATCTTTCCTATACAATAACGTGCAAGTACACTGGTATAGTTGTCTACAAGTTGGTGATTCTCTGAAAATATTTCATACCTTTACTACCAAACAGAACTACGAGAAACAAGGAGCATCCTTTGAGTCATTGAATCTCTTCCCGAGTAAGCTCACCGCACCATAGAACATATATAGTGCAATTCATCCCTTGATTCGATATTTCAACAAAGGGATAGATATATCAGTTTATCAATTTATTTGTTTTATATTGGTTACACAGTGCTTATAGAATTTGTTCAATAACAACCAATTGTTTATTCGGTTGGAGACCAAACGGAACCAACATCCTCGGACGACATACTGCGAAACAAGTACGCTATGACGGCTTTGAGTAGTGATGCCACGAAGGCATTTGATGCCTCTAATATAGATCAGATCGAAACCTCAAATGAATCAACAAGTACACAACCTGAATCGACGATAAACGGATCACAAGAAGCTGAATCCAAAGATATGTCTCCATCTTCATCGGAAGCTTCTCAACAGAAGAAGAAAAGAAAAGTAGGTGTGGCCTGTGTTTACTGTAGAAGATCTCATATGATTTGTGACGAAGGCAGACCATGTCAAAGATGTATCAAAAGGAAAATAGACCATCTATGTCACGATGAGCCTGCAAATACAAAAGGTAGGAGGAAGAAGACTAAAGCAGAAAAGAAACAAGATGAGTTAACTCAGCAGCAACAGCAGCTACTAGAAACTGCTACCGATGAAAATTTTACTACTCCTGTACAGACAACCATGTCATTACCACCTATCAGTAAGATTCCATCCACCCAGAGTAATGCCGCATTAGGTATATACAGCAGCACGAGTGGAGCAAACATCAGCGGTGCTAGTAGCAGTGGATATGTAGAAGGAATCAGAGGT
Source organism: Wenyingozyma nitratophila (assembly GCA_030567875.1). Lineage (NCBI taxonomy): Eukaryota > Fungi > Ascomycota > Pichiomycetes > Pichiales > Pichiaceae > Wenyingozyma > Wenyingozyma nitratophila. The sequence continues at coordinate 444,383 of JAJLSW010000005.1, forward strand.
TACGAAGCACATCAGAACAACAACAATATGCAGAACCAGTTGAGTGGACCAACAACCTCCTTGAATCAACAACCTTTCTTCTTCTCAGAACATGCAGGTTCAGAATTCAACTCATTGACAGAGTTCTTATCGATGATAGATGATAATGATATGATTAATTCTATCAATTTGAATAACGATCCAATTTTACACAAGTTAGAAACAACGAATTCTCATCTTGGTTCGTTCGAAAACTCAACTTCAAATCTCAATGCACTAGGAAGTTTAAGTGGTCCCAATAGTAACAATACAAGTATGTTCTTCAATGCATCAATGTTGCCTCAATTCTCGAATCCAAATTCCACTACAAACTTACCACAGTACAATAATAATACTAGTAATAATATCAGCGGAAATACCTTCAGTGGTAGCAACAATCAGTTATCCGTTCACTTTCATCAACAGCAGCAGCAGCAGCAGCAGCAACAACAACAACAGCAACAACAACAGCAACAGCAACAACAGCAATTGCAACAGCAACAACAACAGCAACAGCAGCAGCAACAACAACAACAACAACAACAACACCAACACCAACAGCTGAGTCAACAGCAGATGCAGAATGGTTTTGCCAGACAATCCCACAACCAATTGGGTCACAATCAAGCGTCTCCTAACTCTCCAACAAACCAACTTTTGATGCAACAACAACATCAGATACAACACTTGCAACAACAAGCTGCTTCACAGATGAATACAGCAAGAACTTCTCAGGTTAACAGTAGTACTCAAACACCTGCTATCTCCGACTCTGCTAGGGATAAGTTCTTCTTGACTGCAGCTGATCCAACCACTGAGATATCACCTGAAGAAAGATTAAAGCAAGTCATCAATGCTAAATTGGAAGCTGGTCTACTGAGGCCTTATAACTATGCCAAGGGTTATGCAAGATTACAGACGTATATGGATAATCATATGAATGGTACATCTAGAAAACGTATCTTAAAACCATTGAGTACTTTCAGACCGGGTTTCAGAGCCATTGCTAAGACTTTGAAAGATATTGATTTAATATTAGTCGAGGAGAATTTCGAAAGAATGTTGTTGGATTACGATAGGGTTTTCACCTCGATGGCAATCCCAGCGTGTCTCTGGCGTAGAACAGGTGAAATTTATCGTGGTAATAAGGAATTCGCATCATTGGTCGAAGTATCGATTGATGATTTGAAAAATGGTAAGTTGACAATATACGAGTTGATGACTGAAGAAAGTAGTGTCAATTTCTGGGAGAAATATGGATCCATTGCATTTGATAAGACTCAAAAAGCCGTTTTAAGTTCTTGTAATTTAAGAACCAAAGATGGTAGAAAGAAGAAAAACTGTTGTTTTAGTTTCACTATTAGAAGGGATAAGTATAATATCCCAAGTTGTATAGTAGGAAATTTCATTCCGATAAGTAATTAAATAGCTATATGTATCAAAAATCAAGAGAAACGCAATTGTATTATTATTATTATCAATAGTATTATTACTACGTACGATTATGGGTTTTTATACAGCTCTGCAAAACTTTTGATTTCATCTTCCGTGTTTAACGAGATATTCTCAACTTTGTTGAAAGGTAATTTTGTATTCCTCTTGATCAAATCACCTAGGAATTTATCGATCAAACTACAAGTGACATCGCCAGGACCAAAATTGATGAACCTCAAAGTATCTCTATTATCAACGTTCTGGAAACTTACAGTCTCAAGACATTTCAGGAACTGAACAGGTCTCGATGTAACTTGGATGATATTGTTGATCTGATCACTTATTCCCCTTGTCACTTCTCCATTCAAATTACTCACGGGTAAGACGGCAAATTCATCGCACATTATCGAATTGCTGATACATTCACCAAATACTTGAATCAAATCAATCTCAATTGATTTCAAAACAGGGTTATGGAAAGGGATCTTGACTCCAAGGTCCACTGATCGTATTCTAGTTTTCCATATTTTATCCTGTGCTAATTTCCCCTGCATCCCCAATACACACTCTGCCATATCAGATTTCTTACCGGATATCACTATCTGTTGATAATTGTTAATATTACTGATACTGATCTTCTCTGTATCACAGTCACGCGTCAAGTACTTGAAAATCCTATCAAACCCCTGTGCTTGGAACAATAACACAGACATACCATAATCATCATTATCCTCTATATCAACCATCAATTCCTCCATGTACTGACCACGAGATTGAGCAAGGTTCAAACTATCTTCAATATCAACCACACCATTCAATGGCAAAAATGATATCTCTCCCAACGAATGTCCTATACTATAATCGGCTCTATTATACGGGTCTTGGAAAAGATCAATTCCATGTTTTGATTTTAAAACCGTGTTGGTGATCATAGAAGATAGTAGAATCAAAGGCTGTTGAATCGATGTCATTTGAAACTTGTCCTTGACCTGTGGATCATTCAAGATATCTGGTGTCTTGATATACTGAGTGATGTCAATGGGGAGAGCTTCATCTGCTCTATTGATCAGGTCCTTGACTTGATCTAGTTCATGATAGTATTTGTTCAATTGTGTTAGGCTTGGTATATCGAATTTTCCCTGTCCTGGAGCCACTACTATCGTCTTGCAATCGGGGAATCTTTTAGGTATAGCAGGTGCACTTGCTGTCGAGATCAGTCGTTTGGGAAATCGTCTCAGCATGGTGATCTCAGATGTATATATCTACTATATCCCTTGGTTGAATAACCTTGTCTCCAAATATTTGAATCCAGCCGAGTAATGTTTATATGTATCTGTATAAGTAGATGTGGAGATTGCGGGATGGAGATAGATTCTAGGCCATTCGAGTAGATCACGATAAAACGACCCGCCTTGTTTTCTTTAAGGCATTTTTTTTTACTTTAGAGACTAGTCCTATTATAGTTTTTAAACCGAAAAGTACACTCACTTAGTTATACAATAGATATATCTATATATGTAAATAATTATATAACCTTCCCAAACACGAGTGTACGTATTAAATTGAATTAATAAAATAAATAACTGGGGATTTTTTTTTTTTGCTTCATCCATCAAAAGAATGGCTTGAATATCTCATCATCCATCAATTCGGCACAAACAACCCCATAAATTTCCATCAGAATATTGGGGAATTTCCCTGCGAAATACCAGTAGAATCCATCGGGTAATGGTGACATTTGTTTTGCCAATGAAGGGGGTAAATCCTGATAATGATGATACTTGTTTCTCAAAGCTCTTAATAAATCCATGATTTTAAAAGTATTGTATTTTCTATACTTTCCTAAATTGTCCATGAAATTGGCATCAAATTTATCAAACCAACCTTTTCTACCAACGACATTTGGTGCGATTTCTTCTAATTTCATCAATAATCCACTTGGAGGTTCTCTTCTTTCGATTTCAAATCTATCGGAAACACGTAATAGGAAATCCAATTTCTTTTCTATTTTCCAGAAATATGGATGTTGTAAAACCAATCCCATGTCTGGTCTAAGACCTGGATCTCTTTGAATCATCGATGAGATCAATGATCTTGCTTCATACTTGTCTGAATGACCTTCCAATAAACCTAAATTGAATTCACCTTTGATAATGTTACCTTCTCTCATATATCTATCACCGAATGGATGACTTCCACCAGATAAGACATAGTAGAAAACACATCCAAGTGAGAAAATATCAATTGATCTAGTCAATCTTCTGTTGGATAATGTATCCAATAATATAGGATCTGTGACTTCACTTCCTTGAGTCATTTGGGAGGAAGAATTTCCAGTGATATCTAAGGAATCTTCGACCAATAACTCGGGAGCTCTCCAACCAGATGTACCAGCAGCTTGAGCTGTGGTAGCCCTGAATGAGGATTGGTCAGCATCAAGCTTCTTACACAACCCAAAGTCAGAGATTAATAACCTCACTGGTGTCTCGGTGATCTTATCATCGGGATTTCTCTTGTGTAACTTCTTTGGTGGAACAACTAGGATATTCTGTGGCTTTACATCACGATGAACAATCTTCAAGGAATGTAAGTGATGTAAACCATTACCAATCTGCCAAAGCACATCAACTGGATTCATCTTACCAATCAAAACCATAGCTTCTTCTTTCTTTTGTTCAATGACATCTTCCAAAGAAGCAGTACAGAGTTCTAATGCAATATATAAGAATCTATCACTCTGTTGAGAACAGAAATAACGGACCACATTTGGATGATCGTCACTTTCAAGTAATAGATTAATCTCATGTGATGCTACATCGTAGAAATCAATCAACATTCTCTTCACGGCAACGGGTCTTTGCTCAAAGGAACCTTTGAAAACAACGGTACCGTGAGATCCATAACCAAGAATAGTATCTGAGATGATAAGACTATTAGTTGAATTTGTATTAGCTGATCTGAGATCATCGCCAATAAGTGGAGACCCAACTTTGGAAGTTGTGGAACCAATGGATAGATCAATCAATGACTCATCGTTGTTATCGATTTCAAGAATCTGATCTGATGAATCTTTCTTCTTGTTCTTACGACCACCTCTACTTCCACGCTTACGTTTACGTGGTTGTTTCGATTCTTCTTCCAATTCATCGGGATTGATAGAACCATCGTCGAGGAAGATCTCTGGGGTATCGGAAATGGTGACTTTTTTCTTGTGTTCATTACCAGTAGAAGATGCAACAAGTGTAGCTGATGAAGATGAATCGGCATGGTCTCCTGAATCATCCTCGGGTACAACAATCTCTATATTGTTTGTACCTACTGAATCAATCAGGGAGTCTTTAATTATCGAATCATCATCTTTGCCATCAACGTATTGAATGGGTTGATCCTTGTCGTTTATCAAGATGTTCATTAAATCAACACCGCTTTGAGTCTTGTTGAAAACAGCAACTCTTCTCAATATTTTAGTCAATACTGGGAGGAAACCAAACTTGGATAAAATGATCATGATTAATACGGCAACCAAAGTAATGAATAAACTTTCAATTGCTCTATAAATCAATCTTAAAACTGGTCTTATAAGACCATCAAATTTGTAAGAAGTGTTTTCTATTGTAGAGAAGGCCTTATCGGTGGCAGTTCTATGATATAATTGATCTTTTGATTTCATATCCAAACCATCGTCATATGGAACACCATCGATTAATAATTTATCCCTTTGATAGGATACTCTAGATCTATCGTTTCTTCTTACTCTTTCGTAATCGTCCACTATATTTGTGGGAAATGCATACGCAGGTAAACGAAGGGGGTCATAAATGTCAAAGATTTGTCGGTTGACACTCTCCTTTTGTCGCTGTACAGAGTCATCGTGAACACCAGTTATAGCTACCCCTAATAATTTAGCATCCTGGTAAATTGGAGCTGTTCTCCACCTTTCATGAGAGATATATTTGGCCAATGGAGCCGATTTCACCAGCGATGGGTAATGTGCATCTGATAGTGCATACCATGACCCTCTTTCTGTTTTATCTACAAATGTTGAAAGACGGGTACTTGAACCTACTCTCGCTCTTTCATTACCGTTATTAAATGGATGCGGCAGTATTATGAATCTATTATTGTTAGTGGTTTCTTGGTTGCTATTCAATTCGAAATATACGTCGAAGACATTGACTGTGACGTAGGGTAAACTCGAGACCCATTTGACTGATTTTGAGTCTGAATCCAATGCCAATAAGGAGTTATCGTGGAATGGTTGAATGTACAAATTGTCCGATGACTCCTTGTTTTGATATGCTAATGCGGAATGTAAATTATTTGGTCCATATGTTGTATATGTTATATTCCATGAGGTATTATTTCTTGAATGTATTATCAACTCATATGTTGTTTTACCGATCAAAATTGTCGGTATTTCTGTTTCTTCTAAATCATCATCGGGTATATTATTTTCTAATTCATCTATTTCGATATCTGTTTCATCGAATAAAAGATAAGGATTATGGTCATTGCCATATGATTTGATTATAGAACCTGTTCTTGCGTCAACTTTGACAAAACCCGATTTCCTTAGACCTGTATATACAAACTCGTCGCCCAGGGAAAATGGAGATTTGGCAATTAGTTGTTCGACTGATGTGGGTAGCTTTTCTAAGCCATTTTCTTGGGTAAAATAATACAAGGTACCTCCCTCATATGGTTCTACCATCCAAGTTAACTCTACTGGTTGTGACATTGGTTTCTTTCCATCGATATCATCATTGTCTATGTCTTCATTCTGTTTGTTACTAAGCGTCTTTGTGTTTTGTTGTAAAATCGAATATCCGTCATCTGGTAACTGTGATGTTTGCTTTATCGTAGAGTCAGGAGCAGTTGCCATTGATGTTGTTATTATTTGATTTTGCATTCTTCTCTTAGATCTTAAATCTTGTGAACTTGAAATTTCCACTAATGGAACATCTCCTAATAGAGTCCATACCAATTCACCGGTATCTCTATTTAATGCATGGATATTACCTTCTATATCGGAAGCCAATAGTAAAGCAGTGACTTCAAAATCATCTAAGGATTGGCCATTCACTATATCAACTTTATTTATAAGGTTTGAATCATCGTCGTTATCGACGCTATCTGGGTTATAATTGGCGTATGTGTTCAGCTTTGAGGCATCCATAGCATTCCCCTGTTGAGGAGATGAAATCGTAGTGACTGATGAAAGTAGACTTAATAGCAAAAGCACGAATACGAGCACTGAAGATCTCAGTCGTGATTGCATTATGAAATTTTGTGTCTATGCTATGTTGAAAGATGGATCGATAAATTGAACAGTTGGGTTAAGAGCATATAATATAAAATGAGGGATAAGTAAAGAGATGAAATTTAATTGTTTCAAGATCAGCAGAGGAGACAAAAGTAATGGGGGGATAAGTGAGCGAGTAAGAGTATACTAGGGAAGTATAAGTTGAGTTGAATGATGATCGACAAATTGTAAAGAGAGAGAATTTGGATGAAAGATCTACAAATAAACTAAGCATCTATTTTAACACTCTATTGTCTTCTTCCCATCCATCTATTTACTAGCCATTGTGATTGTCACCCAGCGGAGTGTTAAGAGTTCGTGTGCCCAAGGATTCTTGCCAGCACGCCGATCCCTGGGGCTGAGGTGGGCTGGGGAGGGGTGGGTGAGGAGTGGGTGTGGGTGTGAGTGTGGGTGTGGCTGATAGTGTGCTGTGATGGAGCTGTGATGGAGCTGTGTGTGTGATTTTTTTTGTTTTCTTCTAGTCGAGACGGTGGTGTGGCTGGTGTATGCATGTGTTTTGTGTCAGGGGCGTGGCAACTAAACCAATGGTATTCTCGCAGAGGGATGGAATGGGTGGAGTGATTATATATACATATTTTAATTTACTTTAGTTTTTTACCAATAATTCAGATGGCATGGCCTTTATTAATTAATATACAGAAGGTGTTATATACGGCAGCAGTCAATATATTCCCTTAAAGTGTAGTGTGGTGTGCAATGAGTAACCTGTTGACGACTAATAATGTGGCACAAATTATTTGAAGTCTCATTGACCCTATGATGATGTATTTTATTGTTATGCTTGGATACTTTGACAGATAGGTATGAAATAATGGAAATATAGTGTGGAATACAAACTACACTTGCTCATTCCACCCTATTTTGGTTCCATCTTGCTTTGCCCTTTGCCTTTTTTTTTTTTTGTGTGTATAATTTAGAAGAGTAAATCGATTTGTCTGAACTCGGCGTAAATTTTGTTTTTAGCTGAACAATATGATGATGACTTTAAGGGCATTACGATGCTAGGTGGATGTGTCCCATATGGTATATATATGGTTAAGTAAAAGAAGAAGAAAAATAGCGTTATTGATGATTATTGAAGGTTGATTGATCTCGTTTGATTAAAGTAATTGATCTATACTTAATTCATATCGTCAATTTCTTTCTTTTCCAATGGATTATAACGTAAGAACTTTTCGATCAAGTCAACATGGGTTAAAACCATTCTTCTACAACAGTATCTTTTCAACTTAAGTCTATCTAATGCATCACCTTCAGTCATGTTATCGTCTTGCAAGTAGGAAAGATAAGTTTCCCATTTGTCACCGACGACTTTACCACAGGAGAAACAACGAACAGGGATGATCATATTGATTAATTGTGTATCAACTTAGAGATTAAAACTATCCAACCAAAGCCTGACAACCATTGAATGGTACAATGGAGTGTTCAACAGTTACTAATCCATAAATAAGTAGAATAGCTCAGCTACTAGGCAAATGGGAAAATTTTCTTCGCTGCGAAATTTGAACAAAGCGGGTAACTCGCGGGAATATTTTTTTTATCTGAAATTTTTTTGGATTCCTTATAGTTATTACTACTGCTTCATGCATAAGATTATCTATTTGTTCAACGATTAGTTCCCTCTCATATCGATTATCTAGGGCCTCCCACACTTACATATTCACCATCATGCCCACTTCTGTCAACGACTGGAAGGTCTCCGTGAATTCGGGTGGTAGAATCCTTCCAAACTTGCAAATTATTTCCCAAGATGCTAAACATAGTATAGTGATATTTAAAAACCAAATCAGAGTATATTCCTTAACCACAAGACAGAGTATCAGAAGTATAAGACTTGTCGAAATACCTGATTTCACAAATGTACTTGACTTGGCTCTTAGTTCTTCAAATCCTAACCACATATACCTTTTCACCAATCAAAATAAAGTCATCTTGGTTAATTGGAGAGAAAGAATATCAAATGCATTGATCGAACAATTTGATTTACAGATCTCCACCGAAACTTATGGTTCAGTAATACAATTATTGAAGATAGTAGATGAAGAGCAAAAGATCTTCACTTTTATCGCCGGTAAGACTTCAAATTCATCTAATTCTAAATCATCTCATTCCCGTTATATTTTGAACTTATCACCAAATAATGAAGCCGAAGAAATCACAAGTAGTAAGAATGTCTCCAAATTTGCTGTATCAACAAACAAACAAAACGTCGTATATTTGACAAACAAAAATGACTTAATCTATGTCAAATTTGACGGTGAAAGATTAGAAACTCCAACAAAGATTAGTTTCCCATTCAAGACCCCAGTAACATCATTAGCCGTTTCCAATGGTGATGACACAATCGCATTAGGTACCTCGTCAGGTATCATTCAATTGATATACCCTATGGAACCAACAAAACCTCAAAGATTACTAAAATGGCATATTGAACAAGTCAAGGCTTTACAATTCTCATATAACGATGCATATCTTTTGTCTGGTGGTTTAGAAAAAGTTTTGGTATTTTGGCAATTAGACACTGAAAAGCAACAATTTTTACCAAGATTAAACGGTACCATTGAATCCATCTACTTACAAAATAACATAGAAGAATTATATCAATTAACAATCAATTTAAACGATGAAAATGATGTCGAATATTTGGTTTTAAGTTCTGTTGATTTAACCTCAAGGTTAAACATCAATGGTGTTAGACCAAATTTCTCAAATTCAATCTCTTTGATTGAAAAGGATAAGAAAAGATTGTTGAAACAAGGTCAAAGTAAACTAAATAATGATTCATTGACTAAAGTAAGACATGACTACACATCAAATTTCGAAATACATGATTCTACCAAATTACTCTATTTCCCGTATGGCCCTAATATTCAAGCTTACGACCCAATCAAAAACGAGCAATCGTTTGTCATGTCAGTTTCATCCACTGTTCAAATAGGTAAAGTTAAGAGTGAAACACAAATACAAGATCCAAAGATCGAAACTTTTGCTATAACAAATGATGGTAAATGGATGTGTACTTTTGAATCACTACAAAGTCCTGAAGTTGAACATCTTTTATCCTCAAATGAAATCAAATATTCATTGAAATTTTGGAAATTCATAGAAAATACAAGTAACAATGCTGCTGCTGGTCATTGGGAATTATCCACCAGAATAGTCGATCCTCACGGTTCAAATACCCCAATTATATCAATGATTCCTGCTCCTTTGTCATACTCTAACGGATTAGCATTTTTAACCGCCGACAACAGAGGTGGTTTAAGACTTTGGAGACCAAGAATGCCTAAGGAGGTCTATGGTAAATTAGGTAAGGAAACCAACAATTTCAAATTACAACAAACCGCATGGACTTTAAGAAAAGTCAAGCAAGGTTCAGGAAATTTCATCACAAATTCAATTTCTTTAGCCTGGTCCGAGGATAGTTCAATCATTGCCCTTGGTCAAGAAGTCTCTATAAATTTGATCGATATCGATACCTTTGAGGAAATCGAAAACAATATCAGTAATAATTTGATATTACCTTCATTAGCAGGTTCAAGAATCAGAACATTGGAAATAGTAGGCAATCACTTGATTGTGTTGAGTAAAAATAAGTTGATTTCATTCGATCTATTGACTTTCGAACCAACCGATTTACAAGCCAAGGTTAATACACCACAGGGAGGTAAGAACTTACTATCTGTAGATAAAGACAGAGGCTTGGTATGTATCATTGTCAACTACTACAGTCAAAAGACATGTGACTTGAGATCAAGAATCTTCATATTCAAACCAGATTCATTACAAGCGCAATACGTATTTGACTATCAAATCGGTATCTCCTCCATAAGGTACTCAACCAGTCATCAAGGCTTTGTATTCGTCGATACAGATGCAAACATTGGTTTAATCTCATCCAAATCTGGTATCTCATTCGGTGATGTTGAAGATCAAGAATTAGACAAGGCTTTCAATATGAATACATTGATAATGAACGCAAAGCAAATGGCTTCTTTAAGAAACAGATCTACAAAATCGACAAATGGTAAAGTAGATATCGAAGATGATGAAGAATTGAGTCATCGCTTATTAAATGCTTCTATTTTCGAACCTGTCTTGGAAAACTTGGAAGGATTACCCGTTGAAGCCTTGTTCGACAGAGTCATGCGTATCATATAATTATGTAAATATATATATAGGTAGATTAATAAAAATAGACAACATAGACAAAATAAAGAGTCATATGTCACGCGGGTCGATCGGCCGCGCCATCCCGTAAAGAAGCACCCACCACTCGCACGATAAGCTCATATCAATATGGGATATATATATATATATATATATTTATTTATTTATTTACTTATTGTTTCCTCGTACTATTACCGATTTCATTTGAAGTATCTTTTTCTCCTGGTTTATACTACCATATATATACGTATAATATGGGTGCAGGTATTGAGCCTGTAATTGTGTCCTTTTTGGACACAGATCTTTATAAATTGACTATGCATGCTGCTATTTACAAGAACTTCCCCGACGCAAGTACGTAGTATTTTACTCCACCTGAATTTACCGATTGAGCTTTCAATTTTACTAACTCACTATTAAGACTGTGTGTTCAGATATACCAATAGAACCGGTGGTAAGCACTTGAACAAACAATGTATCGATTGGTTGAAGTTTCAAATCAAGACTCTGGGTGATTTGAGATTCAGCGAGAATGAAATCGCTTATTTAAAGAAAGAATTACCATATTTACCAGAAGACTACCTCCATTACATCAAGACTTTCAAATTAAATCCCGAAGAAGAGATAGTTATGATCAATGAAAATGATCCTGAAAATTTCGAATTGGAGATTAAAGGTGGTTGGAAAGAAACTACTTTGTATGAAATCCCTCTATTAGCCCTCATATCTGAGTCATACTTCAAATTCGTAGATACAAACTGGGAATACGAAGGTCAAACAGAAAAGGCATATGAAAAGGCAAAGGTTCTCTTGAGCAATGGTTGCGTGTTCTCTGAGTTTGGTACTCGTAGAAGAAGATCATTACATGCTCAGAAACTGGTAATGCAAGGTTTAACCTCCTATGCCAATTCATCAGAGAATAAGTCGATGTTCTTAGGAACTTCAAACGTTTACTTTGCCAAACAATTCGACGTTAGACCAATTGGTACTGTTGGACATGAATGGATGATGGGTATTGCTGCTATAACCCAAGATTATACGAACGCCAATAAAAAGGCAATGGATTGTTGGTTAGATACAATGGGTAATAATCATGCAGGATTAGCTCTTACCGATACTTTTGGAACTGATGCATTTTTAAGATCATTTGTTGCTCCTTATTCAGACTATTATATCGGTGTTAGACAGGATTCTGGCTCGCCAATCGAATATACCGATAAGATCGCTCATCATTATTTCGAGAAGCTAAAACTACCCAAATTCTCAAAAGTCATCTGCTATAGTGATTCATTGAACGTCGATAGGTGTATTGAATATAAGGCAAAGGCAGATTCTGTAGGACTTAAGGCTTCTTTTGGTATTGGTACAAATTTGACAAACGATTTCATGTGTAAAGATGAACCTTCTGTGAAATCCACACCTTTAAACATCGTCATCAAACTTAAAGAAGTAGATGGCCATCCAGCTATCAAGATCTCGGATAACTTGGGTAAGAATATGGGTGATCCACAAACTGTCAAAAATGTCAAAGTAGAATTAGGGTACGTTGAAAATGACTGGAAAGAAGGCGATGAGAAACACCGTTGGGATGTTTGAAACAGATGTGTTTTTGACTTATGTTTTTTTGAATTGATTATTTACTTATTTTATTTCATTCTACTTTACTTTATTTATTGGATTTATTACTGTTTTGTTATATTACCTCTTTGTATGTGTCCTTTTAGCTAGACGTTTATATTATTTATTTTTATCTCTATACACTGATACTCATACACAACCAGAAGTAAGTAAATCCCCGCAATCGCCTTTTGGTAAAAATACGGCGGTGAGAAAACAAAAAAAACCGAAGAGGGAAAAAAAAATATTGGAGCTGGATGTTTATTTTGAAAGCACTCAAAACAATACTTTTTAACAAGGTTTTGAAAGCAGGATAACATCAGTATCACGGGCTCAAAAGTAGAACTACTTGTCTCATACAGAACTTAGACCCACTGTCAGATATCTCAGCTTGGTAATGGATCTTAGTCTGGATAATTTGGTGACGGTTTTAACCGATGCATCTGGGTCAGAAAGAGGCCCATTGCAAGAAGCTGCTGAATCTCAATTGAAGAAATGGGAAGCCGTTCAAGGTTATCATTATCTATTACAAAAAGTTTACAATGATATGACCCATAGTTTGCAGATAAGATGGTTAGCTATCATCTGTCTCAAAAATGGTGTCGATAAATACTGGAGATCATCAAGGGTTCATGCCATAAGTAAAGAAGAAAAAAACGAAATCAAAAATTCATTGTTCAACCTTATTGATGAATCGAATAGTCAATTGACAATTCAAAATGCACATACTATAGCAAGGATAGCAAGGATGGATTTCCCCACTGAATGGCCTACTTTGTTCGAAGATATGGCTACGGCATTGGAATCAAATGATAATAACGTCATCAGAATCCATAACGTCTTGATAATTCTAAATCAAGTCTTGAAAGTATTAGCTACCGTAAGGATAGGACGTGCAAGAGCTGCAATGCAATCAAAGGCACCTTTAATCACACCATTGTTGATCAAGTACTACTCTGGGTTCTTCCAATCTTGGACATCCAATTTTGATCCTGCTATAATGCAAGTTGGCTATATTGCTTTGAAATGTCTTAGAAGGGTTATAGTCGATGGTTATGATTATCCACATAGAGATAAATTGATTGCCGAGTTTTTCCAAACCAGTTTGAATGATTTTAGAAAACTTTTGATTCAACATGAATCCTCCAATATGGAACTGTTGGAGAGGTATTTGAAATGTTATATCAAATTGTACTCAAATTTAGTAACAGATAATACCACCTCTTTTATTTTATTGCCATGTTCTATCGATATCTTAATGACACTCTTATCCCTATTAGAGACTAAGGCAGAGGTCATCTACAACAGTACCGAAGAAGATGTATTTTGGGAACAAATGGCTATCAAGGCAGTTTTATTGCTAAAAAGATTGACAACTTTCACATATAAGAAAGGTGCAGTACTCTTGAAACAAAAAAATGATAAACAAGACGTTGAAAATGCAACAAAGATCATATCTGAACGATTTTTCACTCAACAATTAGTCGAACAAATCGTCAATCTTCTAATCAATTGGTACCTCAAATTGAAACCAAGCGATATTGAAGCCTGGTCTGTGGAACCTGAAGAATGGGTGAATGAAGAGTTACAAGTCAGTTGGGAATATCAAATTAGACCATGTGCTGAAAACTACTATCAGGATTTGAGTACCTATTTCAAACCATTCCTATCCACATACATAATGCAAAGAATCCAAAATGGATTAACGGATAGCAACTCTTTGAACGATATATTGACAAAGGATTCAATCCTGGTTGTTTTCCAATTGAGTGCTAATGCCATTTCAGATTCTGTTGATTTTGATCAATTATTTCAACAGTTTTTCTTACCCGAAGCTATGAAGGCTACACCAATTGAAAACAAGATTATTAGAAGAAGAATATGTCTTGTGATATCGGAATGGCTATCATTTCAATGTTCAAAAGAGACAAGACTCGGTATCTATAACTTGATGTTACATTTATTGAACAGTAATGATTCGATGAACGATATTGTCGTTAGACTAACTGCTATACAAACCTTGCAGCATCTAATCGATGATTGGGAATTCAGAAAGAAAGATTTCAAACCTGTATTGGATCAAGTTATCGCCAGTTTGTTATCCATGTTGGATAATCTCGAATTGGCGGAATCGAAGATGTTTGTGTTGAAAGTGTTGTCATTGATTATCGAAAGGACAAATCCTTTGATCTCGTCTAATGTCTTGGATAATATCATGTATATGGTTCCAATCATGTGGGAGAGATCTAATTCTAGTAATGAGATGATTATCAAAAATTCATTACTAAGAGTCTTGAGAGATTTGACGACTTCGTTGAATAAAGAAAGTATAAGAGCGCATCAGATAGTGTTACCATTGTTGATCGTTTCATGTGATCCAAAATCTGAGTTTTATTCCTTGTTATGTGAGGATGGGTTAGAACTATGGTCGGTTATACTAAAGCAACTTCCAATTGATGCTAAATTACCACAACCTTTGATCAATGATTTCCCCATGGTTGTCAAAGGCTTGACCGATTGGACTGAAATCCTACATCTAGTGGTAACCATGGTTCGTAGTTATAGTTTATTGGATTTGAACTTATTTGCCACTGAAACAGGGTTAGAGATCTTTAAGATCCTTGGAGGTTATTTAAATTCATTAAGGGATGATTCGTTGAATGTAGTTGGATCGATGATGGATATAATTTTCATTCAATTGGGAGACAGTAATAGAGAGAATATGAACGGTATTAATAGTTCCATACTTATCTCTAATTTTGTCGAAAGTGGATTATTTAACGCTATGATTGATTTCATCAATAGGGAATCCCAATCACCTTCAAATGAAACTAGAATGGCTATACCTATCTGTAGATTGATTTACAACTCACCGACTACTTTCATCCAACTATTAACCCATATAGTATCGGGAGAAACCACGGTTGGTATCCTATTCAATAGGGTATTACAGAGTCTGATCAATCTATTAAGATTGGTGAATGAATCTAAGATCAGAAAGATCTTTGTGCTTTGCTTTTTGAAGATTTATCAAGATATCAAGATCAATAAATTCTACGAATTGCTGGAAAATAATCCAAGTTCGATCGAATTGGTCAATGGGGACGATAATGAAGGTTACAACATTGCACAGTTTCAAGATCAAGAGTGTGCCATTGGTTACATATTGACTTTGAAATTCCCCAAGGTTTTATTCTTACTTACGCATTTATTGGAAGAAGTCTCGGAG
Organism: Wenyingozyma nitratophila; assembly: GCA_030567875.1. Taxonomy (NCBI): domain Eukaryota; kingdom Fungi; phylum Ascomycota; class Pichiomycetes; order Pichiales; family Pichiaceae; genus Wenyingozyma; species Wenyingozyma nitratophila. The sequence goes on from JAJLSW010000005.1 coordinate 460,177, forward strand.
TCTGATTCGGGTGATACCCAAATATACCATTCGCCAACGATCTACGACGATGATGATCAATTAGTTTTGATCAACGAGGAAAAAGAAGCAGAGGATGAAAGTGATGGGTTTGGAGGATATGACGATGACTATGCTATGGAATTCAAGTATCCTCCAAGTGGTGAAAAACTAAGGTACAATGCTTTGATCATGAATAATGACCCCGTGCATCAAGTCCCATTGAGGTTATTCACTTTGTCCATGATCAATAATTTAAATGATCAGTTAGGATCGGCTGGATTTGAAAAGTTGATCCAAAAAGTCGATCCTAATACATTGGATCAATTGCAGATGATTGTAAGATGAAGTCAAATTAACTCTATACCCATTTGTAATATAAATAGATATTATACATATGTCTTGTCCTTATAACCTGTGTGAGTGTCTGTATTCCTCAACAGTAATCCAAAATTAATTTAACCCATATATTAAAAGAAAGAAAAAATAATATGCAAGATTGATGCAAAAAATGCAAATGCAAATGCAAAACCCAAAGGAAATTTAAGTAGCTAAATAGTGGTGATAAAAGATGAATGAATGAATAATATGAAGTAAATAAAAAATAAATAAACTAAAACAATCATGATCATAATCAATCATTACTCATATGTGACACCGAATCTGATCCATCGTCGAGACTACTTGGTGTAGATTGTGAACTATTACTATTGGCATTGGCGTTAGCATTAGCATTTGTTGAACGACTACCACCATCAGATGCACTAGTACTACTACCACTATCACTGTTATCATTACTAGTGGTTTGGCTGAAATTCTCATTGACGGTCATATTATTACTCGAGTTATTGACACTTGAAGATCTTGAATATGGATGATGTCTTTGATTTCTCAAATTTGAACTCGAATTAGCAGCTCCTCTACCCGATAGTGTCGTTCTAAAAATTACTCTTGGTATCACTTGAGTTCCACCCGGTGTTACTGGTCTGGAATTAGAGTTGGGATTGGAATTGGAACGTGTATCTTGACCAGATGGGATTGGTGGGCCTGTTCTTCTGCCAAATGAAGGCATCGCATCTGAAGATTCTTGTGGGAAATTGATTGGTGGATCATCGGCGTTTATACCTGTACTCAATGGACCCGACCAGTCAATTGGGATGTATATCTCTGTTAATGCTACAGGGTAATATATCAATGCAGAGGCACCGTTATTATTATTATTATTATTATTATTGCGGTTGTTATTAGCAGTAGCGCCGTTGTTATTGCCACTAGTAGCATTGTTATCGGTGTTTGCCTCTTGTGTTGTTGTATTATTTGAATTAGAATTGGAGGCACCAGTAGCAGCAGATGCTCTAGTATTATCAGACGCCTCCGCATCTGCTTCAGAACGACATAAAGGACATGAAACGTTGGATTTTAACCATTCCGCAATACAAGAGTAACCGAAATGGTGTTTACATTGAGGCAATTCTACGGCATAATGAGCATCTGGATCAGTTTCTCCGTCTTCTTCTTGTTTCTCTTTATTCTCCGTTTCAGTATCGTTTGTAGTTTCTTCTTGTATTCCCTCTGCACTGGTACGATATTCCGTTGATTCTCTTGCTGTGTTATCGGTTGGGAATTGAATTGCTGGGTCTTCATCTACATTATACCCACCCAGTAGTGTGTTTGCATCTTGTTTGACTTTTTCTTGCAATTCTAACTTTGCCTTTTCTTTGATTTCCAACTCGGCTTTTTGTTTCAACTTCCATTCTTCTATTGACATATTTTCATCTTTAGATTTCAATTCTTCTTCTTCTTCTTTTGTGCGGTACTCTTTAAAATTTTCGAAACAAATAGAACAAATCTCATCACCTTTCAAATCTTTCAATTTCAAAGGCTTCAAGTTCTTCATATAGTTTTCACTTGCATGTTTACTCTGTCTTCCGTTATTGAATAGACCAATTGATGAAAGAAAGTCCACCAGTGAGCCTTCGCCAGGGACACCTCCTGCACCTCCGCCGAACAAGTTATAAAGGCCAGCGGCTGTGATACCGGGGTTACCGCCTTCATTGGTAGTAACACCTGGAGCACCATTAGGGTTATTTAAGTTCATACCAAAGTTGATGAAATTGAGCCCACTGTTGTTGTTATTGGTAGCGTCACCATTTGTATTGATTGTAATATTAGGTGTTGCGGTACCTGGTACATTAGCATTGGAATTGGCATTGGCATTTGCCGGTCTACCGTTGAATGTGAAATCAAATGGGAATATAAAAGCTGGGATATTACCAAAGCTTAAACCATTGGGGAAGAATCCACTGTTGTTCGTTTGATTGGCATTTGGATTATTGGGGCTATTAGTATTGTCACTATTATTATTATTATTGTTGTTGTTATCTGACATTGTGAGATTAGTAATACTATCTTAAGATAGTGTAATTAAGTATAAATAAATTGATGTAATGAAAAAAGGGGGGAGTGTATATGAATGATTAAGCCTCCGTGAAGTATTCGCCCATTGACATATATATATATTAACCAAGAAAAAAACCCTACCCGTTATCAACCTATACCATAAGGGCAATTAAGAGAATGACTGTGATTCCAGGTACAATTGTGTGATTAGATTAGGCCATTTAAGATCGCAAAGCAGATTTCCCTTCAAAGAGACGGCGGGGACGGTGCGTTTTTGTGTGCGTGTCTCGCCTCGGAATCTGGATCTCTCTTTCATTTTAATAAATTCCCAGCGCGCGTTTCTGGAATATTCCAGGGGCCCTGTGCGTGTTGTGCAACATACGGCAATGTTGTGCTACTAGGTGGGTTCGTTTTTTTTTTTTTTTTTTTTTGGTTTTTGTATTTATTGATTTTTTGTGCTGATGAGTTAGTTTTATACTACTTATATATTTACAGATATTGGGCTCTGATGTTATTAGCCATGACACGCTCGTTTTCTGGGAGTAAATCGATCTGTTGATTGGATAACTTCAGAACTTGAACGATCAAATCTGCTTCTTTTTCAGAGATTTTGGACAATTTTTGAATGGTTGAACCTGACAAACCAATCCAATTTGGGTTGAGTTGCTGTTGGGAGGAAGTTGGGAATTGCGATGTCGACAATGCGGTGTCAACTGGTTGCTGAGTGAATGGTGGAGAAGGAGTTGGAGTCAAACCCATTACTGGTTGACGTAAAGGATATTGTTGTTGTTGTTGTTGTTGTAAACTCATTTGAGGAGGTACTAATGAACTGGAACCTTGGTTATTACCACCATTCATCATGGTTGGAGCAGGGCTATTTGAACTTGTAGAATTGGCGTTATTGGCACTAGAGTTATTGTTAGCACTAGTGTTGTTATTCGAAGTAGTACTATTACTATTTGACATGGTTTGAGAAATAACGTCTAGATCAATTATACCCATCAATAACAAAGATTGAGCAGCTGCTACGGCCAATTTAGGGTTTTCTTGTAAGATGTTAACAGCTTCGATTTGATTCAAATTTGAATTTGTCAATATGAATTTCAACTTTGATAACAATTCAATCAATATACCTGGTGGGATACTGGATAAAGTTTCAGAGACTTTATCCTTTGTTAAGATTGAAACGTTTAAATCATGAGGATTTGATAAATAAGATGAAGCCATTGATAAATGGGTTGGGATTGAAGAAGCATTATTATTTGCTGGGTTAGCAGTGTTATTGTTGTTGTTGTTGTTGTTATTAGTAGTAGTAGTATTGGAGTTATTAAATTGATTATTTGAATGCATTGGAATTTGGAAATTATTGACATTAAGATTATTAGAATGAGCATTTCTATTAGCGGCGGATGAATCGAACATATTGAAATTATTATTTGAAGATTGCTGTGAAGACTGAGGTGGAGGTGTTGTAGAATTGGAATTGTTTGAATTTGGATTCAAGGAATTATTATTTGAGAATTGTTGGATAAATGAAGTGATTTGATTCATATCCATTCCATTTGAGATCATTTGAGTAACCATTTGTTGTAATTGTGGGTTCATTGACAAAGTGGTTATTAGATCATTTGGTTGTTGACCTTGAGAATTAGATTGACTTAGACTATTTGGGTTTTGATTTTGGTTTTGATTTTGTTGTTGTTGGCTTACTAAATTCAAATTTAATGAATCTTGATTATTTGATCCATAAACCAACATTTCATCTGGTATTAGGACACCGGAAGGTAAGAAATTCTTGTTCAATTTCAATTCTGGTTTAGAACCAGGAGTTGGATTTCTTAAACCTTCTTTTGACAATTCGATTCTCAGTTTCTTACGACCTTCTAATTTAATCATCGATAAAAGACGTAAAGCTCTTTGAGCATCTTGAGGAGTTGCATATTCGATGAAACAAAAACCTTTGTTTTTAGCAACACTATCCATCATACAACGGACGTCTACAACTGGGCCGGAACCACATACTACAGATTTAATGATCTCAACATCCCAATGGTATGGGATAGCACCAAGGTACAATACACAAGATGTATTTGGAGCTAAACCTTTTGATGACATGCTGATAGGATTGAAATGATGAGAAGTAAGGGGATGAACAGGTTGGGAATAAGGGAATTGTGAGTGAAGAATTTTGAATGATTAATTAACGGGGGGGGAATGAAATTGTATAGTTATGCTATTCTGAAATGCTAACCGGAAAAAAAAAATCAAAAATGAGTGTAAGTTTGAAATGAGACGAGATGAGTTGGAGTTGGAGTATATATACAAAAAGGAATGAATGAAAAAGTATAGTAAAACTTGATGCAAGTGGATGTAAAGGGCACGAATGAGTTTTGACTAACGATATATGGGAGAGTATATGTGTATCTAATGAGTTAAGAAAAAGAAAATGATGAAGACTTTTGTAGGCTGGATGAATTAAAATTTTATTACCCCAGCAAGAGCAAACTGGCTGGATGTTTGGTCAAATCGAAAATGAAAATCGAAATTCAAAAAATTTTTTCCTCTTGACTCTTTGCAAAAATTTTTAATTTTTTTTTATTTTCACGAGAATTTATTTCTGCGGGCCTCGAGGAATTTTTTTTTTTTTAACGGTGGTGATTGCTGGCTGTGCTGGGAGGTGGGTGGGCGGGGTTTGGCGTGTGCGTTTTGTGTGTTGGTTTTAGTTGTGTTCGTGGGAACAGGGTGGTGGGTTTAGTCTTTGGGTGATTGGGCGAGGGGTGTGACGTGTTAGGTCTGTTTTGTGCGGGTGTGTTGATGGCATGGGTTTAGTTGTTGATCTTTTGTTGTGCACTAAGAATTTACTCCCCACATACATCAATAAATCACAGAGGTCATGGCATCTAGATATGAGAATGGAATACATAATCACCAACTATTCCATCAATTACCACCTTTTACACACTCTGGCTGATTATGCCATATGAATCTTTTGTATACTTTCCAAATATATATTGATCCATTATCTCAAAAAGCAACCTATCTTACATACCAAGAAAATCATCTGTCGTTATATACCTTGCTTCTGGGTATTATATCTTCGAATATCCTTTCATAAACATTGAACCTTCGAACGTTTTAGAGGAGTTTCAAATCACCGTCAAAGCCTTCTCTTCCTTGTTCACAACACCTTCAGAAACCAACTCACTCCATGCCTCACGTAACCCAATGGAGTCATAACGGGGGTCACTTGGAGCTTTTGTTAGTTCGGCATGCGAGAAGTCAAAAAACACAAATTGACCATCTCTCACCAAAAGATTTGGAGGTCTGATATCAGTATGCTCAATCCCCAATTTTGAAATTTTTGACACCTCCAACAACCCTCTTTCCAAAGCATCTTCTTTCAAGGACTCCGGGGGTTGAGAGTCAATATACTCCATTAATATAAAATACCCTTTAAATTTAACACCTTTTTTTTTCGGACATACTGACATTGTTCCACATTGATATATATCCGGAATATTGATCTTCTTGGAGGAGCTATTACACCTTTTGTTGTGTTCAACGATTCGACGATAACTTTCTACTTCGTTCAAATAATACTCATGCCACTGCTCCTCATATTCTTCATAAGTCATGTCCCAAGGAATGTCATCATCTTCTAATTCCCGATAGTAACGAAGTTCGAGCGTATCAACATTGTAAACCTTTAAAATAACTTTATCGCTTTTCTGCAAATTCTTTGCTTTGGGATTATTTTTGAGATCGGGTACATATGAGGAGATTGTATCAAAATCAAACAAATACACTTGAGTACCACATTCCTCACCTTGCAACAATTCGAATCCAGTCCACTCATCGCATCTAAATTCAATCGTATCAAAATTGATAGAGGTAAGGTATAACTTGTGACGGCGATATGCCCTGGATGATCCCTTGAAGGGTTCAGGATCTTCTTTGAATAATGGGCTTTCTTTTGATTTACGTGGAGCGGATTTTTCAACGTGATTTTCAGTCGCCTCTTCTCTACTGTGACCTTGCTTGGCAGGTTCGTTTTCAGACATGGTAGGCCAAAAATTTGCAAGCGCTAATAAAGTTGCCTTGTCTGAGCTGTATACTTCCAATCTTTTTGATAATAAAAAGAGACAACTGATATGATTCTAAAGAGAAAGAAAAGGAGAGAAAAAACATATTTGCGTGAGTTAGACTTCTTATTTAGAAATCAATTATCTGGTTCTGTTCTGTATTGTTACAAATCAGTTGTGAGAATTTGACTAAGTCTACTCTATATGGCGGTTTTATGACGGGCCATTCCTAACAATAGTGTAATGAAATGGCTGGTAGTATCCTTTTCTGATTGAACTGTGCATTTGACTAGCGCATGTATTCTTTTACAATTATTTCGTTGTTATCCCCCACGCGATTAGTCACTGCTAGAGTTCTATTATGATACAAATCTTACTTACCTACTAAAAGTAGCCCTGGTACTTCTGTCTAATCTCATTGTACAACGCTCTTTGCTCTGTTGGGATGCTGCTTTCGATATATTCCTCAGACATCAACACAATGGTCTTTATAGCTTGTAATTGATCCTCACTCAACGCAGATAATTCATTGCGTGTTCCTTGTTCGTGACTCTGTTCGCTTTCTGAGTTCGTTTCTTTATGTTCCTTGGCTGCTTTGTTTCCCTGTATCACCTCTTGTGTTTGGGACTGGGCCTGTGCTTGTGACTGTGATTGTAATTCGAGTTGGTCACTATTGACTAAACCTTTAATATCATCTGGGTTCACCTTTCCCGATACTAAACAAGCTTGAATTAAAGCAAAAGTCAACTGAGGATTCTTTCGAAGTAAAATCGTCATAGATTCGGGGGATTCCCTCGACATCTTTTGAGCATCTTTCAATAGGTTCAATAGCCTTGTCTCGTGTAAATTGTTCAAAGCACCGGTGATCACATTTGACAAAGCTTCATTTGATGCGTTACTCACCTCGATACCTAATGGTAAAGGAGGAATATTGGCCTCTAATTGTCTTTCTCTACTCCTGGAACCTAAATCGTATCCACCATTCGTCCCCCCATGGTGATGATTACCGTTGTGATTATGATTATTGTTATTGTTATTATTACTCAAATTCAGTAGCGATTGTTCACTGGCAAAGTTACACTTTAAAAATCTATTACCAATGGAATAATTGTTCAAATTTCTTACAGCAGATGATGCTGTCTCTATATCTGCGAATTCCACAAACGCATATCCTTTCGATTTACCAGTCTCCTTATCAAATAACAACTTTGAATTCTTAACTGGACCTACTGACCTGGCAATCTCCAGTATTTGATCTTCTGTTTGATCATATGGTATACTACCGATGTATATCACTCTACTCGGTTCTGATGATTGATCGGACATCTGTACTCTATATTGATGATGCTAAGTGTGGTTGATTGATGGTATATATATGGTTTGTATAGAACACTCTTATCCATATACTCCTGCCCTCTCCGTAAAAATGTGAGATTTCTTCGTAGAGAGAGACACAGAGACGCCTGCGAAAAAAATTGAAAATTGGAAAAAAATCTGAAACCAAACAAGAGAAATTGAAAGAGCGGTTATATAGTCATTATACATTGACCAATTCTTACTAATTACATGGATTTATCCTTACATCAATCTCTAGACTGGTATAATACATAATCTATACTGCTTCCTTTCAATCCCTTCAATCATTCTTTTCTTTACACATTTACAATTTTTACTAGACGAGTATTCATTTGTAAAAAGATATTATTCATTTCCTATCCGTGTTATTTTGAAAAACGTAGTAGATATACAGATACCCCTCATACCCATATTCCTTTTATTGAAGAGATAAACTTGCTCCCCGGTTTACACGCAAACAACTATACCTAAAAACAATGGATGCCAAAGAAGTGAAAACAGTGATACACAGCTTGGAAAAGACCAGTGATACCAAAACCATATTGGAGTTATTGACCGTTTTGAAAGACGAAGTCAAAGCTACAGAAAGCTTCTTAAGAGAGACCAAAGTTGGTGTGTCTGTCAACAAGTTGAGAAGTCACGCAAGTGCAGATATCAGCAATTTGGTCAAGAAGATAATCAAGAAATGGAAAGAAGAAGTATCACTTGAGAAAAGACAAAAGACCACACCTGCGAACGTTAAGAAGGGGAAGTCAGAGACTGCTACTGCTTCCACTGAAACAAGTGCTAGTGAAAACAAATTGTCCGATGATTCGAAGCAATTCATCTCGACAAAACCAAGAACTCCTGCAAATGATGGTGTAAAAGTAGATATCCATGAAAATACAACTAGAAATGGATCTATATCGGGTTTATACTCTGCCTTGGCAATTGAATCTACTATAATACCCGATGAAATCTTAAAGATTGCCAAAGAAATTGAAAATGAAGTTTTCAAATTAGAGTTCTTAAAGATTACCGATAACTATAGAAATAAGATGAGATCTTTAATAATGAATTTGAGAAACAAACAAAATCCTGAATTAAGACAAAAGATCTTATTGGAAGATATTAAACCTGAAGTATTCATCAGAATGAATAGTAAAGAATTAGCCCCAGAGGCATTGAAGGAAGAGATGCATAAATTACATCAAAAGAATTTATTCGATGCTCAAGGAGCTGTTGAAAAGAGAGCTGTAACGGATAGATTCATGTGTGGTAAATGTAAACAAAGACAAGTTTCTTATTACCAAATGCAAACCAGATCTGCTGATGAACCTTTAACTACTTTCTGTACTTGTGAAAGTTGTGGTAATCGTTGGAAGTTCTGTTAGTGAGTGTATGAAATATTTAATAGATATTTGTGTAGTGTATAGTTTGTTTACTTATTTATAATCTAAAACAGAAAGAGTATAATATAATATTTGAAATTACAAATCTACATGTATATATGATAATAATGTTCAATTCAGTGTTTGTTCATTATCTTGGACAATTAATCTTAATAGCGGATCTGATCATATAATCGAACATCAAAAGCATATCATTTAACTCTATCTCGTATTTTTCAATGTCACCAAAGAAAGAATAAATAGCAGTCCAAGAAGATAAATTCGATCTATTTAAGAATCCTGTGCCTCTACCGAAATAAGCTTCAAATAATTTCGTTATTCCAACGTATGCTAATGTAAATGATTTAGTAAATTCTTCATTTGAATATATGAAATTTGTTGTCTTCTGTAACCTATCTTTATTGCCGTAATATTCACTGTTATTATCCCAGAGTATGAATTTAAAAAGTGCATAATCCCCATATGGTCCAATCGCATATTTACGACCAATGGTCTCGTATAAATTCTGTGAGTAGCTGTTTCTTTCATTATCATTGGTACTTATTGACCTTATTTGGTTGATCGTACAAATTGGCTCTCTTCTTATATTTGATATCTGTGATTTGAATTGTGGAGTCAATATATTTGTGAATTGAACTGGCCTCATTGACTGCGCAGGTCTAAGTCTACCGGTGGACATTATAACCTTGAGCGCACTATCGGTATTTCTTGAGAACATTGCTTTTTTGGTATATGTATGTATGACAAAATATGATATATAGGATTCCTATATAGATACGATCTAGCAACTCTATTCTCCATCATAAGACAATTTGAAGAAAGGAACATTAAGGGCCCAATCATCTTTTGCTCATTCCGGGAATTCGGAGAAAGTCGATCGACTGTGAGCACATTTTATTTTTATTTGATTTATTGCTGTTTTTTACTGCTTTGAAAGTAGAATTTATTTTGAGCTTTATTATATATATGTCTATATAAAGGTATATCAAATACCCTTTGGGTTTTGTTTTCTCACTTAAACCAATTGACATGGTATACTTCACCCGGTTTTCTGCGTCCTTTAACCTGGTAATCGGGTAAATTTTTAAACATCATTCTTTTCAAAAAATCTACGACATATCGATGATCATGTAAACCAACTCGAATATCATGTTCTTCAAAGGATTTTTGAATCTTCAAGTATTTCCTAACCGTATATGACTCATAAATCGCACGCTGAACGGAGATTGGAGTCAATTTATTATTCTTTGTCATGTTTAAATAGTCTCGGAGTATAGTTGATCGAACTCTCACTAGAAAAATCTTGATATCTTTAGCTAGTTCCGGATGCGTTTGAATTTGCTCGTTTAACTTATTCATTACCTCTTGTCCATGTTCAGAAGTAGAATCCAGCGAGATAAAATCCCATATAGTACCAAATCTGCATAGAACTCCTCTTGGATTATCTGCAGTTACTAAGGGATAAGCGGTATTCGATTCTCTCTTGGTTCCATCATTACCCCTCTTTGAGGAGTCTATGATTAGAGAGACTTGTCTTATGAATCGTTTCTTTACATTCTGCCAAACGGGCGAATGGGCCAATGTTGAAGATAAAGGTTGAAGAGACATTTACCGATAAATAATAAGGCCTCCAAAAAATTATATATAGGGGAATATTGATAGTGAAAGAAAGAGAAAAGAGTAACTGCTACCCCACAATAAATGAAAATGCCAAATCTCTTCGAAAGGAAAATTGGAGTCACCGCGCCTTGTAAGGCTTCTTATTTGAGGTCAAGAGTTTTGATCGTTTTGCATAATCGTTTTGTCTGGAAATACGGTTTGATATGTGGCGTTTATAACTAACTCAAATGATCTAAATGATGATACGCTACCCGTGGTGGTCAGGTGATTGTAGTCTTACAATCTTTGATTTTTGTTCTTACAAAGAAATCAGGTAATATGCATCGTTCCCATAATTCTATCTATTTATTATGGAATAAGTCAAATTTATACATCTATTTAATTAACAATCTAGTGATGGTACAATGTAGTTCAAAAAATACCCTAATATTTTTATCTACACGGGGGTACCTATTGAGCATCAAAGATATGCTTCCCGTTTTTCATATCCTCGATGACTTTATGGAGTTTCTCAAGTACTGTTGTCTCCAATACCTCAAATTCAGATTTTTTGAATTTTGTCATAACATATCTTGGAACGATATTAGGATCCTTTTTATGATCACCATCATAATACCTTCCTATGCCTATTTGAATGGAGGTAAACCCTTTTCCTATATTTTGGTGAATCGATTTTAATCCATTATGACCATTAGCCGAAGCTCTTTGCTTTCTAACTTTTATCTTTCCGATGTCTAAATCTAATTCATCGTGTAAAACAACTAAGACAGGGTTGTAATCTTGGCTCTTATGCTGGAGTACATTTTTCCAAGAAACAAGTAAATCTCTCCCACTCAAGTTCATATACCCTTGAGTTTGGTAAAGTACAACGTTATCAACATTTGGATTGGCTGAAAAACTCGAACTACCTATTCTTATGTTAGAAAAAAAACCTGCCATCTTGCCATATTCTCGTACCATTTGGTGGCCCACTGAGTGTCTGGTATTCGTATATCCGCGTTCTGGATTTCCTATGGAGGCAATCATTATAAATGGTGGCTTCTCGTTTGGAGCAGATATTCTAGACATGATATCCGAACTTTTACCTTTGCTGAGTGTAGCGGTACTCGTAGATAGATTTCTAACAAGAGAGGAAGGAACCTTGGATCTTAAAAAGGCTGGGAACGATGCTAACATTGTGACTAATAAAATTATTACTATAAATATTAGATGCATGAAATTTGCAGATGACTAATTTTGATAATTGGAGGCAAAACTAAAGGATAAAATTTGTTTCTAGAATATTGATATTGTTTTTTTTTCCGCAAAAATTGGACTATAGTTGTAATCAGTGGACAATCAGAAAGTCTCGGGGTGATCGGTGTAGTGGTGAGATATCGTTTCCAGTCATATATACATTACAATCTATATCTCTGCTGCAATAATGACCGAATCTAATCAACAAACGAAAAAAAAAATATTCAGGACACCCACAGATAGTACACCCGTGCATCCATCTGATTGGGACCAAAACGAGAAGAATGAATCATCCATCCCTTCCTGATTGCATCCAGCCAAGCAGATAATATACGTAACCAAACCCTTGGTACCTATTTTTATTAATATCTCTTCGATTCTTATTACTTTACCGCTAACACGAATAGACTATCAACATTTTACACATGAGGTATGTACCCACCAGGTTTAGCTGAGTCTTTCACTCTGCGTATCTATCTCTTATCTGTCTGTCTTATCTAAATTGTGGAGTGACAACGGCAAAGATAAGGGACTTGTGAGCGAATATTTGATTACTAACAACTTTTAATTTTCATATAAGTTCACCAAAGAGAAGAATTGAAACGGATGTTATGAAACTCCTAATGAGTGACTACGATGTCAGTCTAGTTGGAGATAGTATGCAGGAGTTTTATGTTTCATTTGAAGGACCAAAGGACTCCCCGTATGAAGGAGGTATTTGGAGAATTCATGTTGAATTACCTGATCAATATCCTTATAAATCCCCATCTATTGGTTTCCAAAATAAAATTTTCCATCCTAATATTGATGAATCTTCTGGATCCGTCTGTCTTGATGTTATTAATCAAACTTGGTCACCTATGTTTGATATCTTTAATATATTTGAGACTTTTTTACCCCAGTTATTAAACTATCCCAATGCATCCGATCCATTGAATGGAGATGCTTCCTCATTATATATGAGAAGTGAAGCTTTATACAAGGAAAAAGTCAAGTTATATGTTAAAAAGTATGCAGATCCTGTAGACTTCAAAAAGAGATTTGGATCATCGGATAATCATCATCACAATGACGATGACGGTGATGACAACGAAGGCGATTCACAGGATGAAGAGTTAAGTTCTGTGGATGGTAGTGATATGAGTGATGAGGACGATGATGAAATTGCCGGTGAAATGGATTTATAGCAATTTTACTGTTGTTATCGAACACACTTACTCATACCCCAACTAACTCAATGCATTTTTCAAACTAAACATAACATAATAAACTAACGATTTTTAATTACTCAATATCTACTATATATGGCTACATCTTTCAACTGGTACAAGTGTATTTTCGGATACAATTACAAGTACAAATACAAATAGGAATACTAACATATAGGTTATATAGGTATATATGATATATCATAACCATTAATGAATTTACCCATCTATATCCCAACTTTTTACTCATCTAACAAGGGAACTCATACTGGTGACAAAACTTTCGATAAGTCGGAATGTATACATGATCAACTTCCAAATAACTATATGATCTGGAAGAAATCATAGTTCTTGGAGACTACTCCGATCATCAGACACCGATTAAAAAAGTGATATAGAATATACAACTAATATACCATGAAAAGTGAAGTTTCTCATGGCACGTTAATAGTAAAGTTTCAAACTATCTCTTACCTGCTCAATTTTAAAGTCATGTTCTATTTCTTGTTTATTTCTCTACTGTGAATCATTCAAGTAAGTTTATCCAAGATAACTAATAAATACTATTCCGTTCAATTTTAAGATCCAGCGCAGGGGGACCAATATTACTGCCTTTTTCCGAAGACAGTCATGTAAAGCAAACAAACATATGGTTTATGATTTCCGATGACTATCACATCATCATGACTATATCTGTATACATTTATCAGTACAATACAATACGTTTGAGGACATATTTTTACAATAACAGGTACGGTGAGTTATTCTATTAACTCGTGAGAAAGATTTACACTTTTTTTTTTGTATTTGGAGAATTTGTTGATTGCTATTATCCAATCAAGTTCACTCTCTTATACCGGTATGTATATCAGGTATGGTGGTTAGCTAGTGAATAGAGTCCATCGGTCATACTGGTAATGAGCCAAAAAAGGAGATGATGTGCTGCGAATAAAAGCGGGATACTTGGCTCTATACCAAAAAACAAAAGTTGTTAGATCTTATTAAAAACAATGTCTGATCTCACCACGGCAGCATATTTTTCCCTCGTGCGTATTTGAATGATTTGTAGTTTGAGCGGTGGCTTAGACATATATTTTTGATCTAGTAATGAAGTTTGAATACAAAGCTGTGTTTCCAAGTGAGGGTTTTTGGGTTAAAATTAACATAGCACATGGTTGATTGTTATCTTAGTATGAAAGACAGACAATCCCGCAAACTATCCACACCCCACATTGCCACGCGAGCCTTCTAGGGAAAAAATTGGGCAAGTCTAACCAGGACTAAATTCGCGCGCTAGGTGTATTAGGGGCACAGTCAAGCTAATCAGAAGCTGGGTAGACTAACTTTTCATTTAGCCATAAATGAAAATACTACATCTACTCAGTTTGATTATACGGCCGTAATTTTTACCAATTTGAGAAGTATCTGGGGACATCTACCTGAGGGCACTATCAACTCGGTTGCAAATTAATCCAAATCTGAATAGTGGATCTGATAATGCATCCTTGCGGAAAACCTTGCCGTTCTTGAAACTTCAGATATATATACATACATATTTATGGCTGAGTAAAGATTCACCATACGGCTATGTAAGTATTTTGTTTAGGCCCTGGCGTTTCATGAAATTGTATTTAAAGCAAGTAAGTAACTAAGGAATTGAGGCTGGAAAAACCATATTTTCCTTACAACCACGCCTAAATAAACATACAAACCTTATATTGAACTAGATCGTGCTGGTGAAGGAAAAGAAACGCATAATCGTAGAGGAGAGGGGAAATTCCACTGAGTTGTCCGTTCACTGCAACTTCGTAATACTGTGCATGTTTACCATTTGAGTGATGACCATAGTTAATTTAGGGCAAGTTTTACTTACATGAATAGAATGATAAGCTAATCAACGAGCCAAGTTTTACTTACATGAATAGAATGATAAGCTAATCAACGAGCCAAGTGTTATTGCCAAAATAGTGAATGTGACATTTTACTCGGTAAATGAACTCCACACCAATGTTGTGTTCTCTTTTGCTTTGGTTTCTTTTTTTGCCCTCCATTGGTCTTACTTAATTTTTTTTTTTTTTTTAACTCTGCCCCATTTCAGGGGAGTAAATTTCGGCGATAATAACTCTTCATTTAACTAGCCAAGTGGCATATCTCCTCCGCTATTGTAATTTCAGTTCGAGAAGCTTCATCAATTCTAGGCTCTTGGTGGTCCGGTAAAATTATGTAACTGTTTATTAATTTCATCAAGGTTCGGTACTCCGTACCAACTGCCGTTTCAGATGGAAGTCTTGGTAAGTTTAAAAAAATTTAAGAAGCGGGACACCATACATATATCAGTATAACATCAAATAAGTAAGGTGAGTCTGGATTGTTATTATTTTTTTTGCTATTGTGCTTCTATATCCGAAGCCTATGTTTTGTTGTGAAAAATTACTCTGAAATCACTTTGTTGAATTTCATCTTGGTTTCAAAAAAAATTTACAATTCAGGTCTAATTGAAAGAGTTAAACTATATAATATATTCATGATAGGAGATCATTTAGGTAATTATGTAAACGATGTATTTTGTATAGTAAACGGGTGGTAGCAAAATATGTAAAAGGAGCGTAGGTTGGGGGTTATAAAAGCAAATTTAAAAAAAATCAAAACATTAAGGAGCGTAATATTGTAATAGTATAGGTTTCGAATCGTACGAAACAAAATAAAAAAGATATCAAATCTTTTAGTTCACAGCTTTGCCAAAAAACTTCTATAATAACTGATCAGCAAAGGTATTTTTATTCATATCTTGGAAACCTGATCCAAATCCACCAAGATCAAATCCATCGTGGGAATTACCATAACTTAGACTTGATTTGAAATTAATTGATAATGGGGATGAGGTACGACGAGGAGATTGAGATTCAGAGATATTGAATAATTCATCTGTAGTAATACCTGTATCATTCGTAGTAATCGAAAATTTGTTGTTATGATCGAGATAATAAGAATAGTCATTAGATGGTAAACTTGGAGTAGAATCGTTCAATGAAACAGAATCTTCAAAATCTTCAATTAACAAATTTGAAGGCTGAACCAATTCAGTATCTGAAGCTGAATTGCTATTCAAATTTTGTAACGTGGCAATATGTCTAGTCGATGCGGTAGTGGTGGTAAATAACAATGGATTGGATGATATGTTGGAGAAGTTGGAGTTATCAGTAACTGTGGCATTCGAAGCACTGGAGACTGATTGTTGGAAAGTACTATAAACAGAATCATAAGCTGATGGACTTGGTTGTTGTGGAACAGGGGCAGGTCTAACTAAAGGTTGGTTTGGAGTTTGACCAAACTGTTGATATAGTTGGTATTGTTGTTGCATAAATTGTTGCATTTGAGAAGGCTGGTTTGGTTGACGGAACTGAACAGAAGAATACTGTTGAGATGGTTGAACAGATGGTTGTGGTTGCTGTTGTTGACTTCTAGCTGACTGATCAAATGACCAATTGAAGTTCAACTCACCTTTGTTGCCGTTATAACCCCAGTAATCCAAATCCTTACCATTGGTAACTGTCGATGTGGTAGAAGCATAAACATTGCTGTTATTGTTATCGTAATCTAAAAATGAAGAAGTAGATGAAATACTTTCTGCAATACTTTGATCCAAGTCGGCATCTAATGAAGGAGAGAAGAGAAACCCAGAGTTTGGAGATGTTGAAGTTATTGGAGAATTTGAGATTGCCTCATTTTTCTGATTCAACTCAACCTTAAGCAATTTATTTGCAGTTAATTGTTCATCTTGGTTGATCATCTTTGATTGGTTAAAATTCTGTTGTTTCTTTAGAGATGCTCTTCTTGTATGAATAGCGGACTGTGTAACAGATTTAGCTCTTGCGGTTCTTGAAGTATTATTAGCTGGAGGACTTGAGTAATCAGTTGATTGACTAGCGGAATTATTATTAGAAACGGGTGAATGGGTTATATTAGCGGAAGTGGATAAGTTATTTTCAGTGTTGACTAATTCGTAATCGGTATAAACAGATGGGTCAGCGATCTTGGAGTTGATTATGATAGAAGGTTGTTTGGAAATTGGTTTTTCATTCTTTGATACGTATTCCCAACATTTATCACCATAAGCCTTTGAAGTTAAGTTTGTCATATTTTTAAAAATACGATGAAAATGCCATGGCGATAATTTAACCTTTGTTGCCAATTCTTTGAAACCTAATACACCTCCTCTTCTTCTTCTCTTCTTTTTGAGTTGATGATTGCTGTCTGATAATCCACCATCAAAAGAAGTTGGCATTGCGTATGAAGAAGAAGACAAAGCGGCAAGAGCAATATGACGACAGGCAATGTCAACTAATTCGACATGATCGTACTCATTCTTGGATATATTAATTTCGCTATCATCATTCAATGAAGAAAGTACTTCGTCATCACCAGTGGTGGAATTCTTTCTTTGTTTCCATAATTTGATATCATTTGTAGTTGATGAAGGGTTAATAAACCCAATTTCTTTATTAACATTTTCAACAGTTTCGTATAACAATTCCAAATCAATTTCAACAAAAGTTGGTGTTTTATTGGAATTCTTGTCTTTATGAGTTGATGAATAGTTGGGAAGGCAAAATTCACAAGGCTC
Source organism: Wenyingozyma nitratophila (assembly GCA_030567875.1). NCBI lineage: Eukaryota > Fungi > Ascomycota > Pichiomycetes > Pichiales > Pichiaceae > Wenyingozyma > Wenyingozyma nitratophila. Next base: position 478,091 of record JAJLSW010000005.1, read on the forward strand.
GAAACCTTGATCAATTGCACGATGGATCAAATCCATGTCCATAAACACGATGTCATCTTTGTAACACTTTGATGAATCACTAAAACCTAAATCACAATTGGGTCTGCAACACTTATGAAGAGACTTGTAACAAGCAATAAACTTATCAGAAGCAAAAGGGTCTTTGAATTGAAAGGCATTCCACCTAGATGATTCCGATTTATATGAATTCATCTTTCTTGATATATGAAACTAAAGGATGAATTGGATAAGTTGGTTGATAGATATGAGATGGAATGGACAGATATCAATATAGGTTATGAATGTAATCCAAGGAAAATTATAACCTAACAGATATATATATAAACAAATGATCAATAATAAAAGGGGGAGAAAATCGAGCCACTAACTGAGTAAACGAACTAATTTCAGGAGGCACAATAAGGTCTGTGTGTATAAAAAAGCTAAAGACTAATCGGGATAATAAATGTATGCTTATTAAACGATTGGGCTGAATGAGTGAGGGATGAGGCGTATCCCGAAATAATATTATGATGGATTGAAACAATAATATAACAGGGTATTATGATTGTAGATCAAAGGTATATTTTTGTATATGTGTGAGTGTATTGTATAAGGTAGATGGTCAATTACAATATTGTTATCGATTCAACTGACAATTATATCAATAAAGGTAAAGATGAAATTGGGAAAAAAATGTAAAAAATTGTTGGAAGGCAAGGATAAATAAATTTGGGCAAGGGAAATTCGTCTACACTTATATATTTATGAAGTAACTTATCACCTCAACGATCATATATCAAGTTTCACAGTTGAGAAAGAGGGTTAGCCAACAATAGTCGGAAATAGTCGACTCTACGTCCAATGTAAAGAGCGTTCGGAAAGGGAGAAAATGTGTCAAAAACGAAACCCCTCTCACTGCAACTACTACTAAGGGAAAGAGTGATGCAATCCGTGCGGCGCTTTTCTGCGTTCTGCGTGAGCTCAGTGGCATGAGAGTGCGTCCGCATGCGTCCTCCATTGCGTACACGAGCGTGCATGGTGCTGCATACACAAGCCACAGACGTATTCCGAGCCCAGTGCTCTTCAGGACCGCACCAATATTCCGCCAATTCCTACTTCAAACTTCCGTTTGTGGAAGAGGGGGCCAGACTTCAACTACGGGCGACTTTAATCGATCCCGCACACCGAATTTTCGCCCAGGCTTTGCATCCCTTGTGCGCTAGATGAGTGATCTAATGCCTAGAATATTATTCTACTATCACCTAGTTTCCTCTCCACATCACTAATTAGTCTAAGATTTCACACACAGCTCGATATCTTCAATTATTTTCCTCGTTTATAAAAAATTTTCCGCAGATGATGCAACGACCGTACCTAGAGTGATATCATCATTTCAACTTATATCCAAATTTTATTTTACGAATTCCCTATTGTACCGCTTCATTTAACCTAAATCGTCAATTTCACACTATTTACTACTCCATTTGGATTATTGAATTAAAGAAAGTTAAACTAAGTGAAATAAGTTCAGTATTTTCGGTTTATGAAGATATGAAGATATCAAGTAAAGAAACATAAATCAGAATTGTTTAATATTGAATTGTACATTTACTCACTATCAAATATATTGGCTTCCAACTATACAATTCAATAAATACTGCAGTTGCGAGAAGTCATGCCCACCCTTGCTCTTATAGGTACTATTGTCACAGTTAAGAAATCGTAAGTATATACGAACGATAGATAAAGAATTAACTTTTTACGATGAACATAGAAAATTATAACTATTACAGAAGATCTATAAGCCTTAATCCTACGTCATTAAATCGACAATGTGGACCATTAGTCACTAATTAGCTTTCGAGATTCCTAAAAGATAAACAATTCCCCACAAAAAGCTGTGTTCACATGATCGACAAGTGTGGTTGAGATTGAGAATATATTGCTAACTTACCGAATGAAACGATGGAGTTGTTACTCTCTTGTATAAACTCGCTAGACTCAAATCTTAAACATATCGAAGTACGAAACGAATTTCATCTTAAATCGAAGTAAAGATGAAACTAACTATTGGCTACAGTTTTGCTTCTAGAAACGAAACTAATATGTATATTACAGATCTCAAGATACTATAGTAACTCTAATCCACAAAAGGGTTCGTAAACCCTCGTTACTCCTCGTAATAGATAAAGCGGTTATTATTCGGTGAGAGTAGCTTGGATAACCATTTTTCGGTTATTCAAGAAGTTCATGGAATTCCTCTCACAGCCTGATCTTTGCGTAAATTAGACTCGCGGATTTGACCGCCCGGTGATAATTCAATCTTCGGGAGGTGCTGTGTTATGCCCGTGTGTAAGTGATTTCGTACTATCGCGATTTGGAACAAGAATTGCAGGCAGGCAATTGGGGCAAATGGGGCGTAACGGGCTCAATTTCTTGGGCAAGGTGATAAGAAATGCAAAGCGAGTGAGAGTCGTTTTTTACCGGGACATAAGATTTGCGCCTTATCTTACATCTCGGTTATTCTATGGTTTCTCTCCTAACTGAAATTTCAAAGTAAACCCAACAGTTATTTGCGGCATGTTCACGTACATGTTCGTACATGCATATATTAGAGGGACATATATATATCGTATTTGATTAGTTGTTCAAGGCTATGGATTGTAGCATTTGCCTCTTTTTTTTCACAATAAGCGTAAATCATATCTTAGTGAGCAAATAGCTCCCAGTCTTTAACCAAGGGATATAGTCTCTCTCGTTTTTCCTCCCTCTTTTAACCTTCTGCACGGCTACTAAAAGCAAATTACATTTTACTATGAAATTTAAAATGACTGTGTTATACGCGGTACCTTTAGTCGATAAGATAGACTTCTTATTGTTATCCTCTCGTTAAAAAGCTCCACCCCCACCTTGCTCAAGACAGATCGGTAAGTTTAAATTTATATGTATATATTTTACTGAAAAATCTCACTAAATCACTCGCAAATCATTAGTGAAAGTGGGGCTTTTTGAAATTAAAGACTTTTAATGCTATATCTATTGTTCTGCTGTATCCCTGAACGCCTCGGGTTTTTTTTCAATATAATCGAATACTTTCGTAAATGGTTGAGATATTTGTATCTAGATTACTGATAGCAGATTTTTGAAAATAAATTCACTTGAATTCTGTTCCATTTATTATCATGTATCCAAAATACGTGAAAATCAAGGTTGAAAAGCCGTCTCAAAGTGGGGAAACTTAAGCAACAGTAGTCTGTGGTAATAGGAATGTATGAAGTTTAAAATCAAGTTAATTAATAAAGTAAATAAGGGCTGATAATAAGGGTCGTACAATTGTAACATTTAAAACCATATGGTTGTACGATCTGAAAATTTACAAGTAGGTCGTTGAGCCTTATTGTTAGCTTGTACTCGCTGTAACATAAGCAGCGGCCCCAGCCACAAATTCACAAGTAGGGCATAAACGCGAGAGTCCTCAGCAAAGTGGGCGGAAAAAATAATGCACTACAGGTTAAAAATCCCAAACAGCGGTGAAATCACATTCTGCACATTATTCCGTTCCCCTCATCGTCGAAATTTCTATGGTGTTTGTCACCTTCTGTACATAAGCAGATTGATGACTTCACCAAATAATTATTATCCGTACATATATAATATTCTTACATCACTAATTTGCATCTTTCAAGCCCATGATGATATCAATACAATTCTCTATTTATTTACCCAAGACAAAGAGAATATACGAGGCACGAGGCTCTCCCTTCTCCTCGATCGCTATTGTAATTTCAGCTGTGTGGTACTGAGGTATTGTGGAAGGCAATAAAAAAAACCGGAGGCCAGACCGTGTGAGTGTGCGAGAGAGATCTATCGGACCCATATCATATGGTATCTCGCTGAATTCGGTATCTTGACAGCTTTCTGTTCCGGCAAAATCTCTACTCGGCTTTTTAGTTCAACGATATTAAATAGACACCGTAACGATTCCAATTTTTCAACCTCGTACTTATTGATTACCTAGGCGCTCAGTTCAACCTTTGAGTTTTAGTTTTGACAAGGAATTGGGTAAGTAGGGGTTGACTTATTTTAGGCGTTAATGTAACATGACTACTATAGTAATAGCAACAACCCTTGCTGGTATCAATAGGTTGAGAGGCAATGTGAAACAAACTAACCATTTTTTTTTTTTAGTTTTGCTGGCAAGTTAATTTTACTTCGCGTTGAAAATCCGGTTTCAGTTTTAACTCATTCAGCATACATAATTTAACTCTCTGCGAATCTCATCGTAATATTTTATTGTTTTAAACTTTTATTTTACGTTATAATTATTTTTATGTTCCTGTTGAGTTAAAGCTATTCTTCACCTCTTTGGGTGTTTGGTAAGGGTACCTTCGGTTTGCTATTTTTTATTATAACTTCTAGATTTAAAGGCTTTTGACTTCTAGAAAATACCCTCCTTGTTTTTACACATCAGGTACCTTGTCATCCCCTGATCACAATTAGCTCCGGAATAGACGTCCTGTACTCACACTTTATTGTTGCTGATATGTTTAGCAGCGGATATTCAACTCAAATGCCTAGTTTAATACTTATCTACTTATTTGCCTTTACTCTATAATGTTCACAAATGCCGTACTATTGGTGGTGAGTTTAGTTGCCTTACGAATCGAAATCAAAACTCAAGATCCATTTGTGTTATTTACTCATTTAAGAAAGAAGGTTTCCATGCTGCTGCTAATTAATAAACGCCTCTCTCGCATACATGTATCGATGACAAACTCCTCCTTGGCGTATCGTTCCTCCATCAACAATGCCCAAAACCTAGAGCTTGGGGCTGGGCTGTTAGTGGTAGCGGTCGTGGATTCCTTATTCCGAGTTCCGATTCATACATGAAAATCTCATCATAGTACATCAGCTTTACGTAAGCACTTTTTTCTCAGTTTCAAAAAAGAATTTATCAGTTTATTAATTATTCTTTTATCTATATATATACAATCTTAGAATACTATGTGACGTAACGTTGATCTATCATTTGATTTACATGGAATAGCTTTCAACGAAATACCTAACTTTATTTCTATTTGCAATTGCCTCGCATTCGGTGTTCAATTGCCTAGGTCCACATGAAATCACCCATTTGTTCGAATTGTCATTTGATAACCTTAACCTTCTAGATATCAGTTCGTCTAGGTTTGGTCTTTTGCCGATATTGAAGATCTTATTCTTTTCTGTCAGTGCATTCGGATCAGTAAATGGATCATTGTTATCCAATTGTTCCAAAGATTGTAACTCGAAAAGATCGTCATCATCATCATATTCAGGTGAATAATCTGCTCCACGAAGTTCGATTTCTTCGTCCCCTAAAAATGGATTACTTGACTCGGCCGATTCATTTCTATTATTATCACCAGATCTGTCTTTGGATCCAGTAACGTAAATATCAATACCTTTAATATCCAGATGGTTTAAGATGTACAAATCTCCAGTTGATGGAATGATCCATATCAGTTGCAATTTCAAGTCCTTATGATCACTCAAAATCTTATTCTTGAAGTAATTGAAAATTGAAATTCCAAACGATATTCCAGTACCACCAGCTACTATAGTTAGATTATCTACAGTTTGAAAAAAGGGCTGAGGGATTGAAGTCTGGAAAAATGGTTGGATTGTGTAATTATCATAAGGCTTGATATCAAATCTTGAAGTTTTTACAATCAGATCTATGAATTGAGTCTTGTTTATATCATAGATGGATGATCCATATGAGAACGGATGAGTTGGAAGGAACCAAAATTTATAATTCTTCATCGAATAACCAAGTCTTAAATGACAACCTGGGTAAAACTCTTGATTGAAATTAATGATCTTTGGATTAAAGGATTGAACAATTTCATTCTTATTGATTTTGATGATTTTTAAATCCGATCTTTCGCTGGAAATTATTGTTTTCAATTCAATTGTCTTTGAACCAAATGGGATTTTGATAATAAATTGATAGATCAATAAAACGATACAGATAAATGATAAAAAGTAAACATGTGGTTGAGCATGAAAGTTCAATAATATGACAAATCCAAAAACTGTCATATTATGAACAATATAAAATAAATCATAGCTCAATGATCTAAATGGTCTCCAACCAGTCACTAATAATATGAAAGATCCAAAGAATGCAACGATACTAAAGAGAATATACCCTTGAAATACTTTACTGAATGTATTTCTTACTATCCAAAGTATGATATACCCAAATGAGTGTATTAATCCAAAGAATACTATAATTCTGGATAACCATTTATGTATCTTCAAATTGTCCAAGTAGTTATCAATCTTGAACGGTGAAGGTCTGATACTCAACAGTATATCTAATGGTAATAATGCATAACTGATTCTGCCCCATCTTTTGAAATGAATTGTAAAAGCCTCTCTATTAAAATTCCACAGACTGATGACGACTAGACCAAGGAAAGCCAATGACATTCCAGTAGGGAACGAAATAAATTCTACTAGCTTCAATCCAGATCTGGATCTACCAGAGTTGATCCATCTTTTGAAGTATGCCCTGATTAGAGAAAGTCTGACAAAGAGATAAAACACCGAAACGAGCAAAATAAAATATCCATATTTGACGTTGATATAGTGATTAGAATGGTGGTGATGAACTGCTGATTCAGTACTGTTACCAGCTGCAGCATGTTCACCTTCCTCGTGTCTGGGAATGAATTGTTCCATCCTTCACGTGGTGATATTGATAAAAATCATATAGGAGAACGGAGTCCCATAGAAGGTCAAAACATCTATTATATATTTCAAATCACACGTAGACTGGGCGTGTACGGGTGCTAAAATATACTAACTCAAATCCTAGCGCAATACGAGTAATATATATATATACATTTAGTAAATGTGGTGTCATTCCAAAGGTACTTATATGGTAACCATTTGCGCAGCTTGATTAGCTCAATGTCACATATTAGCGATATATCCTTCATGAAGATGTGGCTGTCACATCCCACCCATGCAATTAACCAACAAGCAATTAACTCATGACTTTAATGAATCAATAGTAAATATCAATAACGTACATTCTTATACTCAGTTGTCTATATCTATAGACATAGCAAGTCTTAAAACTGCTCCCATTTCCATATCGTTTCACAAGACTTGATTTACCTCCCTCCTTATGCTCCATATTTTGTAGAGTCTCTGTGTCTTCTCCACCGATCTTTGGGTTCTTAGCTCATAAACCGCGTGTATCATCAATGCTATTAACCTCATTATAGTCTGAATTAACATTTTGAAAATGGTAAGATACAAACCCATCCTTTCTAGCAAGAAGAGTTTGAACCTCTATATGTTTAAAGCTACCCAAGTTCCCAGTTGCGACCAAATGGGAGTCATCTTCCTTCATGGCATGATCCATGTCAAAACCTTATAGTAGAGGTTTCTCGTGTACACCTTTGGTGGAGGATATTATTACTAAGAGCGTGGGAGTAATATGCGCAACATTAAGCCTCATACTTAATAATGTCATGATATTATAAATATAAACTTGTCTATAATTAATTTGTAAATCTAAATTTGCACCTACTTTATTTAACTATTTATCAATAATTAGTATTTCAGTTAGGTCAATAACGAAATCTAATTAGCCAATCAATCAATCATTGCAAGATGATTATCACCAAAGCATTAATTCTTCTCCCTTATTTAATCACTTTGATTCAAGCAGCTGTACCACCAGCATGTTTACTCAGTTGTGTTAGTACTATAGCAAGACAAAGCGATCATCCAAGTTTTAAAGATTTCCCATTCATTTGTTACAATAGAATCTTGATGAACAGGTGTTTAGTTGATACATGTCCATTTGGTAACTTTCTTAGTTCAAGAGATCATTTCTTAGGTACTTGCATGGAATTCATCGAAGCGACCCACGATGATCCCGAGTTCAATTTCAACATGGCCCACCCAATCTGTAATACTACTGAATCCCAGTTTGTCTTATTACAATATTTTCAATTTGATGTGGTCAACAAATTAAACGGATACACCAAAGCCTACTTCAAAGCGTTGGCCGATGATGATGACGAGGATGACGATGACGATGCCGATGAAGATAACTATGTTGACTACGATGACAATGACGAAGACGACGAACAAGAAGAGAGTGAAGGGGGCTTGGATGGTAGCGATGATCAGTCTGAAAATGGAGATAATGATGGTGATGATAGTGATGATGATGACGATGATGTACAAGAAGATGAAAACGATTCCGAAGTTCAATACCCCGAAAGAGAACTAGAAGGAGAAATCGAACACGACTACGACGAGGAAGAAGCTTTGAGAGAAGAGGAAGAAGAAGAGGAAGAAGGAGAAGGAGGCAGAGGCAGACAGCCTGGAAGAACAAACCCACCAGTTGAAAGACCACCTGATGAATATATTCCACCGAATAATGATGAGCTGATTCTCGAGAAATGTTCTCACAACTTGGATTTTAATTTTGCTGAAGAGTTATCAAGAAGAAATGCCATTAGAGAGTACCAAAACATGGTTCAATCAAGAAGGGCTATTTCAGTTAAAGCTAAAAATGGTACTGGTAGTGTTGAAGAATTACAAAATACTCATCGAAAACTTTCTAACGATTACTATTTCAATTATTTTAAAAGTCATTCAGATAAGGCGCTACAGAAGGCAATGAGAATATACGCAAAGGCTAACAACAATACCATTCCCCTCCCAAAGTCACCCATAAATGATATTGAAAATGGCATGGTTTCAAATCTTTCCTCCTTGGTCAACACAGCTAATCCAGGCGAGGTTCCCGGTAACAAGGGACTTACGAATTTCCAATTTGAATTTGCAACATCTGAACAAATACTAAGCTATAAGGGTAAAGATGGGAAAAATGGAATTGTAAACGATGGTTCAGAGAAAGATTCGGTAGATATGCAAGCAAAAGCCAAGAAGAAGAAAACCAATGGTAGATCCAAATCAAGAAAGGCTTCTGCAAGTGCCAATAACAATGATCGTGGCAGGAAGAGCAAGCAGAGACAGAGACAGAACCAAAACTCTAAGAAAGCTCAAGCTCAAAGAAAGGCAAAGATGAATAGGCAAAGAGCTAAACAGGCATACTCTAATCAGAAGATGGAGGATGCTGAAAGTGCTGATAAGAAAAAAAAACTTCAGTTTTCATCTAGTCTCTTTGGTTCAAGATTGAATACTCAAAACAATCACGATAACCATCAAAACCATAATCATAACCATGAATAAATTCTTGGTGATTATGTTAATCTTTAGTCACTAGTTCATTAGGTTTATTTGTCGTATCACTTACTTAGCTACATATTAATAAATTGCAGATAAAAATAATTAAGTACTTACAGATAACTTTGCTATCTTCCTTTTAGTATTGGTGGTTTTATTTGGGAGTGTGAAGAGATTTTTGGAGAATGTGTAATCTTTATTCACAGCGTCAAAGTTTATTTGTGGATATGTAATAGTAGAAGAAGTCAATGTTGACTGGCATGTAGAGCAATGATCATCGACATCACTGAATTGATTGTTCTTAGCAGCCAACTTATCCCTCCAGTTATCTGGAACGTGATCGCCCAATGATCGAGCAAAGAATCTTTGATAGGGACAATAAATCCAACTAAAATCCATTGAGTTATTATTGACTCTTGTATCTATTGACGTGGATTGGTGATTTATGACTGGAGTATCCTTGATATTTAAGTCTACCGAAATGTTTGAGTCAGAAGGGTAGGGCGTATCACGGCGGCCTTTTCTTGAACTTATTTTGTCGTGGTCATCGTTCAATTGCGACTCATGGCTATCCGAATTAAATGATGATGATGGTGATCTCGATAGCGATAAAGGTGAGATATTATTCGTCTCATCATGATGATGGGATATTTTTGGGATGATATGATTTGGGATATCGAATATTTCAATGTCGATATTGAGCTCATTTTCATAGACGTAATCATAGTCTATATGGATAACTTTGGGGAGGTCGGTTGTTGAGGGAATGTGAGATGATGAAGTAGTAGAATAACAGGCATACCGCGAGTCATCATAGCCATCACTATCATCATCACTATCATCATCATCATCATCATCATCATCATCTATTACTTCCCAGAGATTATAACAGTATTCAACTTTTTCATCTCTACTATAGTTTGAAGAAGATGGAGAAGCAGGTACGCTTAAACTTTTGATAGCCGAGGATTGAGATTTGAATAGACCCTTGAGGTTACTGATTATCGAGTACTCAGAAATCATGTCTACTGTTATTTTATTGTATTACGGTACATCGTGGATTTTGTAGTGTATGCGAATAGAGAGGTATACTTTTGATATATATATATATAGATATATATATGCGTATACACGGTTATAAATCTAATTAGTCTGCTTGTTTTTGTTTATGTCTCATTTTTGTTGTACGTGGAGATAAATGGGGTAATAATTGTAGGGTAAAAGACTAAAAAGACAACAACAAATAAACATGGGGAATCTGCGATTTGAGGTTGCTAACGAATGAGAATCACCGGAACAATTCATGATGAGTCACTATTGATTCCATTTGACCACTCAACCATTTGGCCATAGAACCGTCATAAGATTATTAAAATAGTCTCTCTTGTAGGCTATCTTATCAAAATATGCGACGCTAATTACATAATCAGGAATAAATACATTTGGAGCAGTAGTTTGTTGCAGGGTTAATACTCAAATCATCGATATGAATATGATTACCACACTTATTACAAATCTTATCTGGATCTGGAATGTTTAGAGATTCTTCTTCGATTGTTGAAGAAGATTTTTTATATCTTTTATTCGATCTTTGATTTTCTTCATCGTCATCATCTTCATCACCATGTAATTCGTTTGTATCCTCATCTTCCTCTTGTAAATCGTTCAATTGTTGGTGTAACTGTTGGTTCAAATGTTGGTTCAATTGAGAGTGTTGAATATGTGGTATACCATCGACGCCCTCATCGTCATCATCGTCGTTATCGTCATCATCTCCATTATCGTCGCTATTTTGTTTGTTGACATCGTATCTATGGTTAACAAACTCATCAGTAAGATCCATCAAAGCTGCTTCAGCAGCTACTCTAGCAGCATTGACAACATGATGCTCATTCGCAATCACAGCGGCAGCGGCCACAGCTTCTGGATCTATTGGTTTATTATCCTCAACCAACATTGATTTCTTACCTGGCTTTTTATTGTTGACGACGCTATTGCCACCGTTGACATTATCATCGTCATCATCTTGACCATTACCAAGTTTCTTGTTTAAAAGACCTCTTCTATCTATATCGGTATTAAAATTGTTCATTATATTCTGTTTCTTCTTCTTCAGTCTACATTTGTAACACACCTTATGACTTAGATCTTCCACAGCTAGAGGTTGAGCACATCTATTACAATTGCCAGTTCTTTCCAAGTTTGATCTTCTAATTTTATCGTTTTGTCGACATCTAGTACAAACTTTGAACTTATCTGAATCATTTGGACTTGCACAATGAACACATTTACCCATTGCTGCTCTATTTATTTTCCTCGATCTTAGTGATATTCTACATTTATCACATAGAACAAAATGTTGTTGATTATTTGGATTGTTATTGATGACATCTAGCATGGATACACCACACCTAGTACATGCATTTTCCTTTTGCTTAGTTTTCAATTGCCATCTTCTTGATCGTTGTCTTTGTAATTCTCTACAATGATCACATAATTTGAAAGGTTTGTCGGTTACAAACTGTTTGAAATCCTTATGGCATCTTGAACAACTAGACATCATTAATTGGCTATCGATGGCACCGCTATTGGTATCATTTCCACTGTTATTACTTGTGATTTGCTTATCTTTATTATAAGGAGGAGGAGGGATATGTGGTATTATATCTGTATCTCCTCGAGAGGTCTCTAATTTCACAAGATTATTAGATTTAGCTTCAGTGCTATTATCATTATTTTGAGATAATTCTAATTGTAAGGCTGGATCGACGTTATCGTTATCATTTGTTGTGTTTGAATGAGTGTTGTTAGAGTCATTATAATTGTTATCGTTATTTGAAGGATCGGAAGACTGGAAGTTATGAATAGCCTTTGCAACAGCTGAATATGAGATGGATTCCATAACTATAAGAGAAGGTATGTGGTCAATATACAAATTATCAAATTGATAAATTAAAGTGATTACCCCGGAAAGATCAGATCTACGGTGAATAGTTTAGGTACCCCTAGATGTATGGTTATGAAACACTGAATTCTTTGAAAACTGCTCAACGCTTTTCGGCAGAGAAAATAAAACGGAATTTTTGTTAGTTGTGACTAAAAACGTATATGTAATAATGAAGGTGGCTAGGCTGATAGGAAGGGGAGTGGGAGGGGGGCTGAGTAGACGGGAAAGTTAGCTTAGGTGTGGCTGACACCAGGTGCACGGAAGTAACTACCTTATTGGGCTCAGTTTCCCAAAGCGGCCGAGGTGGCCCAAACGGGACACACTTCCCAACTAGGCAGTCCTTGCCCGATTAGGTAACCAGCTAGGATGATTGACAGGCAGAGAATGGGATTTTATTTACCTTCTATACTAATATAGAGAATAAGTGTAATGGGTCAGGACCAATTAAGTCCTCGTACAAATTATATACCATTCACTTCTTCAGTTATTCATGTTCTTTTCAACTTCTTCAATATCTCAACTCTTATCATCAATCAATCAACCGTTTTCCATTTCAATAACGTTAAAGTAGTCTTCTCAACTTCATTGATTCATTCATTTCTTAGATCATTTCACTAAAAAAAATATATCAAGTCTAAAAAAAATAATAATACCACATATAACAAATAACAAACAAGAAAAAAAAAATGTCGGACCGATTTACTTCGAGTGATATCAAGGATACTATTATTCCCACCGATAATAATGACAACGACAATATTGTAGAGGACGATGATCATTCTGTCCATGTTGATTCGGAGTTGTTAAACGTTGTAGCCAGGGCTGCTGCTATAGCCAAGGCTTCTGTTGAACAATCAATACATGGCGTTACAGAGTCAACACAGACGTTACTGAAAAACGCTTCTTCTTCATCCTCTCCAATTATAGATATGATTCCAAATGGAGACACAGCCATAATGACAAATAATGATACCTTTAAGACTCGCAAAAATACAGCAAATGGCGTGCCTAAGAAGAGAAAACAGAGGATAAATATACGAAACAGAATAGAAATCAAGGATTCACTTAACCTCTTGGGGTTCAATGGCAATAGAGATCATAGTGATGAGAAATTCAAGAATGAGATCTTAAGATCTTTAGCCAAAACACCAATGGTTTTCAACCAATCTCCCGGCGATGATGAGTTCCAAGAAAACGTATCCGTATACATTACAGATCAAAGAGGAAATAATGGTAAGAATGATAACAATACTATGCTCTCACCTACTGGTACAAAATTTGAGAATACGGAACAAGAAAGTCGAAATGACAATAATAACATTGACTCAACAAACACCGTAATAACCAGTGAAAATGCCAAGTTTAGATCTAATTTCAATTTCAAAAGATCACATCATGATCCAGCTAGTCTGATGAATGATTCTACCACGAATGGCAGTTCCACTAATTCTAAGAATAAATCCAGATTCAGTGTGAACCTAGACTCGACTAGATTCATAATGATGGATCCTTCAAAAGTCAAGAAATCATCCAAAAGTGATAGTGTTACTGATACCGATAGTAAACTTAATGAAATGAGCAATGTCGACTCCAATAATAAAGATATCACTCAAAACGTCCATTATTCCTTTTCAAGCAAACAAGTGAGCAAGGAAATCAATTCGGTGAATACTGAAAAGGGCAAAATGAAGCTACAAGGTTATTTGTTCAAACATATCTTGAATTCGCCTTATAATCAAACAATCTCGGCACATTCTACAAACTCATCTTCTTCTCCTTCTTCTGGCCCCACTACTAGAAAATCAAAGATAATAAAGAAAAAGACCAAACCAGTACAAGAATCAGAGAACTCAATTAAAAGAAATCAACTATTTGAATATTTATCAAATAATAACATGAACCAATCTGTTATCTCGAAGTTCAGAATGGAATCTAATAGATTTGCAGATGATCAACAGATTCATATCTCATCGATGAGTTCAATCTCCAAATCTTTCAAGAAGCCGAACCTGTCCACCTCACCAAAGTCATCATCATTAGCCTCTAAAGGCTTGGTACCCAATTTATCGACACCCCCAATTAGATTCAGCACACCTTTCATGAACAATTTCGATGATAGTAAGATCAAGTTCAAGTCGGTCACTACTAAATCAAACCCAGAACGCATAGAAAAAGTTATACCTGGTCAATTTATCCTGAAAGTAAATAGTCATCCACAAAGCCATTTCATCAATAGTACTAAAAGTACCATCTATAACTCTTACTCCAATAATAGCATACCTCCTGCTTCCAGCACCAATTCTTTCAATGGCACAAATGATGCTGGTATGCTTACTTTTTCATTGGCTTCAAGAACCAAATCCAAATTTGCAAGGTCCAAATCGAATAAATCAAACACGACCATTGCCTCAACTTCAACGTCAACAACCACTAATAATAATAATAATAATAATAACGACACCAATACTGATACCTCCGCCAAGGAAATCGATCCTAATTTAGTTTAATATATAGCCTAACTACCTCCCCTCCTATACGAATTTATGTACTTTAGATCTAATTTTACGTCACGATATTTGTATATATATATATATGATTTATAAAAAACGACTCCCCATAGACTAAAACCAAGCCACTAAGAAAAGTTGATGATGATTGTCGAGCGAGAAAGTTGGAAATTGAAAATAAAGCAGATATCAACCGTGTGTAAAAAGGTAAGTCTCTGTCGAGAATCGATAAGCTCAGTGTCTTCGGGAAGTACGTCAGGTCAGGGTGTACAGTAGGATAATAAAGGACCGAATAAATATAGTAAATATATCAATACAGAAATGAACGTATCGACCTCAACAGTTGCCACGAGAAGAAGAAGAGCTGGAAATACCCATTCAGAAGACCAGGAGAATGCCTCGGAGTTACAACTTGGACCTGAATTTCAACTAGATCAAATCGACCATCAAGGTCAAGTACATCAATTAATCACATTAAACGTTAGTGAGGCAAGGATATTGATCAGGGCGGCATTAAAGGAAAGAAAAGATATGTTACAAGAAATCGATGGTAGTAATGATATAAGTATGAAAAATGATGGCGAAGAATTAGACGATGAAACATTGGCCAAGATGGCTACTGCACCAGGTGCAAACGAGGTCTTAAGAAAGACTTTAGATCACTTGAGTACTTTTGCCAGGTTTAAAGATGATGAAACTACTACAGCTGCTGAAGCATTGTTGAAATCAAATGAAAATTCAATTTTACATCCTTTTGAAGTAGCTCAATTAGGTTCATTGGCCTGTGAAGATGTCGATGAAGTTACTACTTTAATCCCAAGTTTGAATAATAAAAGAGATGATATCGATTTACAAAGAATATTGGATGAATTAAATCGTTTAGAAACTTCTTATTCTTAGATACAAAAATTAATCAATTCATCATCATCATCAAATTATCAAATTAATTCAAGAAAAAAAAATCCAGTATTTGACTCGTTAGTCAAAGTACTATATTATATTATATTTTATTATATATTGTATATTTATCAATCGTATTTATTGTTATTTTAACAGCATCAAAGTTCATAAAAGTTGCAGCCCCATCTAAATAGATAGTTTTGATATCGTATATCATACTTACTCACTTCTTATTTTCTTCCAATAAGAATTGGTAATTTTCAATATCAAAATCTTCTCTCAGAAATCTCTTACCAGATCCGAATTCCCAATACCTTGTAAGACAACTATGTGGTTCCAAATCGATATTTAATCTCTCTGTATTACAAATACATCTCTTACCAATCTTCAAAGTTTTACTATCGGGACAAGTACCAAATGGAACATGCGTATACCCGATATCTTCAAAATGATGGATTTCGCTCTTGTCCAATAATAGACTGACACCAATGGAATGTACTGGAGCATCACCCCATCTTTCATAATAGAATCCACCAGTCTTGTCTAAATAGTTGAAAAAATCCAAATAAGCCTGCGATCTAAAGAAATTCAAATCTGCTACTTCGAAATTTGACCAAAAGTGACATAAATTATAAGATGAGTTATACTCTGGTAACGCCACTGCTTTCCCCGGAACTGGGTTTTTATCAGTAAGGAATTCGATTAAACTATTTGGATGTAAATGTTGTGGATATTCGTTCAAGAAATCTTCCACGGTTTCCCATAAAGATTCTATTGTCTCTTCGTATTCTAATATAGAAATGACAAATCCATATTTTTTTTTATTTTCACGCAACACTTTGAATGGATCCATTTGAAAATCACAGTAATATTCAACATCGGGTTCAACTCTAAAATAATAGTCATATTTCAATAATAATTCTTGTCTAAAGAAATAACCAGAATTGAACCTACACATATTTCTGTAGGATTTACTATGTCCATAAATGACCTGATTTGTCACCATCTCATCGATACATTCATCGTATTTGGTTAAATTTATATGATTAGGGGTATCCCAATCACTTTCTGGAATCAATCCATAATCTGTTTTCCCGCTAGCCATAGCGCTAGTCTCCTCTTTGAATTCTTCGGTGAATGGAACATCGTTTAAAAAAGTCCAAGTATAATGATAATCTCTATTAAATCTATCTTCTAGAGATCTCATCGATTGTAAAACACTTGGCAATTCCCAATTACGACATAACATTAATATCGTTGCATTTTCTCTCTTATAAACACCAGGTTTAGGAGGATCCGGAAACACCGCAGATGCATATGAGTTTGTAGCCGGTTTCAACCTTGCTACATTGATGACATGGTTAGCAAGTCTACTTTCTCGCACGCTTTGTTCAGCTTCGAGTCTGTAGTCATTGAGACTCTTGATATGCGGATTTGTACTCGAGACTGGAAGGTATATCACTGTCAATATGGTTATCAGGACCAGTACTAGTAATTGCTTCAACATGGAGGGATCGTATGTATGGGCGTGGTGTGGTATATCTTATCGTGGTGTATTAAAAAAAAATATCGTGATTTGCAAAGAAAGAATGGAGATTAAAAGAAGTGAAAAGCGAAGAAGATGATAAATAAAGCCCAATAGCAAAGCCTTCAGCGTGAGCAAGTGGAATTGAGTTATAACGAAGCCAAGTTAGAACAGATAGGTAACAGATTCAAGATGGTTTATGTAAATGGAGTAATATTGTCAAAAATGTCAAATCCGAGTCCCAATAAACGATCATCGCTGCGTCTTGAGAAAAGTGAGATCTGCTCTGTTTTGGGATTGGGGCTTATTCTTTTTTGATTTAGTTACTTACAGGGGGTTTCGCTTCTAGTCTATACGCTATTCTATTCTATTCTATTCTATTCTATACCGATTGGTTGGGTAATTACACTACACTACACATCTATACCTTCTCGAGTACGGGAAGACTGATACTTTCACTGGTCTTGATATGCACATCGCTTATTCCCTTGAGACCTCCTTTGATCACTCCACCAACGGGTCCGTGTTTAGATTTATCAGTCAAGAATTCAATAACGGCACTGATATTCTCTAATACTTCGTCTGCTCCGAGATCTGAATAACCGACAACTATCGAAAGACACGTACCTGCAGCTGGAACAAAACTGGTATTACGTACAATCGATCTTACTTGATTTAAAATATGTCTTGGATCACATCTTTCATCTTTTAATTTATGGGACTTGGATACTTTTGTCAATTTGGCATTAATATCAGCCTTGGCAAATTGGATCATGAATGGTAATTTCTTATTACTTCTGTAAAAAGTTGCACCTAATATATCTTTCAAAAGATGATGAACTCTATGATCGGCCATGATTAAATCATTTTCGTTGTATAAATTCCTTACGTTTCTTGGATTGGACGATAAAGCCTTCAATTTCTTAAGACTTATAATCTTTTGGAAAGTATCTTCAGTTGGTGATTCTTTCTTAGTCAATGCTTCTCTGTATGGAATGGAAGGATCTTTGGTGACTAAAACTATTGATTTGGATTTAGATTTACCTAATTTGTTTGGAATCGGTCTAAATGGCAAAATAAAGTTAGTAACAAAATAAAAATTAGAGATCTGCAAATCTAAACACTAAGAAACTTACATTATTCTTGGAATGTGGTCATTTTTGACTGCTGTTGGTTCTCTTGTATCTATAATTACCAAAATTGGTTGATGGTGATTTTCACCTTCTTCCTTCTTGATATGTGCTTGTAAAGCCTTGATTGATCTCAAGGCCTGCTCTTCTACCTCTGGGCCAAGTACGAAGTTCTTCATGTTCGTTTAAAGTGTCTTGATAAGAGCCAAACAGCAGAGGAAAATATAAATGAACAGAACATATAACCCCCACTAAATATTTCAAAAGCCAACTAACTTCAAAAAAAAAAAAAATCAAAAAAATTATCGAGAGAGTTTGGTTGCGGCTTTTTTTCTCTTTTAAAGCTGCCTTGATAAACAACACTGCTCTTTATCTATTCCCCAGTCCACATTCCCTGGTTGAGTCCGAGAGGCAGGCACACACACAGAGAGAGATTCTTATTACACAGAGAAAGCAATGCATATATTTGATCTTATAAAGGATACTTTCCTTTGGTCTACGCTTATACCCTCGGGTGTTATCTTACAAAACGAACCGGGGTTGGTTTCATTGCCACTCCTAGAGAATATTCCAATTGAGGGCAACATTCACTACCCACTTGAAGAAACAGCTAGTGATGATGGTCATCTACCATTGGTTGTATGGCATGGTATGGGTGACTCTTATAACTCTTCATCAATGCAAAAAGTGACCTCGATTTTCCAGAGTACAATCCCATCGTTGTTCGTTTACTCTATTTTTGTAAATCCGGATAACTCAAAAGATCAACAAAGTTCGGTCCTAGGGAATTTAAACGAGCAGATAGATTTTGTTTGTGAGCAACTTTCATCAATTCCAGAATTACAGAATGGGTTTAATGCGATTGGGTTTTCACAGGGTGGGTTGTTTTTACGTAGTGCCATGGAAAAATGTGGATTGCCCATCAATAATCTAATTACTTTTGGTTCACCTCATAATGGAGTCAATGATTTACCACAATGTAAACCTAATGATTGGATATGCAAACGTAGAAATCAATTGCTGAAATCACAAGTTTGGAACGAAGATGTTCAAAAGAAAGTCGTCCAGGCTCAATATTTTAGAGATACGGCTTCAAGCGATGGGTATTTGAAGTACCTTGAATATTCTGGGTTTTTGGTATTCATGAATAACGAATACGTAGCTGACCCAAAATACAGGGAAAATTTCATCAATTTAAAGAATAAGTTCGTTATGGTCATGTTCAGTGAAGACACCATGGTAACACCAAAGGAATCTGCTTGGTTTCAAGACATTGATTTAGATACTGGGGATCTATTAGAATTTGATGAGACCGATGGATTTCATTACGACTTGATTGGATTGAAGACTTTATATGATGATGATAAGATCGATTTCTTGAAAATCGACGAAGACCATATGGTTATATCAAATGAGTTTTTACTCGATATTGCCTTGAAGTATTTGTAATATTATCTTATCTCATTCTGCTATTTATCGAAATTCTGCAATTATTATATAGCTTTTTAGGAGTACATATTTTCCCGAATATTTACAAAATCTCTATATCAGAACCTAAAAGCAACGCTAATTCATCGTAGTTACTAATATTACTAGATGGATTATGCGAGTCTTGAACATCACTATCATCAGCAACGACACACACTTCATCATTATCGTTCTGAGATGACGAATAAATATCAATCTTCTCCCTCAGCTTTTCTTTGCCCAGATTTGCGCTATCGGTTATATCAGTAGAGATAGTAGTTTCAATAGTATTCCCATCGATATTGGTCGTATTGGTAGTGATCGTAGTATCACAGAATAAGTTGTTGTCATCAACAAATCTCTTCCTATTGAAATCGATTATAATCTCTTGAGGTTTATTTATAGTCTCCTTACTACTTGAACCCATAGTGATTTTACTTATAGTACTACTGAAATCTTCAGATCCCCAAATACCTTCGCAATCATCATTTTCAAGGTCCAATAAAAGTCTCTGTCTTTTTGCTCGTTGGTCTCTTGGTCTTCTCTTGAATGGATTGATAGGTGACTTGGTTGTATCAGATGGTTGAGCGATGGATTTTATATTTTCTCTTGATACTACCTCTGTTCTAACCGGATCAACAACACTGATTTTGTCAAGAGTTCCACTGAATTTCTTTTGACTAGATTCAGAGATAACGGAACTCAGTCCCAATTTCCTCTTTTTATCTTTTTGATCCTGATCAAACTTTTCAATGGTTTTGAACAACTCCTTCTCTTCTTCATTCAAGTCGTCTCTTTCGTCAATCTTTGTAATTTGATTCTTAAACTTGGATTTATTATGCTGGTCTATGGTAATAGAAGATGGCGTTCGATCCAACTTTGAATTTTGTAAAAAGGAACGCTGGGGTGAAGGAGATGGAACCAAAGGTGAATAATTCAACTTACTCTGAGTATACTGAGATTGGTCTTGATCGAACTTAGCACCAATGGATTCACGACAACACAAATGACGACAGCTGAGTTTATCCCTACATGAATGAAGACATTTTTCAAAGGTGATCTTTGTGGAGTTCTTAGGTTTTGGTATACCTTCTTTACAACAAAGATGACGACATTTCATCCGATCTTTGCACAGATGATTACACTTGTAATTTCCATTTGCTAGTTTACTGTTATGCTTTTGTGTAAATGTCGTTTCGGGTGATTCGTCTTCTTTAGCCAGATCTTCAGTTGGGGCCGGTTTAGTTGAAGTACTGTGTAGTGGCTTCTTCTCAGGCAGTTTCACGGAATCAAAAATCCGATTGAGCAGATCATCATCAGACGAGCCAAACTCACTCAAGGAGTCATCCAAGCTTAAATTCACAAGGTCATTGTTCTGTTTCAAACCAGCCAGTACCGAATTGACATCTATAGACTTAGGTAAATCTGTATTCAAAGACCAAGTTTTCAATTGACCCAACCCAGCAAGTTCGTCAAAGTTAAGGAATACATCGATGTGATCTTTTAGAGAGAACAATTTGATTGAAAGTTGAAACTTCTTGGAACTTTCCTTCAGTTTCTTGATAGGTAATCTCCTGAAATCTTGTAACCCAATGCTAGCAACCTGAGTGACTACATTGACAAAACAGCTAGTGTTATTCCAGATATAACCAGCATCAGAAGGGTTCATCAATCCAATCTCAATAGAGATAACTACCTCTACATAGTTCTTGTCGCTGGACATTTGGGTACTGACAGCCTTGTGGTTGATATATTGCAAATTCAAAAACGCTAATGGGATCTTCTTGAGATTATTGATGATTTTTGTGGCCCCGCCGGGTCTTAAACTCAAATAGTATTCGATTTTATCACGGGGTAAACTTATGAGATCTTTGAAAGTAAAGACATTAGCATTGGCAAATTTCCTAACTGAGGCCAATCCTATATCACCTACTTGTCTCAAAATCATAGGTGAATTTTCCCAACATTTGCCAGACATGCAGCGGTACAATTGCAAGGTACTTATCAGCGATTTCGAATCCTTCTTCTCTGTAAAGATATCGATAGCAGCTTTTAAGATTCTTGGAGATTGTTTGAAAACGTAAAACTTGTCTGACAAGAATACCTGATGCAACTTCATAGATCCCTGATACACAGGAAATGTCAGTCCACCAAGTTCATATTGAATGATCAATGATATCTTGTCCTCGTCACTTTCAAGTTTCTTGTTTTCACATTGAAATTTGACTAAGGGATTTTGATTGATTTCTCTAAACAATTTTCTTTCGTGATACTTCAACCTAATCTCATTGAACTCATCCGAACGACTTAAAAGTTTGAGCAAGTCCTGCAAAGTACAATTCTGAGTGCAGTTCATGAAATGCTTGACGGTCTCAATAAAGATATAATGTTTGCACATAGCCATACCAAATGGAGTACATTTATATTTGCCCTTTTCAATATGCACAAGCTTCTCAGCAATCAGGTTATTGATAACAACTTCACAGAATCTTAACAGTCTTTCTTCAAGACTAGAACAGGTTGAGGATATACCACCAGATATCTCCTTAGATACACTTTGGTATGCTGTTGGATTTCTCAAGAATCTTTGATAGAAGAAAGTCGATTTCAACCAATCTAAACCAGTTTCGAGATCTGTGATCGTACCCAGTAGTATCTCAGATGCAATATGTTCAGCCAAATGCAGATGCAAAGAGCTTTCCAGCTTTTCAGTACCTTTCACAAATCTCTCATATTTCATCTTATTTTCATTGTCGGTCATGATAACGACACAACCTTCTTTCTCAAATTGTGGCCTACCGGCTCTGCCTAGCATTTGCAAAACATCAATCTCTGAATATTCATCAAATGATCCATTGGTCCATGCCTTTGTTCCCTTGATGATCACACAATATGCCGGTAAATTAACACCAACAGCCAGTGTGGTAGTGGAACAAAGTACTTTCAAAGCGCCTGATTTGAAGCCTTCCTCAATCTGCTTTCTTTCATCAAACGATAATCCTGCATGATGATACGCAACTCTACTCTTCAACAGATGTTGTAACTCTCTATTGTTTGTTTCAACGAAAGGTGCTGAGTTACCAAAATGGTATATTTCATTCATCTTAGATTCCAGGAACTTGGCGGTTGAAATACACTGATTTCTAGTAGGACAGAAAATAATCACCGGTTTACTCTTTGAATGCATTTTCAATACCTCGACCAACTTAGCGTTCAAGAAGACATCGAACTGATAAGTGTTTGTCGCAGATCCACCCGTCTTGTAACCATAGACAATCTTATTCAGCTTGACAGACCTATAATCTTCATCAAATTTCAAAACTGTAGCAAATTTGTGGGTAATGGTATCTTTCAACCACAACGACAGGTCCTCAATGTTTGGAATAGTAGCAGAAACAGCAATAATTCTTAGATTTTGATTCATTTTTTTCATCCTTGTAACCACAACTTCAAGGATAGTCCCCCTTTTCTCTTTCAATGTATGTATTTCATCAACCAATAACAGTTGCACCAATTCCAATAACTTTTTGTAATCAAACCATCTACGAGACAGGACATCCCATTTCTCAGGAGTACAAATGATAATGTCAGATCTCTTAACACTATCAGTTTCCAATGAGTTCGTATCACTTGTTAACAATCCTACCGACAATCCTAAGCTACTGAATTTCTTCAGCCAGTCTTGATACCTTTCAGTACACAACGCTTTTGTGGGGGCCATATACAAGACCTTGGCATTTCGAAGTCTTTGGTAATCCATCGATTTTGAAATCAACAATTTTATAATTGCCAGCTCAAACAGTACGGTTTTACCCGATCCCGTGGGAGCAGAGACAATACAATTTGAATTGGTATTAAATAGATCTTGATATGACTCCGATTGCATTCTGTTGAAGTATTGGAAATTGAAAACATTGTGGAACTTCTCAGGTATTATGGACTTGGGCAAAGTTGTAGCGGTAGCCTTAGCTGGTTGTCGATACTGATGAGCTTGAGAAGGACTCTGTCTCAAGAAGGGGTTGATCACTTGTGGCGGTTGGTAATCATATGCAACAGACTCAAAAGAATATTTGTCGTCGGGATAAAACGACTGGTCATCTTAAAGTCAAACGTGTTTCTGATTAGTCAATTGATCTTGTAAAAAGACGTTTCAAAAATGGTTGAAAACAAACCAATAATTTGATCCTCGATCTCTTCGGGATCACTTTGCAAGTATTTATCTATGTTTTGTAAGAGTCTCATTATGAGTTGGTTGATAAGTGGAAGAGATTTCAAGAATGTGTTGATGATAAATAGATATATCAGATATAAAAGAGTTGTATAATAAAGAGAAGAGACACAAAAACACCAAATCAGAGCTGGTCTGGGGAAAGCACCGATCGACGCGACTTTTGAGGTAAAAGCCGCACCGTGCTAATTAGCAGAATTTAAACAAAACAGATTGATTGTAAAAGGGGCAACTTGATTGTCTGTATATATATATCGTAGGGTGGTGTATGCTACAGAGTGTATACGACACACGGGTGAACGTAAAGTGAGTACTTACTTGATCAACTAATTATTTTATAGTCTAGGTATTTTCACAAATGAATGAAATTGGCCAATTCACTATAGGCAACACGATAACAGGGGAGGTGAGTAAATATGACCCAATCAATGACAACAGCGGGAATAATGAAAAAAATGGCAATACTGCAATTGACAAAGCTACTGAATTGGGATATAGCAGTGAGCTTGAATTGATGAGTGAAGACGAAGGGCATATAGATCATCAGGACATAGAAATTGATAATGTTTTGGATGATGAAGTAGAAGACATTATAGAGAACAAGATAGAGGAAAGTCGAAGTTCAAGTGCACATCTCCTCGAAGAAGAATTAGAAGAAGATTTAACTTACGATAGTGACGAGGAAGAAATAATAGTGTATGATACAAATGAAGAAGAGCAATTGAAAGAAAACCTCGATATAGGTGAGCAATTTTCGGATTTAGAAGACAATGAAGAGATATTCGAAGGAGAAGAAGAAGAAGGCGAAGACGAAGAAGGAGAAGAAGAACAAGAAGAGGCGGGAGAGGAATCAAGTAAGCTGGATGATACTCTAGGAGAAGGAGAAGAACTGGAAGATCATTATGAAGTAGGAGAAGAGGAGTATGCAGAAGAAAAAGAAGAAGAATATGTAGCAGAAGAAACCAACGAAATAGATGAAGGAGAAGAAGAATTGGAGAAAGAAGAAGAAGAATATCTCAAAGAGGAATATCTTCTAGAGTCTAAGGACTTAAATGAACAAGAGAAACATATTATTGCTACCGAAACAATTACGAATACGAATAATGAAGACAACTTCAATTTTATTGAATTACCCATATATATTGATATTGGTACGGAGATATTGAACCTGTTCCCCAGTAAGTTCGAATTACAAGAAGAAGAATATCAAGGGTTGAGATATATGTTTGAATCGATTGATATTCTTGAACCATTAAGCATCGATGAATTTATCAAACATATAAAGAGTTTTATTAAGTTATCAAATCCTTTAGAGCATGAGATAACAATTACCATAAATCCGAAATTCGATGAGATTATAAAATTACAAGAGAGTAACAAGGAAATAAATGAGAAGATTAAAATTATTGAGCTTTTCAATATTTTTAATAGACTATGGAGAAATACACCTAATTCAAAAGATTTAATTAGGTTTATACTTATCAAAGTAGATATAAATCCAAGTTTTGAATCTATCTTCACAAAATTACAAGAGATTAGTGAATTAGATGTAGGATTTGAAGAGGTTGAAAATAGATTTACGAATAACCATCGTAACAATAAACGTAGGTTTGAAGATACTGGGGAATATAATGGTGGTGGAGATAACGATGATGATGATAGTAATAATGATGAATTGGATATGGGTAATAATAAAAAAGTTAAGTATAGTAATAATGTTTTATAAATAAATTAATATGTTTTCTTTTGTTTATTAGTTAAAGCCACTATTTAGTAAATTAATATAACCTTAAGAGTTAAATTAGACAGTTAATTTCTTTTGAGATAATAATCTACCCTTTTGTCTTGAGTTTAATCTAATTTTCTTGTCATCTTTAGCTTTTTCAACGTTTTCATCTTCTTCAGTTACAGTTAATTCAATGTGGGAAGGAGATGATTGGTAAGCGTTAATTCTACCGTGAGCTCTGAAAGTTCTTCTTCTCATCTTTGGGGCTTGGTTAACTTGGATATGAGAGATGATCAATTTGGAGACATCTAAACCTTTGGCATCAGCATTTGATTCAGCATTCTTTAATAAATCTTGAACAAATTTAACTGACTTAGCAGGCCATCTAGCTTTGGTAACACCGAATTCTTTACCTTGAGCGGTACGACCGATGGAACCGTTGAATCTTCTGAAAGGAATGGCTCTCTTGTGGTCAAGGACTTGGTCTAAGTAGATCTTAGCCTTTTCTAATTTCCAACCATTGATAGCTTGGACGGTTTCTCTGGTGTTTTTGTAAGAGACTCTTAAGTAAGAACCTCTGGCAGAAGCAGAACGAGCTGGGTTAGATGGGGTAGCAGCGTAACGAGTCATTATTGATTGATCTGTCTAATGGGAATCAAGATATTAAAGATGAAAAGATTATAAATTAACAAGTAAAAATGATGAAATAAATTAATAAAACAGTAACTGCACATAGTAAATCGCAGATGGGATTGAGACCAACTAAGGAAAGCATTACAAAAATTTTTCAGATTTCTCACAGTGTAGGGGGGAAGAGGTTAGTTACCCTGAAGGATGGCCATATATGGGCTGTGCTTCTCTATGTTATGGGAGGGTGCGCGATAGCGGTGTGTGGTGTTTTGTCAAATGGCTGTTCTTTTTGTCTCTTTCTTTACACCGCGAGTGCTCTGTGACTGTGACTGCTATTTTCTCCTCTCCCCTTACACCGCCCGCAACACAGGCCGGTGTTGTCTTGCGGCGCGTCGATCGAGTAATATTGCTATCGTCGATCGGCGCTGTGGATTTTAACATTCTGCATTCCTCCGTGCACCAGGGGAAGAGAAAGCTTCAGGGGAGATAGATAGCGTAGCTTAGAGAGAGAGAGAGAGACTGCATTGGCTTTATAATGGCAATTACTATCTATCCTGCCCATTGCTCCCGTTCTATTTAGTCTTGCATCAACATTAATCCAATTATCATAACAGAAGATGCATCTCTCACACATACTTTTGCTGATATCTGCTTGTCTCTTACATGCTGCCTTTGCATTAGACCTTTCCGATAAACATCTGGCGAAATACGTGAAATTGACCAACCTACAAGGTTTACATGACGTCAAACTAGAACAACTCACTCCTCCATCTACAAAATTCACAAATTGGTATGTCAATTTATACGATCCTGTGAATAACAAAGGTTCTAATGGACAGATCACAGATATAGAAA
Organism: Wenyingozyma nitratophila; assembly: GCA_030567875.1. Taxonomy (NCBI): domain Eukaryota; kingdom Fungi; phylum Ascomycota; class Pichiomycetes; order Pichiales; family Pichiaceae; genus Wenyingozyma; species Wenyingozyma nitratophila. The sequence goes on from JAJLSW010000005.1 coordinate 505,270, forward strand.
ATTGTCCCAATGACTCTCAAATTTGTGGGATTGTATCTGTAGAATTACCTGGTTCTAAAGAGCCTTTGGTTACCGAGGTTTATAGTTTTTCAAATAAATTGAATCCAAGTTTTAGTACAAATGAAACAGATGACTCTATTACGGTACAATTAAACGGTGCAAACTGGGGGTCATATACTTTAGATGCCGAGATTAAATTCATCTGTGGAGGAGATGATGAAGAAGGTAAATTGGAATTAGAGAATTGGAATTATTCAAAAGTTAAATTCTTTATTAAATCTCCTAATGCATGTCTCTCTGACAAGCCATCAAAGGGTTCTCCCCCTGATTTAAATAAACCTCATGGTGGAAGTGACGATGATGACGATTCCAAAAATTGGGGATTTTTCACATGGATTTTTATCCTATTAGTATTATTCTTAGCTGCTTACATTATATTTACATTATGGATAAACAACTCTAATAGAGTAGGTGGTTCAAGTGATATTATGAACGAGTTATTCGATTCTATAGTAGAGACTCTTTCCAAATTACCCCATTTTGTGAAAGAAATATTCAACAAATTTAGTAATAATGGGAACAGAGGTGGTTACAGTGCTGTATAAGTAAAAAGATATGTAAGTTATCGATCAAATTTTAATTTTAATTATATTATAAATGGTATATTATTTCTTTATGAATTTATTGAGGTTTTCAATGGTCTTTTCGATAGAAGTGGTCAAATAATCCTTCTTCTTATTTAAAGCATTCATTTGATCTTTGATATCTTTATTTTGACTTTGCAAATCGCTAAGGTAATCATCACTTGATTTTAAGATAAATGATTTCCCTATACCTTCCCAGACTTCTTTATTACCCGATTCTTTTATATCTTCAGTAGATAGTTCTAATAATCTACTATTTTGTCTTAATTTTGAAAGGTTCATCTCTACAACCTCATATTCTCTTTGTTGAGTCTGGAGTTGGTTATCCATCTCTACCAATATCTATTGAACGAGTTAGTAATCATTGTTTTTCATAATCAACTTCAATTAAGCGTACTTACTTTCTGGAGCGCATCTGGTTGAGCCGACATGATTGTTATATTATCCTGTTATTGTACGATCTGATATTGTTTATCAATGTACATATATGGAATGAAATGGTACCCAATCCAAATATATTATGCCCTGATAAATCAGCAATACCGCTGGAAACAAAATCGACGCAGGGGAGACGCGTCGATAGGGTGCAAGAAAAGGGGACTAATCAGAAAATCGATTACGTTTATCTTTAGGTATCATATAGATAGGAGGTGCAGTCAGTTTTAGTCGTTCCATTTATCAGCTTATACTTCTATAGATATATACGTATCAAATCATATATTTAACAATGCACTTGGGGATACCTAAGAAACACGACCTACAACCAAAGGGTAATAAAGGTAGGAATAGATCGATACTCCCCATCTATTCTGTGAAGAATTTCCAAGACAATTTCAGTAATCTCAATTTCAAGAGTGTCAATGTTAGGAAGTTTTTGATTTATCTGGTATTAATTCACTTGACATTGAATCAATTGTTTGGTATCAAAATCATACCATTCTTAGGTTCTAGTAGTAAAGATGCTGCAAGGGATTTCAACCATTTAACAAATAAAGAATCACTGAGTAAATCTCAAGCGAATCATGGAATTTATAAGAATGAGATTCCAATTGATTCGGTTTATATATATCCACCTATTGAACATGCACCATTATTAAGAGAATTAACAGTTAAAAAATTGTTCAAGAGAAAGAGAAGTCCTACCAACCCCAATGATCGTTTATTTGTCTATGATGATGATGATGAATTAGACAGTACGGGAAATGAAATTAAAGATTCTAATGAAGGCAGTAAGGATAAAGCTACAAGTCCATTAGAACAAGCTAAGATTGCATTTAAAGAAAACGGTAGAAAGATATATACGGGTAATCATTCACCAAAAGTTGTATTGGTAACAGGTTTAGATTTTGAGAAATTTGAATTGGGTTATCTAACTAAAATTGCACAAAATAGAGTTGATTATGCTCATCAAAATAACTATGGTATATATATCAGATGGATTCAAGAATTTTTCCCATCGTTAGAAGAATATAAAAGTGATAAGAAATGGGCTAAACTGTTTATAATGAGAGCTGCAATGCACGCTTTCCCCAATACCAAATATTTCTGGTATCTCGATGAAAATCTATTGATTACAAAACAAGACATTGATTTAATTCCATATATGTTACAATACGAATCATTAGAACCAATAATGATTAGAGATCAACCAGTCTTCTTACCAGGAGGAACGATAAAGACTTATAAACATAATAAACCACAGGATATTTCATTGATTTTAACACAAACAAAGAAAGGTTTGAGTACAGAATCATTTATCTTAGTCAATGATATCTATGGACGTGGATTGTTAGAATTTTGGCATGATCCATTGATGCGTAAATATAATCAATTCCAAAGTTTTGATGAATTCGCATTGATTCATATCTTACAATGGCATCCAGTTATACTATCCAAGACCGCAATTGTACCTGGTAGAACGATAAATTCAATTCATCCAATTGCACTTAATAGTGAAGGTCATTTGAATGTTAATGCCGAAGAAGAGGGAGCATATGGCATTGATGATGATATGTTATTCTATCAAGATGGGGATTTAGTGGTTAATTTCAGTGGTTGTGAAGAATATCATACCTGTGAAACCATTGTCGATCACTATTGGAAATTGACTCATAAAGAATAAAAGGCTTCATCTAATTGACTATTCATATATATACACACACACACATACAAAGGTATTTATTTATTTATTCAATATATATATATATACTACTACTACTACTCCTAATAGTAATATACTGTAAACTCCTAATTGCCTGGGTTGGGACTCGATGGGGCAGAATTCTTCTTATCTAAATTATTCTGCTCAAGTAATTTTAAAGCCACTTGTCTTCTACGATCGGCAACTTCTTTGGAAACCGAGTTCACGGTACTGTGAACACCACCATTGGACGTGTTGTTCAATCTCTTAATCGTTCTTAAGTTACCGGTTTCGATATCATCATCGTTGAAACCCTTGATAAGTTTCAAAAACACCGAACTATGGTAAAAGAATCTTGATATAGGTTTCAGCATGAAATGCATAAAATCGGGGAAAAATTGAATAAATGCAAATGTATCTGATGCATCCCCTTTTATTATATGGGTATTATTAACAGCAGATTCGGAACTTGTTGTTGGTAATAAATCGGATATGGAATTGATCTGAAAATATCTTAAATAACACCAAGAAACGTAAAAACTGTTGAATATTGGGATACTTGGTTCAATTGATCTTAAGACTAATGATAGTGATAAAGTGAGACATAAGATTACAAAAGGTAGTTGTCTTAGCCTTATATGGATCAAACCTTTGAATAATTTGATGTTATGTTCAGGAACCAATTGTTTCAAGACTACGATAAATCCCATAAATATTGAAAAAATCCCATGGTTTAAAGGCTTTGTCAATTCTTCAATATCACCAGTGATCAAATCAATTATTAACTTGATGAAAACACTTGAAAGATTGGTAAAAATCCCAACAACAGTTAAAAATATAACCGTCTCTGAAAATACTTTTGAATTTGTTCCCAATGTTTCACTATAATTCCAAGATCTTTCACAATACCTGGTACCAAAGTATAATATTATAAAACCAACGATAAATCTTATGATTGATATCTCAACAAATGTCGAGATGAAGATAACCCAGAAGTGTAACACCATTTGTGATGGCACCAATTGTAATGAAGGTACTGTTATATCACTCAACGTAATTGAAGGTTTCAATACTCGATGTGCACTAAAACTTTGATACCTCATAAACATCGTCATTATCGTTATTGACGTATAGAAAATAACGTAGACTAATGTTACTATGGGGATGGTCTTTAAAAACCTCAATGAAATCATTTTTGTTGAAGACGATGACTTAAAGTGTCTTTAATTTGCGATTGTCTATCAAACCAGCGATAATCGGATTGAATAGTAGACAAATAAGCACCAAGTATGCAATAAATCAGTCGATATCTATATATATATATATATAGAGATATATAAATAAATAAATAAATAGACACGCCCTGAAGCGAACTGTGAGGCAGTTGCGCCACCTCCTCCAAAGCTTAGCCACATCCTTTCTGACAAGTTCCCCGGTTTCTCCTGTTTCCCTAGTTATTCGGCAAAAATGTTCTTTTGCTGACCATTGGAAGGGTACATTGTCAGTCGGGATTGAGTTGTAACAACTGATAAAGTTACTACATGGTAATTAGATTATTAAGCCCACGGAGGAGCCGTGTCAAATCATAGAACATGACTTCTGGAAAAGGCTTACGAGAAGCTTCAAGGCAGGTTAATTGACCCACTCAAACAAATCTCACAATACCTGTACATCATACACGCGTGTGTGTATATATATGTACCCATACCCGGGCCCACATTCACACCTATATATATATATATATATACATATCTACCTTTATGCTGTCATATATCTGTGGGATACAGGCAACGTTACAGCTCGGCGGTAAGAAAAACGGGCGGTGAAAGTCTCAGGTTGCCCGAGCAATTTCACATGTCTCTTCACGCTTAGTTATCGCTAACACGGCTACATCTATCAGATAAGAAGACTGATTAGTCTTACAGTAGCAACTACAACTACAGCAACAACAATAACTATACCGCTGATAATAACGCCCGAGTATAGCTACAATACCAACTTATAAATACACTCAATACATTTGAATCATTAGGGATCAATCGAAAAATAAACACATAGTAATGGAGAGTGGAAATAGTTTAGCCCCATCTTCTTCCTCAGCATCACCTGTACCTTCATCAACAACAGCACCATCTACCTCCACAACGCAACACAGGAGTCAAAGCAGTGAGAGCCCGCATATAAAACAAGAAGATGACACTGGTGATTTGATGGATGATGATGCTATGGATTCGAATCAACCCAATTCAAGCTCTTCAAGTGGGGTAAGTCCCAATGCAAGTGCAAGTACAAGCACGAGTATAAGCGCAAGTACAAGTGTAAATACATATTTGGACGATATAAAATCAAAGAAGAAAAATCAAAGGAAAGAGACTCAATTAACTGAAGAGGAAAAAAAATTACACCATATAAAGAGTGAACATAAGAGAAGAGCTCATATTAGGTCGACTTTTGATCAATTGGTTGAACTTGTACCTGAACTACATCCAAATGAAAGCAGATCAGAGTTGGTTGTATTGACTAAATCAACTGATTACATACGTGATCTAAGAGAAGAAAATGCAAAACTATATCAATTGGCATTATCTAAAGGTATCGATATTCCGGATTCTTTAAAGTGAAAATTTAATTAAGCAGAATAGATTGAATAATTCTAAAACAATTTAAATTGCAATAACATCAACAGACTATATACATAATTATATATAATTTGTTATGCTTACGATATTATGACACTTATGTACAGTAATAAAAATATATAACCCATTCGTTTCACTCATTCAATTTCATCAAACACACCTTCGGGCCACCAAGTTGGTACGAATATTTTAACCCCAATGTTGAAGTCATTAGTCTTATCGATACCATCTTCTGTAGTAATCTTCAAAGAGAATTCATTGTTGCCCACAGAATTGTCATCGATTATATGCTTCAAATTTACCAAGGATAATCCTATATCCCCTTCGATCTTTACTATATTTCCTATCACATTTGACTTTTGACGTCTTCTCTTTATAGGTTTGGATGATTTACCAAATGGAGAGGAAGTATCAACGGCAGCAGGACCTGTTTCTTCTACGTTACTGGACTCTTCAGAGTCACTTTTAACAATCTCTAATTTGACATTGGTATCGTTCAATTCCCTCAATAAGTTGGATACTTTGGAATTATAATTACAAGAAATGGTATCATTTATCGAGTCTTCATCGGCATCAATGAGGAAAAATTGTAGAGGCATGATTCTCTTTCTAATTACACCATTGACATGAGTCCTTATTGTCAATTCTTGTCCAGTATAACAACCTTTATTATAACTCAACCCATTCATGAAATCTAAATTATGCTCGAACGGTAATGAATCATTTGGAGTATCAACGGATTCAGAAATACCTTCAGCTAAACGTCTCTTAAGATATATTTTCTCATCGTTAAGCATCTCTATATCTGCAAACAAACTCAAGAAAGACGAGCTTAAAGCGGATTCGATTGGAGTCGTAGCGGTATCGATTGTAAATTTCAAACCAAAATTGGGGCATCTATCATCAATTGCAAGAGTGAGTAACTTGACATCTTTATTGAAAACAACCTCATCATTCATCAAAGCATTGGCATAATCCATCGCTAATTGAGGAGAGTTTGATGTTTCATTGTTGAAATAATTCATTTTCAAATCGCTCAAGAACTCATCAAACGATTCGGAATTGTTGTAGTAGTACCAATTTGTTATGTTATCTAATTTCTCTAGTTTCACTTTAGATCCTAGTTTATGGAAATTAAACATCTTATAAACCTGAGCTAATCTTATAGAGTCTAATTCCAATAAGAAACTCTGCTCTTCATCAAGTTTTGCTATATTGAAAGGAGTGGGGTGTAAGAAGATATCGGCATTGACCCTACCTTTAGAATTCAACAACATCGAATATACACCATCTCTCCTTAGACCGATTTTTTGTAAATCTTCGTCTTCAAGGTATGAATCCTCGTGTAAGATCCCACAATTGAGTACTTTGATATCATTTTCTTCCAATTTCAACTGGGAACCCAATAGCTGAGCCTCTAACTCATCCTTTGGGGTTATAGTGTATTGGTTTTTCTTGATGAAAGTAGGTAATAGTTTAGAAGTGACGAGACCATTTAAGAATTTAGTCGAATCCGGACCCGTTATTTTGATGAATGATTTTGAAGTTAATTGGATCAATCCAGATGAAGGGATAGTAGATAAAGATCTAACAAACGATCTCCTTAAACCTCCTATAATCATGTTTGTGTGCAACTGGTTTGAAGTATCTATTTTCTTACCTAAGGAACCTGGATAACATAGAGATATATATATACACAAAGGAAAAAGATTATTAATGATAAAAGCCCATCGGATTACGTGAGAAGTGCGATGTGGGGGCAAGAGAGCGAGGTTGACTAATCGCATACCACTATTGAGTGATTCTTTATATTATATCCTTTTATTCTATCTTGAATTATGTAAAGTGCAGCAATTATATATATATGTATATGTGTGTATAAGTATTAAGGGGTGAATGACCGGAATGTGTTCTCCCTCAATCTGAATCATCTTCATCAACACCGTCGTCTAGTACTCTTCTCTCGATATCTGCTTCTTTAGATTTATCATCACTGGCAGCACTAACGGTATTCATCCTCTTGGTCAAATAAGTATTGACATCGTCTTGAAGCGTGGTGATATATGCCCTTAATCGGCTTATCCTTTGCTCTGGGTTATGTTCAGTAGGTCTATCCTTGTCCTCCTTGCCAGCTCTCAAGATAAATTCACTTGGCCCCGTTGTCTTGCCGTTCGTCGTGTGGGCAGTTGAAGGGTCTACGGTGAAAGTACACTTGGTATCCTTCGAGCTGTATTCTGCAGTGGGTATCAGTTCACTCATATCGCAATATCAACCGATAAATATCTCCCTGTAGATATCTATTTATATAGATATACACACACATATATACCCATATCTATCAGTTAGGATCTCTATATAAACAATCTCTCCTCGCCGGGTAAGCCCGCAAAGCAGCGAAGAAACAAAAATTTAAAAATTTTCCTAGCTGGACACCAAAGGGTGAGATGAGCTATGGAGCATTTATTTCAGCATGGCACTGATCTGATTAGTTCGTATATATTACTCCTTTGACTCTCTTAGTATCTCATCAATCAGCAATGTCATTCACTATCGTTTACGACAGATTCTTAGGGGAATCCCTTGTAGAATACGGTGCTATCTTAGACACCGTTTCTGGCTCCGAAGACAAATACTCCCAAATTTTTTCCACCTTGATTAAATACGAAGACAATGCCTCCACCACTGAAGAAGGTTCTGAAGAAGTTATCACCAATCTTGATGAAATCCTCAAGCAAGTTGTCGATACTTTGCCTGTATTGAACAACGTCAAATCCGATAGAGAAATCGAATCAAGTTATAACTTGGTCATCCATATCTTACAATTGATCAATAATAACGACTCAAATATTTCAGAAATCTTAAAATCTAATCCTTCAATTATTGATGATTTGATCAAGATCGAAACTAACAAGTCTATTGAATTACGTCCAACTCAATCATCTGTTAGACTCGTTAAGGATACCACTGTCATCTCAATCTTGACCAATTTCTTCAACTTATTACCAGTTAATGAACAAATCAAAGTTAAATTACTTCAATCTATCTTAACCATCTTGTCAAACAACTACAACAACTTATCATCATTGGTCTCTATCTTCAACAAAGATTTATACACATGGTTAACCAACTGTAATGCCAATGATGACGAAATCTTTGAAACTTATTTCCAAATCACAAACCTTTTGTTCTTATCCCAAGATAAAGACGATGAAGCTATCTCTAATTTCAAATTCTTAATCAAGAACTTGAAATTCAACATAACAAACAAAGATCAAATCATTAAATTGATTGTGAATGCTTTAAACACCAAGAAATATTACGACTTGAACTTTTTAGATGGTTTCCAAATCGAATTTAACGATATATTAACCGAATTGTTAAAGATTTATAATCAAATTGAAATCAACACATTCTTTAGTTTCATCGAAAATAACAACACTTTAGAATTTATTAAGAACAATCAAATCAATATCGAAAACTTAACATTCAAATTAAGATTAGCCACCATTTGTAAATTAGCCAATGTATCACCAAATAGTCAAATCTCATTCGAATCCATTTCAGAAACTTTGAGATTGAAAGATGAATTAGAAGTAGAATATTACTTAATCAATGCTATAAGATTCGGTATCTTACAAGGTAGATTATCCCAAGAACAAAAGATCTTCTTCATCCACAAAGTTAACTTATTAAAACCAACTTTAGAAGCCCAAGATTGGGAATTGATTAAATCAAAATTACAAGCCTGGAAAGAATCAGTTTCAGATTTGAGATCTGCTGTTGATCAAACTCACAAGAACAACAAGAGAAAGTTCTTCCACCGTCATAACAACAACAACAACAACAACCAATATCATAACAACAACAATAACAACAATACCAACCAACACAACAACCAAATACAGCAGCAACAGGGACAACAACAAATACAAACATCTGCTGAAGAACAGATACCGGTAGAATCTGTTCCTGAACAAGTCTCCGCTAATTAGATTTATTTATTCAACAATTGTACCTTTCATCATATATAAAAGTCCATAATCTCCCAATATTTCATTGTTAAAAAGTAACCGCATTTACCAGTAAATCCATTATAAATTATATAAAAAAAATATTTCAAAATTCGTCGATCGTCTGTGATGAGGTAAATTTAATTTTCGTTCACTCTTTGGGATTCGGAACTTTTCAGTAGCCTTTTTTATATATATACCAAATTCAAGAAGGCAATATATTCTCTTTCCAGTGGATAAGTTATAGAATAAGGCAATCGAGAATGTTAAGACAATCAATAATCAAGCAGGCTTTGAGATCCCAAGCTTCAAGAAGAAGCTCGGTTACTTTGCAAACCGTTGCCATTCGATTAATGGCCACCGAAAGTCCAGGTTCGATCAGAGAGATCATACCAGAAGGTAAAAGTCAATTAGCTTTTGATTCAAATCTTAAGACTGAAACCAATAGATTAGAAAAGACCATGGCTAAATTTTGGGAGAAAGTTTCATTAGCACAGACGGAAAAGGGTTATCATATTCAATTGGATAGTAAACCAATCAAGACACCAATGGGTCATGAAATCATTATACCAGAAACCAAAAAGACATTGGCATATTTATTATTTAACGAATGGAAAAATTTACGTGATTTGAAAATCAAGCCATACATTGTCCCATTAACTTCATTGGTATCAAGAGCAATTGATTTAGAAGTCGCAGACGTTACCAAAGATACAGAATTACTTGCTAAGATTGGTGATTTAGCCACAATCCGTGAAATGCTTTTAAGATACCTCGATACCGATACACTTTTAGTGTTTTCACCAGCTAAGGAATATGAAGGTACTTTAAGAAAAGGTCAAGAAGATATGTACCGTCCAATTATAAAATCTACCGAAGTATTATTGAATACTTATTCGGACATTCCAATTGAATTAACATATTTAGATTCGGATTTACATGGATTAAGAGGTAATAAGCAAAAACCCGAAACTCATATTGCTACTATGAAATACTTAGAAGGTTTAAGCACTTGGGAATTGGTCGCTTTAGAAAAGGCCACTTTGACAGCTAAATCATTAATCTGTGGTATATCAATAATAAGACAACAAGATCATAACGATAAGGATACTTTAAGTCTTGAACAAATTGCCCAAGCTGCAACTTTGGAGACCATTTACCAAACTGATAGATGGGGTGAAGTTGAAGATACCCATGATGTCGATAAAGTTGACGTCAGAAGAAATTTAGCATCTTGTGCTTTACTTGCCTATAATCAAAAGAATTAAATATACTATATAAAAAATTGAATATATTACAGTTACGTTGAAGATATTAATTAAGTTAATTTGTGATTGTAAATGCTATAAATGTTGGTATGTATGTATGTTTGTTTGTTTGTTTCTTTTGTAAATAATTAAAATGCAATGCTCATATTTTAATCTATAATGTAGATTAAAGAATAAATAAAATGTAAATGAAAGGTATTAATGATGTGTGTATGTGAGCGCATCTACGGGGGTGCCCTTAGTGTAAAATTTCATTGATCAATTCAATGTCTCTCAAATCTGAAAATTCAAAGATATAATAAGACAACGGATCATCATCGTTATTGAACCTAATTAAATTGTTGGCATGATTCAAAATTTCAAAGTTATTGGCCTTGATAACTTGATTAAAAGTAATTGAATCTGAAGTCAGTTGAATTCTGAAAAATTTAGAGAAATTCAAGAATTTGTAAAGTCTCATGGACTGAATGGTTCCTTGAGATAACACGGTTCTTGAATCGGCATCCAATTTGTTGATCTTAATAGTCGCTTTGGTCCCACTAAAGACCAGTAGTTCAGGTTGGTTGACTGCTGAACTTGATTTGTTCAACGAAGTTTGGGATTTATTCTTCGATGAAATAGGCTTGGGGAAATTCAATAACCTTGGTGAACTGGAACCAGAGTTGCCACCACCATTGATTCTTAGATCAAGCATCGATGAGCTTGGAGATGAGACTTGAGAATCTATGGATGATATGACTGACATCTTAGATGAGTTATCTAATGAGTACATCAAATTATCGATTGATTTATTGGTTGGTTTTGGAAGTGTCAAGGTTGAGTTGGAACCATTATTATTCAAAGTCATTGTCTTTGGTTTACCCAAGTTGATAATATCATCGTGTAAACTAATAGATGACATCGTGGTAGAGTTGGACATGTGAGACAATTCGGATTGGTTGGAAGTTGAGTTTGAAATAAAAGATTTCTTAGATTCAGAGTTTGATAAAACGGTTTGATCAATGGAGAACTTACCGGATTTTATCAGCTCTACTACCTTCAATAGAGAATCAATACTTGTAGGATTCAAGCATCTGACCAAAAGTGTGACTAATCTATCCTCCGAATATGAAGCAAGGTTAGATTTGAAGTACTTTGGAACAAACGATAGATGAAGATCTAGAGAAGTCGATTTTCTGATTTCGAAATTAGTGGTTATTTGAATAACGTACAGTAAATTATCCTTGTTAATTTCTAAATCGTCGTTGAAATAACACAAAATATAGAATCCATCTTGTGAAGATTCAACGATATCCAATTTGATCGATTTGTTGTTGCTTGGTTCGATTATCGATGTCCATTTATTTCCTGACCATTTCGATAACTTGACAAATTGCGAAACGACTAATTTGTTGTCTTCGAGAATTGATTTGATCTCAGTTGCTAACTCGCCAATTGACTTGATAGAATCGTTAGATTTGCTAGACTTTATAGATTTGGCAAAGATTGAACTGGTACTGGTGACTGCTGAATTGGCATTACTACTATTTGCCAATAAATCGATCTTTGATGAAGATTTCTTGAATCCAAATAGATTGAACAAAGATTGTCTTTTCTTTGGAGCAGATGATGCAGAGTTGGAATTTGTACTGGTTAAAGTCAAAGTGTTTGAATAATCCTGAGCAAATTTATGTGGATTGAATTTTGGAGTCTTGCTGTCGTTGGATTGAGCGGGTGAATTTCTCATTGCTTTATTCGTGGAAGGAGCTGGGGTAGTGGTAGCTGCAGTAGATCTGATTGGATCAGTAGGAGATATCAATACCTGTTTGATCTCTTCTTGTGTTGGTAATGGTAAAGGTGCTGTGGCATTAATTGATAAGTTCGATCTTGACTTTGGCATTAGGACCGATAACGGCTCTGTGGATTTCGCAGTTGGGACGGATATACCACAACCAGATAATTTGGGATGAGTCTGTAGCTCCTTCTCATTATCATCGCTAGTCTTAGATCCGAATAATAGATCAATGATCTTGAACCAGTGGCTGAAATCATTTGGAATCTTTAAATCGATCTTGATTTCGTTATCCATCGAGTTTATCAAAGAAACTACTCTATCATTCTCATTGACTTTAGAGATTTGAAACTCGTCTTTTTTAAACTCGGGAAATAATAGCGTCTTTTTGGAGGTTTCATTGATTTTCACAATAGCTAGTGTACGTTGATTCGAAACTGGATTTAATAAGTGGTTTAATTCAATCTTGTAGAAAAAAGGTTGATCCAATAAAGGATGGTTCAATTTTATGAAACCTTGATTTAACTCCAAGATATTCTCGGTGCGTATATAGCTCGCGATATAGGTCAAGTCGGCGATAGATTTGACCTTGTTGAAACCAATATTATTCAAGTTCATTCTAATTCTTTCCCTTTCATCTTTCTTTCTAGCGGACAATAACATGGCATCATATTTACCCTGGACAATTTGTAAATCGCCTGATAAACTTGAGCCTAATGAAGTTGCTAAATTGATTAATTTGAGTAAAAATTTGTTGATGTATCTGATTTTAACCAATGGTCTTTTAATCAATGAGTTGTAGTCCGGGGTCAGACTCATTGATAGTTTGTATAATTGAATATATTGTTGGTAAAATGGTAAAACATCCAATGACTAAAGGAGTTGAAAAAAGTTAGTATGTTGGAAAGAATGTCAGAATAAAAAATAAAAAAACACGGTAGGGAGAGTGTTTGTAAACATACCCATTTGTAGACCTTCTTGATCAGTGATATCTCAGAGACGCCTCTGTTATTATTAACAAGAAAGCAAAGTTCTTTATGTCTCATGAGAATGACTTTCAGTAATTTCGACAGGTTATTGGAGTACTTTGAAGCCTGTTTAATTTCAAAATCGGATAAATCATAATTGACCTCTTGGTTATCAATCTGTAAGTTGACGTAGCTAGTTAAGTTTTTCAAATCTGTAGTATAAGTATCTTCTTGAGCCATGAATTCTTTCAAAGTAGCCTGAAGTTCCGAATCCTTGTACACCATCATAGAACTATCCTGTGAAGCAGGACCGTGATTCAGAGGGGAATTGTAGGATAAATCTGCGTGTACAGACTCGAGGCCAAATGGGTTAGACATGGTTATTCTTGGTTAGTGAAACTTTTGTGATAACCCAGAGATAAAATGTCGATATTCAAGACGTGTCAAGAGATAAATGAGAAGAAGTATATCAAAGGAATTGGCAAAAAAATCAAATATTGCAGTAGTAACAGTAGTAGGAGTGAAAAACTAGAGCACTCCTTCAAGCTCTATTAGCGAGCGGCTCACATGTTGGTAAACAAAAGAGCTAAAAACTTCTCACTACTTTCCCCCCATTGGGCGAGAGGAGGGGAATTAGAAGCATGGCAGGTGCACATTGCATTGCGATCGCGTCGCGTGTTTCTTGGAGTGAGCTCCACACACACAGACACACCGCGTGCCAGGCAATTGGTAAGCTAGTTGTGTCCTTCGTGACGTTGGAAGGGGTATTTTCTTTGCTTGCCACCTGCTGTCACTTGTTTAGTTCTTGAAGGATCGACACGGATATGTGGGGTCGATTACGAAAGTACATAGAGGTATGTAATGAATACATATTTACTGTTTCTTCGGTCGATCTTCAGTTCCACCGTCTGTACTTCACCGGTTTTTTATATCTCGCCGAGTTGATCCTCAAGCTGACTGGCTTTGATTCAGGGCACATCTGTAAAATTGAACTTGGCACCGGGGAAATTGAACCTTGTCGAGAATGGTGTTTCAATCCTTACGTTGATGAGCATGAAGCCATTTGCAGGGATAGCATTTGCCCAGGTTTGATGCTACATTATATTTGGACCAACTTGCTCAACCGCGCTGTAATTTTACTGGCCAGGATATACTACTCAGCCGTACCCGATCCCGTAACCCTAAGAGTGTTTCGATTCAATCAGTGAATCTCTGAGCAGAGGACGATTTTACAATCCAACGTTCAAAAAAACACAAGGTCAAAAACCCGTGGAAAACAGTCTCGAAAAGTTGACCGATGCATCACGAGGAAGTAGACGGAGGTAAACGGGCGTCAACTTTATTTTCCGTAAATATTGGGTGACAACCCTTGATTGCAAAAGTATAATTGGCTCGTTGGGGTATCTATCATATTTACTTTCTTCGTATAATATTCGTACTGCTAAGCCAACTTTGGACCTTTGTTTATTCAGTTAACGCTATTCGATAACTATATAAATATTAGCCCAATATTCAGCAATTCTTGCTAGAATCGAACATATCTACAAGTATAAATATAGACACATTACAAGTGATAGTCCCCGCAAAAAAGCAAACAATGTCAGCTTTCAAACCACTTCAAGTATACTACCTTAACCGCTCAAGATCGGAGAGATTAGTCTGGCTCTTAACCGAGATGGACATTCCTTATGAATTACGTCTATTCAAACGTGATAAAGGTATGAGAATAGTTGATTCGGAAATAGTTAAAGAAGGAGTCAGTGGACCTAGTGCTGTTGAACATTCGACTATGAAATCAAAGCATAAATTAGCTAAAGCACCAATACTTATTGATCCTAATAATAAAGACTATGTCGTTGCTGAATCTGGGTTTATCTTTCAGTATGTTATTGAAAACTTTTCGTCCTTTAATAAGAAATTGTACATCCCCGATAAATTAAAGGACAGACAATTATACGATAAGATGAATTATTATTTTTTCTTCGGTGAGAGTACTTTACAACCTATTAATATCATGAAATTGATCCATGATGCAGCTTCTAAATTCTCACCCTTTTTCGTCAGACCGCTAGTTAACACGATCTTAGGTAAGATCGATTCAGTTTATACCTCTGTTGAAAGTAAAGCAAGTTTAGAATATCTCGAAGATGAGTTAACAAAGAGTTTACAAGAATTTCCAGATGATTCAAGAGATTTTGCTTATTTTGTAGGAAATAAATTCAGCCCTGTTGAAGTTTATTTATACTTTGCTGTTGAGTTGAATTATCAAAGGTTCCATTGGACAGAGACTGATTATCCATTGCTTTACAAATGGTACGCTCATTTGAAAGAAAATGAAAATAATAAGAAATCTGTCGCCATCGGTACTTCATACTAAATACCTACTATTAACATACATAACTAATAAGAATATGAATTGACGTATACCTGTGTTTTTTTTTGGTAACTACATGACTATATGTATATATATAATAGACAGATAAGATTATGCAGACAAAAGTGCGCAGATGCCGGCGAACGGGGTCCTACTCACGTGACTTTGCCGAAATCACCCTTACTCTTCACTATGTTGTGAAGGCTGCTGCTCCGAATACAATAGATCAGCATATAAACACAATGCAAGTCGATCCATTGATATTGAGCCTTTAATGGTTGATGAAACTGTATAAATACCGCAGTAATATCCACTTATCAATCAGAAAACAAACAGCTATGATACATTGTAAGAACCATCATCAAATCCAACAATCTCGGTTTTTCAATAACTATGTCAACTTTCAAACCACTTCAAGTATATTATCTCAAACTTTCAAAGTCTGAAAAGGTAGTCTGGCTTCTTAAGGAGATGGATATTCCTTATGAACTAAGACTATTCGACCGTGGTAAGGATATGAAACTTGTTGATTCGGAGATAGTCGTAGAAGGTGTCAGCGGTCCTAGCGCTATTGCGAATTCTTCTTTGAAATCAATGCATGGATTAGGTAGATCGCCAATTTTGATCGATCCTAATAATAATGATTACGTACTTGCTGAATCATCGTTTATCTTGCAATACATTGTTGAAAATTATTCATCTTTCAACAAGAAAATTTACATCCCCAATAAGTCAAATGATAGAAGAGAGTTTGATCAGATGCATTTTTATTTTTCTTTTGATGAGGCAAGTTTGCAACCTTTAAATCTTTTGAAATTTATCCATGACATTGTTGTTCAGCTTTCTCCCTTTTTAGTGAAAGGATTGGTGGGATTCATTTTGAGACAAATCGACGTACTGTATACTTTTGTCGAGAGTAAGAAGTGTTTAGAGTTTTTAGAAAATGAACTATCCAAGTCACTCAACGAATTTCCAGATAGTTCTAGGGATTTTGCTTTCTTTATAGGTAATAAGTTCAGTCCAGTTGATATTACCTTGTATCCTTCAATTTCTAAATGTCAAGACTTATTTAAATGGACAATGCATGATTATCCATTTCTTGCTAAATGGTGTGATCACTTGAAAGAGAACGAAAACCATAAGAAATCTGTTGCTATTGGTACTTTATACTAGTAACTGGAACACAGACGTCAATGGAGAATTAAAAAGAATTGACGTATATAATTGTGATTATTTGTTTATGAAAGCATGTATGAATATATGTATTTGTGTATGTATTTACGTATGTGCCTATGTATGTGTGTAGTATATGTGTGTTTCAGAGACTAATTCAATCCCTTAAATTTAGTTTTTTTTTTTAAATGATCCTGTAATTCTTCGTACAATGACTCCTCTTTCAAATTGATAAACTTCTTCAAAGAATCTAAATGAGTGGTATTGAAAGTGGACTCATCATTGGGAGTAACTTCACTTGAACTCGAATTATTATTCGATGAATCTGATGTAGTCTTTAATTTCAAATTCATACCCATATTAATAGTCTTAAATTGATTATTCCATTCATCCTCAATCAAGAGATTATTTTCAATCAAGAATTGCTTGATAAAACTTTGAGTCGTCTTAATCTTATCCTCCAAAAACTTATTCTTCTCCTTTAAAATGTTATTATCCATTAATAACCTATTAATATCTTCCTGTTGTCTCTCTTGTAAAACTTTCTTCTTTTGTCTACATTTGGAAGCCGCAACTCTATTTCTTTCAAGAATTTTCTGTTTCTTCCAAGCAGAAGTTCCAGGAATTGGACCAGCATTTGGATTGAAAATTATCTCATTGTTGTAAATTAACGGGTTTTGCGGAACTCCATACTCATTGACTTTGATATCTTCCTCATGCTGATGATGATGATCATCATCGTTATCAACACTACCTTCTGCTAATCCATTGAATTGTTGAGGTTGCGGGTGGGAAGGTACGGCCATATGAGAAGAATGATGATGGGGAGGATGTATCATAATTTGATTGACGTGATGAGGTTGGTTCATTAGCATTGAAGGATCCTGTGGCTCCTCTTTAACCAAATACTCAGTATTAGGTTGTGGAGGAGTTGGATGTTGGGGTTTCTGAGATTCCAGCTCAGAATGTGATGATTGTCGCTGATTAGTAGATTGTTGTTGTGTAGAGCTCTGCTGTGTCGGCAGCTGTTGTTGTTGTGATTGCGCTTGTGGTTGAGGTTCAATTGCCTGTTGAGATTCAGGCTGAGCTGGCGGATGGTGATGAGTTTTTTTTTGATGTTGTTGATGTTGAAATAGTATCGAGTTTGCTTGTACAATCTGACCAATCTGACCGTTGGAAATAGACACACGACGTCTTAATGAAGGATGATAAGGAGGCGATCCAGAAACGAATGAACCACTGGAGCCACCAGAACCTTGATGCTGCATATATTGAGCTGCCACATTTGAGTGGTTATTTTCATCCCCATTTGTACCGGCAGCATTAGCGGCGGTACCATGTGGGGCTAATGATGGATCTACTTGATCGTTATAAAGGAAGAAACTATTGATATTGCTGTTTGAGGTTGCATTGGCAGGTGGGGTATTCATATAGTTGGCGTTGGCATTATTGTAATTGTTTTGATTAATCATATTATTTCCAAAATTTTGATTATGATAACTTTGATTATGGACGGGGTTGTAGTTGGAATTAGAATAGGGCAGTTGATTGTATTCTAAGATTGGAGGGTTTGTGAATAAGAAATTTTGGAAATCTTGAGGCTCCAAATGGAAACTCTCAAATGATGCTTTTTGATTGTTGTTATTGTGATTATTACTATGTTTTCTTGATTGCTGAGTATTTGTCGGTACATCTTTCTCCAACCCAGATACTAAATCA
Source organism: Wenyingozyma nitratophila (assembly GCA_030567875.1). Taxonomy (NCBI): domain Eukaryota; kingdom Fungi; phylum Ascomycota; class Pichiomycetes; order Pichiales; family Pichiaceae; genus Wenyingozyma; species Wenyingozyma nitratophila. Next base: position 523,976 of record JAJLSW010000005.1, read on the forward strand.
TCGAGATTCGTATCATCGTTGGTAGTTGGGAAATCAATTCCGCTTGATTGATGCAAGTTATTCATGGTTGAATATAGTAACAATCAATGAGATATTAAAAGCTAATATTATCCCCACAATTTCGAAACCAACTGTAATTTATAATCAAATAAGATTCGGCAGTCGTACCGCAATATGATGAAGTGGTACCACTTACTGATTGATGAGTGTATCAATTGTTGTGGTATGGTATAGAAATACCTATATTGAGAAAATTAGATGAAACCCACAGTTGAATAATTGTATAATTTGGATGGGTTCGAAGTTTGATAGTCAAAGAAGGAAGGCGGTCCTAGAAGATAAGCCTATTAGAGTTTGTGACAGTCGAAATGATGTATTATCGAACCGAAATTCGTGAAAGCTAGGAACTTTTTGGTTAGAAAAGCTTAGCTCTCTTGATAGGTTCTCGTAATTTTATTTATCACTTTGATAAAAGTAATAACAATGCAAAAGGGATTTAATTAGGGACGGATCAATGATAACTAAAAAAGGTTAAAAAGTAGCTAATGTAATGCTCATGACTTCATCTGTGATGCAATCAAAATTTGCCCTTCCTGTTGCTCTTTTGCTTCACCTCGTGGCTGGAGGCCAGTGGCTGCGTGATTTGGGTGGTAGGGGGTGTAAATGTGGCAGGTGCGCAACATCAGTGGCGAGTGAAATGTACCATGGGGTAAATATGTATCGGGCCGTGCAGAGTAAGCCGATCGACGTTATTTTTCTCTAAAGAGAGAGAAGAATTACGGGAACCTAACATATATTAGATAGTCATTTTTACTTGACAAGGTATGATCTGTATACTTTCCATTTCCCCTATTTCAACCAAGGAAAAACTAATAGAAAGATGTTGAAGAGATCTGTGCAGTTGGTACATAAACGCCATTTCAGCAATTCGCTTAAATCGAGCTCGATATTCAGTCATCCATTGATTCAAATATCGGAGGAAGTCAAACAAGCGATAAACGATAGAAAGCCTATAGTGTCGTTGGAGTCTACCATCATTTCACATGGATTGCCATATCCCGATAATGTGAAGATGGCCAAAGAAGTAGAAGCGATCATTCGTGACAATGGTTGTGTTCCTGCCACAATTGGATTTATACAAGGAATTCCAAAAGTCGGTTTAACCGATGACGATTTGAATATTCTTGCCAATTCCTCAAAAGTTTACAAAGTCTCAAGAAGAGATATACCGTATATTATCACAAATGGGCTATCGGGAGGTACCACTATAGCATCCACAATGATTTTGTCTAATATGGCAGGTATTGATGTCTTTGCCACGGGTGGTCTTGGTGGTGTTCACAAAAATGGAGAGTTTACAATGGATATCAGTGCTGACCTTGATGAATTATCCAAGACCCCTACTGCAGTTGTTTGTTCTGGTCCCAAATCAATATTGGATATTTGTAGAACTTTAGAATACCTAGAGACCAAAGGTGTGCCCGTATCGACTTATAACGATGAGTTGGAGAGAAAGGAGAAGATGAATGTACCTGGGTTTTATATCCGTGATTCAACCTATGCATCCCCATATGTTATAAACGATTTGAAAGAAGCTGCTTCTATTATTTACAATGGTAAGACATTGATGAACTTGCAAAATGGATATGTCTTTTGTATCCCGCCCCCTATAGAATCTGCATTGTCCGAATCTCAAATCAATGGAATTATAGAAGAGTCTCAAAGTCTTGCAGATTCATTGGGTATCAAGGGGAAGGATATAACTCCATTTTTATTGGGCAAAATTAATGAACTGACAAATGGCCAGAGTGTCAAATGTAACGTTGAGTTTGTCAAGAATAATGCCAGAGCTGGTTCTGAGATAGCTAAAGAACTGGCCGCTTTGAAAAATGTAAGTAATAATTGAATATACACAATATAGATTTTTCTTTATACTAACCTCCAAAACATAGAAACCCTCAAATTTTCAACCGATTGAGATAGTGGAGCCAATCACTTCGGAATCATCTCCTTCTGTTGAACGAGTTGATATCAAACAATACAAATTCAAGACTGCGGTTATTGGATCGATTGCAGTAGACTCGATATGTTCGATCAAAGATGACAGTTATAAACTGAGAGATTCAAACCCGGGTACCATAACACATTCATTGGGTGGAGTTGGTTTCAATATATCATTGGCGTGTTCCAGTAGTAATACCAAAATAGAAGGCAATGATACTTTATTCATATCGGCTATAAATCCACAAGATTTAGCAGGAAGAGCCATACTTAACAATCTGAAAGAATTGGGTATTTCGGATTCTGGTATTTATAGAGATTTATTGGATGAATCCACTGCACAGTATACTTCTGTTCACAGTGGCAACAGCGGTGAACTAATCGTTGCCGTAGCAGATATGTCTATCATTGATAAATTACCTCATGATTTTGTGCTGGATAAATTGAATGTATACAAAGATGAATTGGAAAGTATATTAATCGATGCGAACATCTCCGTGGAATTGATGGGTTCAATCATGAACTTCTCACAACAGAATCAAATACGACTAGTTTATGAACCAACCTCGGCAGCAAAGGCCAAGAAAATTTCGCATATTTCCAAGTCTCTTAATACAGTGTACCCAAATAACAAAGTAGATTTAATAACTCCAACTGTTGCAGAATTACAAACTATTTACGAATCATATCAGGTCAATGATTTATTCACAGGATATGATGTGAACTCGTGGTTTTCAATTTTAGATTCACTCAATATCGATTCTACTTTCAGAAACAAATTAGATCATTTGAGTCATTCCAACCCAACGATCAAAAGCCATTTGAAGCTAGGAACTTTCCAGCAATGTTTTCAATTATTGCCTTACTTTCCGCTGATCATGTTGAAAGACGGTGAAAATGGTGTTCTCATTTTCCAAATTATTGAAGATATTACACCACTACAAAAGAACTACGATGCCTATAATAATACACTCACCAATGATCACTCGGATTATCAGCCCACATTCAGCGTCTTGAATGCTGGCAGGTATAACCTTGGTCTATTGATCCAACATTACTCTATCCCTTCAAAGATTGACGACTCATTAGTAAAGAACGTGACTGGTGCTGGAGATTCTATGATTGGGTATATATTAGGACAACTATCCACTGGAGATAATAAGAACTTACTTACTGATTTTTCCAGCGATGGATTGATCAGACGGAATGAATTATTGAACAAGGCTCAACGCGTCGCTGGGTTGAGTTTGATTTCTGAGAATGCAGTTAATGTTCAAGGCATAAAAGAGTTGGTAAAATAAGTATATAAACATAGATAGACATTATTATAAATAGATTAGATTTACTGTGTGTATTAGATCAATTAATATTAACGAAATGCGGCGAACGATTATTATTAAATAGAAAAAATATATATAGGATAACAAGGGAATATATATATATATCTGTTTTATTCAGGTATTTGTTACTGATTTGGTATCAAATTTAGGTGTGTTGAAAATTAGTCAATTATGATATAGATTATTGGGGTATTGGTTATTATGGGTTTAGAGAATCAGTCTATTGATGATAAAAGTCTCATCTTTGTTGGAATAATCCATCTTCATGTGACTTTTATCGTATTTCTCACAGAGCATCAATTTTCTAATTGGCAATATATCATTTTCGAATTCGTCATCTAACTCTTTGATCTGTAGATTGATCTTCGATAAATTGCTTTGATTTTTATTCAAAGTTGTGATGTTTTTCTTGATCAAAGTCAATTCTGACTCGGTATGATCGATAAGATTTGATTTTGAGTCCAATAATTGGTACTGTAACTCTTGAATTCTGAAATCCTTTTCAGTTTGTAATTTAGAAAGTCTAGTGTTTTCAATGTTGAGGTATTCCAAATTATTCATCAATTTTTCATTTTGAGTAATTGAAGATTTCAATTGCTTTGAGATTTCTTCTTTTTGCTCGTTGATTTGATCGATTGTTGTAGCTTCACTTATCATTGAACCATTAGATAATGACATCTTGGATGAAACCTCAGATGATGTACTATTTCTGTGAGCTTTGTCATCCTTGTCGGCGATATTTTTTTCGGATGAACCTTTTTCATTTTCTAATAGTTTTAGCTGATAAAGTAATTGCATGATCATGTTTTTTTGCTCATCAACTTGCTCTAATAACATCTCGTTATTAGTACTCAATTCATCGACCTGATCAAAAGCGGTACTAGCATGGATACTGACTTCTCTCAATTGCTTTTCCAAGATTTCGGTTCTCTTTGTCTCTCCTACAATACCAGGGTCGGTAAGTATACTTGGAGAATTCAATAGCCTTGAAAGTCTTGGATTTTGAGTTCTGTTGGAATTGATGCCTAACCCGACCGGATTAGGAGGCGATAAATACATTGGAGCACCGACATTTGAACTACTGTAATCATTGTCCATGTTCGTGTTCGTGCTTGAATTCAAATAACCGGAATTGTGGTAATTGGAACCGTTGGTGGTCTGTTTAACTGTCTTAACTTGAAAAGATTTACGCGTCGATGAAGAGTTATTGGTGGTAATTCCCGTGCCGATGCTTGAATTCGACGATTCTTGTTTGGTGTTGGCTCTATTAAAGATCCCTAAGTGTAATTTGTCCATTGCTTGTTATGGATGCGAATAAAGAAATGGGAGGGGAATAACAATTGGATAATAGATGAAGAGAAAAGGGGGAGTTAGAAAAATGGATCCTTTAGTGAAGGAGAGAGAAGAACTAGAGTATTAGTATGCCAATGAGGAAAGGATCAACGGTCAAATTAGCGCAAATTAGTTTAGAGAAAATAAAGGATCTTCAAAGTTCAATATATAATTTGTTCCGTAATTGGAGTAACCATAATAAACATTAGAGTTTTTGTATTGGTTGCTGGTAAGGTAAAGCAAACATGATATAGGTCCACTTGCTGCAGACTATATTGGCGATCTTGTTGACAAAATGACCGATTAAGTAAAAAAACTTGCAAAATGTAATGCAGGTTGAAGCCTCGCGCGGAGGATCTTCTTACGCGGGACCAAAAAATTGGGCGATCTCTTTACGCGTCTTGTTTCTATTGTCCCACGAGGCATGGTAGATGAGTGGGGGAGGAGGGGTATATATGTGCCGTTTGAAAGATACAATCGCATGAAAAGACAGAAGGTATATATCCAGTACTCCCAGTACATCTGTCTACCATTATTCATGAATTGAAGTGAGTATTAGACACAGTTTATACGACACTGAAGCCTATATCAAAATGGGGCCGTGAAGGGTTATAAATAACTGGGAACCCGAAAGGGACAAATTAGTTACAATAGACGCTGAGCGTATGCGCGCAAAAGACAATTTGAACTTATTTTTATTTTTTCAAAGGAGTAGAACATTTGTCGTAATTTTTATTTTTTTGGTTTTTTGGCAAAGCGTATTTGAATGGTCTATTGTCAATAGGCTTCATATTCGTAGATCTCTCTATCTATTCATCCCGCCACATTGGTCTCTCGTCGTGACACTATCTTTGTGTATAGTGTAAACATACCGATTGGGAATGCCAATATCTTTTTTATAATTACTACTGTTATATCACCTTGTATATCTCTTTATCTTTTCCATACATTAACTGGGCACGCACTTTCAAACATTCCCGAGGATAATAAAAAATTGAAATTAATCGGGTCAATCGATTTTTATTATATTATTTTATTCTATTTTATAATCATTGTTTGTTTTGATTTGTTTTGGTCTGTTTTGATTTTATGTTGGTTTTGTTTTGATTTTGGTTTTATAATCGCCAAATCAAATCCATTATATGATTATTCTTTTCATTTCTAATAATACTACTAATATACATAAGGTGGGTATGGGAGAGGAAGGGATATATAATCGAGTAAAAAAAATCAGTGAGATTCAACTTTAATAGCTGATTTATCTAATTGTCTTGCCTTGTCAAAGTATTGATTTGGATGAATGATACTACTCTGGTCAACACTCGATCCATTTTTGATCTGCACGTCGATATCTTTCTTGTTTATGATTTCGAATACTTTAGTACATGCGTTTTGATATTCACCTCTTTCTGAGATATCTACAATATCTAATAGGTCTCTATCGTCTTTCAAACCCATCTTCTTCAGTTTGATACTCAGCTCATCTCTGTGTAAATCCCTATATGGACATCCATGATATTCATCCTTCTTTGGTTTAGGTTTTGACAAGATGGTCTTACAATCCCATGGCTTATAGTTGATTCTACCACCTTCTAATCCATAATTATGACGGAAGTTATACTTATATTCCTTGTTGAACTTTTCGATTGTAATCGATGAATTGTTTTTAGTGAATTGATATTGCCAGAATTTTAAAGCTTCCTCGGCAGATAAACCGATACCTTTCAAAAATAATGATAATTGGTTTCTACCCGCATACTTAAGATGGTTATCCATGTTCAAACCAGTCATCAAATTCGACATACACATTGGCATATCCTTGATGACTTCTCTTGATGTCACATTATCCGCATTGATAAGGTCTTTTGATTCGCTATCATTACCGTCACCAAATCCAAATTCATTATAGTCAATTGAAACATAACCCTTTGATAAATTGTTCAGGACTGGAACCAATCTATCATCTTCGTCTAAAGTTGGTAAAGCTCTCATTGTCAATGTTAACTGTTCGTTTAAATATTTAGAATATTCTTGCGAGATCAAAGAAAGTTGAGAGAATTGAGCAATGTAAGCGTAACCTCTATTGACAAAAGCCTGTCTAGTACTCACTAATTCAGGAACATATTCAAATGGAACTTTTAAGAAAGGTTCTTTGTCGAAATAAGCTTGAATCTGTTCATCGGAGACTCTTTTCATCCTTTGGTATTCAACTGTGTTAGTTAAGATGTTCTTGATAGAGTTGAAAGAGGTAGCAAATAGTTGATCCTTGAACTTCTCTTTCTCGACAGAAGTGACTAACTCCCATGGAAGATCAATTGAATTGACAAATCCCTTTTGTTCGGCTATACTCAATTGATCGTATCTGATTCTGAATAAAGTGGTTTCTGCTTTGACAAATCTGATCCTTAATTCCTCAGATCTACAAAACGCCAATCTTAAGATGAAATGGGAGTAATGATCCTTCTTTCTTTCTAAATATAACGAAGTAGATTCTCTACTTGGTAAATTCAAAGGTAGATATTTGTTCAAGATAGGTTTCAATATACTTTCAGTATCTCTCATGTTTTTACCACGAGCACTACACGATTCAATTTCGAGTAAGACTTTTAATCTATCAATAGCCCAAGTCTCAAATTCTTCCAAGGTGATCTCTTCAAATGGGGCCATCTTGTAAAAACTCAATCTATGAGGATAAATGGATAAATCATTGTTGAAACCCTTTCCAGCGTGGATTCTACCTGATTCAAAAGAGGTATTGCCGTCAACATTGCTTGCGATGGAATCATCGAAGCTGGATTCATGGGTATCGAAATTCTTACGCCCGTCTGTTCTACGTTTAACCCTTCTAAACATGATTAAATGATCACAAGACTAGAAAACTAAGATTTAGGTTCAATGTATATGTATATATGTGAAGGTGATATAGGGTGAAATCACTTGAAATCAGATAGAATATATATTCAAGACGCGTTCTTGAAGATAAACACGCGCTCAAGATTTTGCTGCGTATGTAATCGTGAAACCTTTACACCATTTATCTGTACTTTTTGTGCTTTATTAGGACATGTTTTTATATGTATGGCTTTGTCTGGTTTATCGTTATCTTGCCCTACTTTGACCATCAGTCACTCTACACACAATAATCTCAGCAAATGGATAAGGACTCGATCATCCAATCAACAGATAAGTCTGCATTGTCTTGCAGATTGTCCTGTTATTTGAAAGGTTACATCCCACAAAATGAAGACCCGTTCATCGAATCAATTATATCAAATATAATAAGATTTCAGCCTTTATTATCGTCTAAATTTGTTCAAATGACTATCAAGAAGTCATTGAAGAGAGATTTCTTCTTAATGTTTGATGAAAATGGTAGAACCAATAAACCTATAATCAATCCTGCTTTTGGAGGCAATGGGGGGATTGGTTCTTTGAAGAGTCCCGTTATCAATAGAGGGACGTGGATAAGGTATAAGTCGATCAATTATTTGATCGACGAGTTTTTAAAGGCGTACCCAGATGAGCAAGTTCAAATTGCATCTATAGGTAGTGGGAGTGATACGAGGTGCTTCCAATTACTAGCACAGCAAAAGAAGAAAAGTATCAGTTATTTCGAAATTGATTTTGAAAATAGCTGTAGAGTTAAGAAATTTAGTATCTTGAACTCCAAACTACTATACTCTACAATTGGTCTTACCGAAGAAGATGTAACTAAGATATCAATCCCCACTACGCATGAAGATTTTGAGATAGCGTCCGCAGATTTGCATTCTCAAAATTACCATTTGATTCCTCTTGATCTTCGAGTGTTGCACGGAGCTAAAGAAACACCAGATGTTCTGAAAGTTATTGATCCAACCAGGCCTACGCTACTACTCTGCGAGTGTGTGTTGTGTTATATGGAGACAGACGTCAGTGATTCTGTATTGAAATTCTTTCAGAACTATATCAATAAAGGTTCATGTGTAATATATGATCCAATGGGCGGAGAACTCAATGGGGATAACGCTAGGAGCAATAACGGAAAAGAAGACTATGGGAAGGTAATGGCAAATAACCTATCACAAAGAGGTATAACTATGCCAAGTTTGTTTGAGTATGGAACTATTGAAAAAGAGTTTAAGAGATTTAAGGATGTCCTAAGATTCCCCAATGTTTGCGTATCTGATTTAAAATTTACTAGCCAAAAGTGGGATGAATTAGTCAATGAGATTAATCAGAGGATAAGCAGACTTGAATTCTTGGATGAATTGGAGGAGATTGATTTGATCAATTCTTATTACTGTCTTGCACTGCTTAAATGGGGGGATGATACTGATACTAAATATGAGTTCCAAAAGACTTCATGATATATATGGTAATACATTATAGTTAGTTATATTTCATTTTCTAATTAAAGAAATATATACAGATATAGTCAGATAAGATAAATACGTTTCTCAAGGGCCTTTGTTTCGAATAGTTGCAAGGAAAAAAAAGATGAATCAAGCTTAATTGATATATCTCTTGAATCCACACCAAGAAGCAGCGGCTAAAGTCATTAAACCAGCAGAATAACCCATTGGCTTTATACCAGCAGAAGATTTGAAAAGGGCACCAGCAATGAAACCAGCAGCTAAAGAGTTGTAATCGTCATGGATACCTCTTGCATTATCCAATATAGAATCTACAATGTTATAAGTCAACCCTAAAACACCTGCAGAATTACCCATATGTGGACCTCTCTTGGTAACATTATTTAAGATTGTATTCAATTTTAATTTCATAGGAACGGGTCTCAATTGATTTGTACTTGGATCCACTTTTGGTTGTGGTAAAGCGCTAAGACCATCGGAAATACCTCTTAACCCACCAGCGGCAAGACCCATGACGTAAACTGCACCGGTACCGTAACATAGATCATCGGACCAACCTCTTGAAGGCAAGATACCATTACCTGTACCTTGCATGGATGATAATTTTTCATCATCAAGGTCTAAATACTCGATATCTTTGTCTAAACCTGCTAATGGATGTAATCTTGAAACATCCAATGCTTGGTTTTGAAGTATTGATGAAACATCGCTTACGGAACTGGGATCGAAACCAAGGGTGCTTGTCTGTTGTTCTTGTTTATCCTGTTGTGGTTCTTTTCTTTTACCTCCTAACAGCCAAGACATTGTGATATGTATATGTGAAAGAGTGAGTGTATATGTTTATGTGTGTAAATGCGCTGAAAAGTTAAACAATGAAATATAAAGGGCAAACCAATCTGGAGTGATCAATAATTCAGATTTAATAAATTGAAGAAAATTGGAAAGAATTCAAGAGTGGTGAAGGGAAATATGATAGCGGAGACGATAGTCTGAAAGATGCTACTATGACGAATGAGATAAAAACTAGGTCTGAATAGTAGAAGTATCGTAAAATACGGAATATGTCCCAGAAGTCGTTAAGCTAAGGCCAATTGGTTCAGCTCAACTCTCCAAGACTCACCCACCGAACCTCACTCCTCGTAACGGGGAAAGTTTCAATAAAAATTTTATCATCTCGCCGGGTAACAACAGCGGCCTAACTGTTGGGCACCCGGACACCGACAAAAACCAAATATCTGCACCCGTGCACCAGCATTCAGCTTAACATCCGTGCACCTGCACAGAAAAAGCTGCCAAAAAGGCGGCAGAAATTGAAATTTCGAGTTGTTGATCCTGAAATATGGCTCCAGATTTACAGGTTCAATGCAGAAGTTTACCGTTTCAGTGATACCAAAATGGAAATATTTGGCTCCTTGGTATAAAGGCTAGCGTCTAGAAGCAGTGCCATTTTGTATTAGAGCTAACGATAGTAATTCGGTAACACAGTAGTCTATATGAGCACGCGTTGGAAATAATTTGATGTAGCTGATCAACCGTAAAGAGCATGCAAGAAGAGCTGGAAAAAAAGGCACAATTAGTATTTAAAAAGCCCATCCTCTAGAAATCGGAGCATTTTCACTAAAGCAAGCAATAGTAATCTGTTTACGCTACAGTCCATGTTGGACAGTCATAAAATATACTCGTTTTTATAGATGGTCAACCATAATCGAGCAAGGAAAATAAGGTGAAAAGAGAGCCCAATCTATTGATATAAAAGGTAGCTTTTAGAAAGAAGATCACAGTATTCTCGAGCACTAAAAACTGCTATAGTAGCACTATAGTCTAGGGCAGCTAGGCTCAAAATGAGTTTGATCAGGTGATCAATCAGAACAAAAATGTAGGAGGAGCTGAAAAATTTCACCAAAGCGTTATTACAAAGGAGAACTACTAGAAATAATACGATTATATAGTAAAACTGTGAATAGTAGTATAGCAGCAGGATAGTGTATCTTAGCAAAACAAAATCAAAAAATCGGTTAAGCTCCTGCAATGGCAGCTATTTATCAACCAAAAAATGCCCAAAAAATAGGACAAAAAAAGAGACCAAGAAAATGAGCCAGAAAAACGAGCCAAAAAAAGAGGCCAAAAAAAAGGGATCAAAAAAATGAGCCAAAAAAAGAGGCCAAAAAAAAGGGTTCAAAAAAAGAGGC